>JAACNH010000129.1:68777-91454 GCA_019447015.1 Hymenochirus boettgeri
AGCTTTACCGTTCTCACAGTGAAAAACCCTTTCCGAACTTGAAGCCTAAACCTTTTTTCTTCAAGTCTTAAGGGATGTCCTTGTGTCCTTTGACATGTTCTATTGGTGAACAATGCCCCAGATAGTTTATTGTATGGCCCGTTAATGTATTTATACACAGTAATCATATCCCCACGCAAGCGCCTTTTCTCCAGCGTACATAGTTGTAACTTTTCCAGTCTCTCTTCATATTCAAGCTCCCCCAATCCCCTTATTAATTTAGTTGCCCTTCTCGGAACCCTTTCCATTTCAAAGATGTCCTTTTTGTACACAGGATTCCAAAATTGCACTGCATATTCCAAATGAGGCCTTACCAATGCTTTGTAAAGAGGGAGAATAACATTTGCCTCCCTTGAATCCATACCTCGCTTTATACAAGACAATACCATGCTGGCTCTGGCTGTTGCCGCCTGGCACTGCTTGCTACCTTTAAGTTTGTTATCCACCAAAACTCCCAAGATCCTTGATTAAAATCATCATACAGAGTGCCTACCATGTGTCTGTTATTAAAGGGAATTCTACTCAGTAGTCTAAACATTAGTAACATAAAATGAATTATCTATACACCAGATTGAACAGTTTTTATGCAGCTTTGCAGTAGATGTAATTTGTAGAAAAACTCTTTGTTTGTCTTGTCATGCCCCAGAAAGTAGAGATTTGAACTCAGCAATGATACATGTAGAAAACTATCAAAGATAACCCCTTTAAATCAACACATAAATCCCACTCAATCAGACATACATAGACAATTGTGTTGCTGTAAGGAATCCACCTGTAGAATTACACCCTCATATCAAATGTCTTTAAAGGACAAATGACTTCATAGGTGAGATGAATAAACTCTATCAACAATTAAAGACTGGAGATACAAACACTGTAAGACACCAAGCGATACAGTAAGATTTGTAACATATATGAATTAAAGGATTTTACATAAAATGAACTGGTGGGAGAGTCTTTCTGCCCACAACAGTAGAAGATTTCTGGGTTTCCTTTCCAGTTGTTTATTTTTACTACTATAAGTTTTGATTCTAATTTTTGTGACATTGTTTGTGAGTCTCTTTTGGAATAGAATCTATGGGTTCTAGTAGACACAACTGTAGCAAAAAGTCCCAGACAGCAAAAGAGTTTTACCCCCCGTGGGAACGTTCTGAGAGGTACCTGCCATGTCAATCTCTTTACATTGACCTAATAAATAGAACCTTATTCGTTATTCCGTTTGTGAATTCATGGCATCTCTGCGGATAGTCAGTGACATGCCACAAATTGAGGTATAGAATATATTTTCTCCTGCCTATTTTACCATTTTGGTCACATTTTACTATAAAATTTATATTATTATAAAATGTTTGTATAATGGATATAAGAACCATTGGTATCAATCAACCAAATGTCCCAATTTAGAAGCTTTATAAACTTATTTCTGTAAATCCTTTGTATTAAATATGGCGCTAGCAGTTCTGGGTAAAATTACGATCTTGTTATATTCCCATTGGGAAAAAAAGCTGCAGGAATGCAGGGACTTTTGTAATGGGTTAGAATAAATTATTAACCGGAATAACAGGTAATTAGAATTACATGTACAACCACTTCCTTGGCTATACTGTAACTTACCTCTGTAACTCGCTGATGGTTCATTGTTGAGTAAAAGATGCACTGGACAGAACATATATTTCCCTCTGTGTTTGTTTATACATTGGCTTCGGGAGAAATTCATCTATCAAAACTGCTAGAAACAGATAAATGTGTATTTTATATATATGAGCAGGTTCTACTTACTGTACCTTATATGTTATATATTTTATAAACATGTTGCAGGGAATTTCAAGATGTTTAATAGTTCAATAAATGATTCTCAGACTAGCTGATTTTTTATTTCTACAGAGTAAAAATGACGCAAAAGGAAGATTATTTTCTGGTCTTATATTAAATCAAACCCTAAATTATATTACGCTGATGTGTTCTAGAGAAAATCTACCCCTTGTAACAATAGCCCATTGCCAGAATAACACGTTTTATAGAGATAAACTGAAGATTGCTTGTTAAAATACTATATGGATTCTAAATAGAAAATAACACAATTAAGAAACTTTATAAAGGAACAATATACAGTCAAAAAGCTTATCTGTAATGTTCGGAAATCTATTATACTGGAACATGGATCCTTACACAGTCATGTGTACCTAATCATAATAATAATAATAATAATAATAATAATAATAATAGTATATATGTTTTATATATTAATTTGGTATCTCTTAGTATTGAGAGTTGGTTACGGTAAGATTGGTCTTTCGAAGTATTGAGGATATCGTGATGTATTTAAGGTATGATACTGTAAGATTGTTATTTCGAAGTAATTGGTATATTCTGATGTATTGAGAGGTAGGTACGGTAGAGATGGTATTCTATAAGTATTGAGATAGTCGTGAGTATTGAGAGGTAGGTACGGTAGATGATGTATTTCGAGTAATGTATTGGGATAGGGTCTGAGTATTGAAGGTGATACATCGAGTGGATATTGTAGAAGTATTGGGATAAGTCCGTATGTATGAGAGTCGGTCAGGTAGGAGATGGTATTAGAAGTACTTGGATCAGTCATTATTTTTAGAGTAGGTAGTACGGTAGAGATGGTTTTAAAGTAATTGGGTGTCGATGATGTATGAGAGAAGGTATCTCCGGTCGCAGCATGGTATATTAGAAGTCACTTGGTGTCTTTGCATGTATTGCAGGGTAGGTACCGGTAGCGATGGTATTTAGAAGTATTGTGGATAGTCGTGATGTATTGCGAGGTAATGTACAGTAGAGATGGTATTTAGAATAATTGGGATAGTCGTTATGTATTGGAGGTAGGACGTAGTGATGGTATTTAGAATCAATTGGGATAGTCGTGATGTAATTGGGGTGGTACTGTAGGATGGTCCTTTCGTCAAGTACTTGGGATAGTCGTGATGTATTGAGAGGTAGGTACGGTGAGATGGTATTTAGAAGTACTTGGGATAGTCCGTGATTATTTCGTCGGTGTACGGTCGGTAAAGATGAGTAGTATGGATCGTCGTATGTTGGGTCGGTCGGTAAGATGGATTTCGAAGTATGTATCCTTGTATTAAGGTCACGGGTAGGTAAATGGTTTAGAGTCCATTGGGATAGTCGTGATGTATTGAGTAGTAGGTACGGTAGAGATGGTATTTAAGAAGTCAATTGGGTATTCGTGTGGTATTGAGAGGTAGGTACGGTCAGCATGTATTTAGAAGTAATTTGGGATGTCATGATGTCTTGGAGTTTAATGTCGTACGTAGATGGTATCTTAGAAGTCAATTGGGTAGACTCTGTGTAATGAAGGTAGTCGTCGAAAAGATGGTATTTACGAGTATTGGGATATAGTCTGTGATGTTTGAGGTAAGGTACGTAGAGATGTCTATTAGAAGTAATTGGGATCACGTCTGATGTATTGAGAGGTAGTTCGGGTAGAGATGGTAATTTTCTAGAAGTATTGGATAGTCGTGATGTATTGAGCAGGTAGGGTCTTATCAGAGCATGGTATTTAGTAGTCATTGGGTAGGGTGATTGTATGTTATGATCGGGTACGAGTAAGATGGTATTTAGAGTACCTTGGATAGTCCCGTGATGTATTAGAGGTAGTCTAGAGGTATGGTACTATGGAGAGAATGGTATGTTTAGAAGTAGACTGGTGGATTGGTATCTGGGTAGTCATGTATGAGAGGTAAGTTACAGATCAGAGATGTTTTTTAGACGTATTGGGTATAGTCGTGATGTTTAGAGTAGGTAGTGGAGTTGTATGGGTAGGGTGTATTCGAGTAGGTATGGTCATAGAAGATGTAAGAGTATTGGTGATAGTCGTGATGTATTGAGAGGTAGGTACAGTCAAGATGGTATTTAGGTATAATGGGGTAGTCCGTGATATATTGAGAGTTAGGTAAGTATATGATGTGTAATTTAAAGAAGTAATTGGGATAGTCGTGATGTATTGAAGGGATAGGTACGTAGAGATGGATATTAGAAAGTATTGGGAGTATAGTCCGTGATGTATTGGAGGTGCTCCGTACAGCGCTGTCAATTTAGACCTGTCCATTGGGTATCGTCGGATGTATTTGCAGGATGTAGTACCATAGTGATGGTATTTAGAAGTATTGGCTAGTCTGTGTATTGAGAGTACGGTCCAGTCAGAGATGGTATTTAGAGAAGTATTGGGATCCAAGTCGTGATTATTAGAAGGTGGTACAGTAGTGATGGTATTTAGAAGTAATTGGGATAGCTGCCGTGACTGTATTGAGATGTCAAGGTCACGTAGAGGATTGGTATTCTAGAAGTATTTGGATGGCGTGATTATTGAGAGGTGTTACAGTAGAGATGGTATTAGAAGAATACTTGGGATAGTCTGATGTACTTGAGAGTAGGTACGGTTAGTGGATGTATTTAGAAGTAATTGGATAGCCGCGTGATGATTGTAGTAGTACAGTAGAGTTAAGTATGTGATACTCATAAGATGACAGTAGAGATGGTATTTAGAAGTATGGATACCGTGTGTAGAAGTAAGTGTGGTTAGCCAGTTTGGACTTATGTTTGAGAGGTAGGTACTAGTGATGATTATTTAGAAGTAATTGGGATAGTCGTGATGTTATTGAAGTGTAGGACAGTAGAGATGTATTATAGAGTATTGGGTATAGTCGTGACGTGTATTGAGAGGTAAGTGTGACTGAGGTATTTGATAGAATAATTGGGATGTAGTTCTGATGTGTATTGAGATGTAGTGTACATAGTGATGGTATTTAGAAGTAATTGGGATAGTGCGTGATTTATTGAGAGTATGGTACAGTGAATGGTATTTAGAAGTAATTGGGATAAGTGCGTGATGTATTGATAGGTAGGTACTAGAGATCAGCTGTTATTTAGAAGAGTATTGGATAATAGCGTGACATGGTCAATTGAGAGGGTACTGTAGTGATGGTCATTTAGAAGTATTGGATAGCCGTGATGTATGAGGAGTAGGTACGTAATTTTTTGAGAATTTGGATCTGATGTATTTAGAGTAGGTAAGTGTGGTATTAGATAATTGGACGTGATATTGAAGAAGGTCTGACAGTGAGAATTGGTATTTTAGAAGTAATTTGGGATAGGCGTGATGTTGAGATAGTAGGTAGAGTGGTGCTCTTAGAAGTAATGGTGATAGTCCGTGATGGTGTATTGAGATCGTCGGTACGTAGAGATGTCTATTTAGAAGTAATTGGGCCTCTGTCTATATGTATTTGCAGGGGTAGGTACGGTAAGATGGTATTTTATGAAGTATTGGGAATAGTTTCGTGATGTAATTGAGAGGTCATGGTACGCGTAGAGATGGTATTTATAGAGTAATTGGGATAGTCGATGATGTTCATTGAGAGGTTTGGTCGATATGAGGATGGATTTAAGAAGTACGGATGGATAGCCGTGATGTATTGAGAGGTAGGTACAGGTAGAGAATGGTATTTAGAAGTAATTGGGATAGGCTGTGATGTATTGCGAGGTAGGTACGTAGAGTGGTCATTTAGAAGTATTGGGATCGTCGGATGTATTGAGAGGTAGGTACGGTAAGAGTGGTATTAGAATAATTGGATATGTCGTGATGTATTGATAGAGTAGTAATTAGAGATGGTTATTTAAGAAGTCATTGGGATAGTCTGTGATGTATTGATCGGTAGGTACGGTAGAGATGGTTATTTTAGAAGTAATTTGATTCTGTGATGTCTTAAGAGAGGTGTACCGTAGAGATGGTATTTAGAATAATTGGATATTCTGTGAATTTTGAAGGAGTAGGTCACGTATAGAATTTGGATTTTAGGTTATTGGGGATAGTCGTGATGTTATTTGGATGAGGTACGGTACGGTTCAGAGATGGTTTTCTAGTATAGGGGGATATCCGTGTGTATGAGTAAGTACTTAGGGATGGGATGAAGTTGGGTATGGTTAGTTTAAGTTACGAGTGATGTATTAGAAGTCCAATTGGGATAGTCGTGATGTATTGAGACGGTAAGGTACAGTAGAGATGGTATTTAGCAGTAAATGGGAATAGTCCCGTGTATGTAACTTGAGAGGTAGTACGGTAGATAGAATGGTATTTGACGTCAATTGGGATAGAGTCCCGTGATGTCTGAGAGGTGGTACCAGTAAGATGGTTATTTAGCATACTTAATGGGATAGTCCGTGATATGAGAGGTATTACTGTCAGAGAATGGTTTTAGATCATTGGGCCGAGTACGTTCTGTATTGAGAGGTCGGTCGTAGAGATGGTTTTGAAGTATTGGGTATAGTCGTGATGTATTGAGAGTAGGTACGTACGGTAGAATAGTGTATTTAGAAGTAATTGGTATAGTCGTGATGTATTGAGAGGTAGTACAGTAAGAGGGATTTAGAAGTAATTGGGATAGTCGTGAGGATTATTGAGAGGTAGGTTCGGTAGAGATGGTTTTTATAAGTAATTGGGATAGTCGTGATGTATTGAGAGTTAGGTACGGTAGAGATGGTTTTAGAAGTAATTGGGATAGGCGTGATGTGTTTGAGAGGTGGTACAGTAGAGATGGTATTTAGAAGTAATTGGGATAGTGCGTGATGTATGAGAGGTAGGTACAGTTAGATGGGTATTTAGAATTCGTGGATAAGTCGTGATGTTGAAGGTAGGTACAGTAGAGATGTGTATTTAGAAGTAATTGGGATAGTCTGATGTATTGAGAGGTAGTGTACGGCTAGAGTATGGTATTTTAGAAGTAATTGGGGATCGTCTGTGTATTGAGAGTGTTATAGGTACAAGTAGATACATGGTATTTAGACGTAAATTGGGATATCCGTTATGTATTGAGAGGTGTACGGTAGAGATTGGTATTTATAGAAATTGGGATAGTCGTGATGTATTAGAGAGTTAGGTACGTAGAGATGGTATTTAGAAGTAATTGGTATGTCGGATTATTGAGTAAGTACATTAAGAGATGTGTATTTAGAAGTATTGGGGAAGGCGTGATGTATTGAGAGTGGTACTAGAGATGGTATTTAGAAGTAATTGGGATAGTCGTGATGTATTGAGAGGTAGGTACGGTAGAGATGGTTTTTTTAGAAGTAATTGGGATAGTCGTGATTTTTGAGAGGTAGGTACGGTAGAGATGGTATTTAGAAGAAGTAATTGGGATAGTCGTGATTATTGAGAGGTAGGTACGGTAGAGATGGTATTTAGAATATTGGGATAGTCTTGATGTATGAGATGTAGGTACGGTTAGAGAGGTGTATTTAGAAGTATTGGATCTAGTCGTGATGTATTGAGAGGTAGGTACGGTAGAGATGTTTTTAGAGTATTGGGTAGTCGTGAGTATGGTAGGTCCGTATAGAGGTATTTTAGATAGTCTGAGTATTGAGGGTAGGTAGGTAAGTAAAAGATGGTATTTAAAGTATGGGATAGTCGTGATGTATTGAGAGGTAGGTACAGTATAGATGGTATTTAGAAGTAATTGGGATAGTCGTGATTTATTGAGAGGTAGGTACCAGTAGAGATGGTAGTTTCGAGTATTGGTGATAGTCGTGATTATTGGAGAGGTAGGTACGTAGAGATGGTATTTAGAGTATTGGGATACGTCGTGTGTATTAGGGTATGGTCCAGTAGAGATGGTATTTAGAAGTAATTGGGATAGTCCGTGATGTATTGAGAGGTAGGTACAGTAGGATGGTTTTAGAAGTAATTGGGATAGGTCGTGATTTGTTATGATAGGATAGATTAGTCCGTAAGATGGTCATGTCTAGAGATCAAGTAATGTTGGGAATAGTCGTGATGTATTGAGAGGTAGTACGTAGGTGATGGTATTATAGTAATAATTGGGATAGTCGTGTGATGGAGCGGTACGTCACTGTAGTTGGTATTTGAAGTTTGGGATAGGCGTGATGTTTGAGAGGTAGGTACGGTAGAGTGGTATTATATATTGGGATAGTCGTGATGTATTGGCGGTGGTCATCGTGTGGTATTAGTATTGGGTAGTCGTGTATTGAGAGGTCGTAACGGTGGTGGTTTTGGTTAATTGGGATGGCGTGCTGTCTTTGCGGGATGGTCAGTGTGTGTTTTGTTGGCTGTGTGTTTGGGGTGTACGGTAGAGGTGGTTTGATTTATTGGGATAGTCGTGATGTTATTGAGGGGTCGGTACATGATGCTGGTTTTGAAGTATTGTAGTCGTGATGTTGTGGAGTTGGTACGAGAGATGGTCTTTAGAAGTATTTGGGTTAGTCGTGATGTATTGAGAGGTAGGTACGGTAGAGATGGTGTTTAGAAGTATTGGGATAGTCGTGATGTATTGAGACGGTAGGTACACTAGTAGATGGTATTTAGAAGTAATTGGGATAGGCATGATGTATTGAGAGGTAGTACAGTAGAATGGTATTTAGAGTAATTGGGATAGGCGTGATTATGAGAGGTAGGTCATAGTGTGGTGTACTTGAAGTAATGGGGATAGTCGTGTTATTTATGAGGTACGGATACAGTAGAGATTGGTATTTAGAATTAATTGGGTATTCGTGATGTATTGATAGGTAGTACAGTAGAGATGGTATTTAGAAGTAATTGGGATAGTCCGTGATGTATTGAGAGGTAGGTACGGTAGAGATGGTTTTAGAATGATTGGGATAGTCGTGATGTATTGAGGGTAGGTACGTAGAGATGGTATTTAGAAAGTAATGGATAGGTCGTGATGTATTGAGAGTAGGTACAGTAGTGATGTATTTAGAAGTATTGGGATTCGTCGTTGATGTATTGAGAGGTAGGTACATAGAGATGGTTTTAGAATAATTGGGATAGTCGTGATGTATTGAGAGGTAGTACGTAGAGTAATGGTATTTAGAAAGTATGGGGATAGTCGGTGATGTATTGAGAGGTAGGTACGGTAGTTGATTGTATTTAGAAGTAATTGGGATAGTCGTGATGTATTGAGAGGTAGGTACAGTGAGGTATTTAGAAGTAATTGGGAAGGCGTGAGTCTGAGAGGTAGAGTACAGTAGTGTGGTATTTAGTAAGTGTAATTGGGAATAGTGCGATGTATTGAGAGTAGGTACAGTAGAGATGTATTAGAAGTAATTGGATAGTCGTGATGTATGTGAGAGGTAGGTACAGTAGAGATGGTATTTAGAAGAATTGGGATAGGACGTGATGTATTAGAGGTAGGTACAGTAGTGATGGTATTTAGAAGTAATTGGGATAGTCGTGATGTATTGAGAGGTAGGTACCAGTAGAGATGGTATTTTAGAATTAATTGGGATGTCGTGATGTATGAGAGGTAGGTACAGTAGAGATGTATTTAGAAGTAATTGGGGATAGTCGTGATGGATTGAGAGGTAGGTACGGTAGAAGGTATTAGAAATAATTGATGTGTAGTATTGGAGAGTAGGTACGGTAGAGTGGTATTAGAAGTAAATTGGGATGTCGTGAGTATTGAGAGGTAGGTACAGTAGAGATGGTTTTTAGAGGCAAGTTTGTAAGTGGTTATGTAAGTGAGAGGAATTGAGGGGTAGTATTGATATTGAGGTAGATGGTAAGGTAGTAATGGTATTGGGAGGCAGGTGGGCAGTGATGGAATGGGGACTTGGGGTGTGTAACTGATGATATTTTGTTTAGGTGAGTACTGCCAGTAATGGCATTGAGAGATGGTGGGTACAGTACTGATATATTGAGAGTTAAGTTAGTATAAACTTTAGTATGTTGATTATATTAAGGCAAGTATGGTAGTGATGTATGAGGTGTAGTATACAGTATGATGTATTGAGAGTAAACTTGTATGGTAGTGATGGTATTGAGGTAGGTGGGGTACAGTATGATGGATTTTGTGGTAAATGGGTACGGTAATCATGGTAGGCGGTAGTGGGTCTTAAGTGATGGTATTGCGGTGATGTTCGGTACGTGATGTTCTTTAGAGTAAGGCGCAGTATGTTTTGAGTAGAGTAGTGATAGCATTGGGTAGGTGAGTACGTAGTGATGGTACTGAGAGACAAATGAGTATGTTGGTATGGTATAAGGGTAAGGTGAGTTGATTTAGAGGTCGGGTACGTGTTGGCATTGGGTTAGGTTAGTAGGTACTGATAGTAGGTGGATGACAACATTGAGTGGTGGGTATAGTAGCGTGAAGGTATTTTGAGTAAAATGAGTACGATAGTGACGACTGGTAAGTGGATACAGTAGTATGGTATGAGAGTAAGGGTACATTAGTGATGGTACAGGGAAATTATGGTGTCCAGTAGTAATGGTATTGGAGGTAGGTGGGTCTAGTGGTAATGGTATTGAGAGTAAGGTGGGTTACAGGTAGTGGCTGATTGTGCGGTAGTGGGTGTGTGATGTTGAGTATGGTAGGTTCATGATTATGAGTAAGGTGGTAGGGAGGTATTGGTAGTGGTTGAGTGCGGTTATTGAGGTTTTATGTATAAGGTGGGTATGGTAGTGATGGTCTGAGGTCCGGTGGAGTCTGTCGTGCGGGTAATTGCGGTCGGCGGGGGTCTGGTCGTTCTGGTCTTGGTCCGGTGGGTCTGTAGTGCGGGTCTTGCTGTAGGTGGTTCTGGCCGATCCGGGTCTTGCTGTCGGACCCGCCGTTCTGGTCTTGCGTCCGGTTGGGTCTGGTCGTCCTGTTCTTGGGTTCCTTGGCTTCTGGTCGTGCTGGTCTTGGGCGTCCTGCTGTGGTCTGGTCGTCTGTCCTGGGTTTCTGGCTCTGTCGTGGCTGTCTTGCGGTCGTGGTTCTGTCGTGCTCGTATTTGCGTCCGGTGGGTCCGGTCGTGCTGGATTGCGGTAGGTGGGTACTGTAGTGATGGTTTTTGTGTCCGGTGGGTCTGGTCGTGTGGGAGTCTTGCGGTCGTGTGGTCTGGTCGGATGGTCTTGCGTCACGGTGGGTGTGGTATGCTGCTATTGGGCGGTCGGTGGGTATGGTAGGGCTTGTTATATGCGTAGCAAAAGGGAATTAGCCTGGGGTAAGGTGGGTATGGTACTGAGGGATTGAGGTAGTGGGTCTGGCCTGCGGGGTCTGCCTGGTCGGCGGTCCTGTCGTGGTGGTCTTGCGTAGAGGTGGGTCTGTTCGGGCGGGTCTTGCGGTCGTGGGTCCGTTTGTGCTGTCTTGCGTCCGGTGGGAGTGTGGTCGGCTGGTCTGGCTGTCGGCTGTTCCTGGTCGGCTGGTCTTGCTCGGTGGGGTCGGGTCGTGCCGAGGTCTTGTGCTGTCGGTGGTCCTGGCGTGCTCGTCTGCGTCCGGTGGGTCTGGGTCCCGTAGCTTGTTCTTGCGGTTTGCGTGGGTCTGTCCGTTGCGGTCTTGCGGGTCCGTGGGTCCTTGTCGTGCTCGTCTTGCGTCCTGGTGGGTCTGGCCTTGGCTGGTCTTGACGGTCGGTTTGTCCTGGTCTGCTGGTCTTGCGTCCGTTTGTCTGGTCGTGCCGGTTCTTGCGGTCGTGGGTCTGGCCGTGCGGGTCTTGCGGTCGGGTGGGTCGGTCGTGCGGGGTCTTGCTTCTGCCCGGCCGTTTCTGGTCTTCGTCCGTTGGTTCTGGTCTGCTGCGGTCTTGGGTTCGTGGGCTTCTGTCGTGCTATTCCCTTGCGGTCCGGTTGGGTCCTGTCTGCTCGTCTTGCGTCCGGTGGGTGATGGTCGTGCTGGTCTGTGGTCGTGGATTCTGGTCGTTCTGGTCTGGCGGTCGGTGGGTCCTTTCGTAGCCTGGTTTTGCGTCCCGCGGTGGGTCTGGTCGTGTGGGGTCTTGACGGTCGGGGGTCCTGTTGTGCTGGTCTTGCGTCCAGGTAGGTGTGGTCGGGCTGTCTTGCGGTCGGTGGGTCCCTGGTCGGGCTGTCCTTGCAGGTCGGTGGGTCTGGTCGGGGCTGGTCTTGCAGAGTCGGTGGGTCTGCCGTGCGGGTCTTGCGGTGTGGGTTGGCACCGTGCGGGTCTTGCGGTCGTATGGTCCTGTCCGTGCGGGTCTTGCGTCAGGTGGGTCTGGACCGTGCGGGTCTTTGAGGTCGGTGGGTCTGGCCGTGCGGGTCTTCGGTCGTGGGTCTGTCCGTGCGGGTCATTGGGTCGGATGGTCTGGACGTCGAGGGTGTGCGTGGTTGGTCCTGTCCGTGCTGGTTTTGCGTCGGTGTGGGTACTGTACCCCGTGACTGGGTCCTTTGCCGTATGTGGGGTCCCTGTCGTGCTGGTCATTGCGTCCGGATGGTCTGGTCGTGCTAGGTCCCTTGCGGTCGGTGAGTGTACCTTTGTGCTGGTCCCTCTGCGTCCGGTGGGTCCTAGGTAGTGCGGGTCCTTGCGGTAGGTCTTTCGGCCGTAGGTTGGTATGTAGCGGTAGGCCCCCGGACGTTATGGGTATTGGTCAGTTTGGGGTCATGGTCTTATGGTGAGTGGTTCGTGGCTTCGGGTCTGCTGGTATTCGGTACGGTGGGTACTGTCGTGTGCTGGTCTTGCGAGTCCTGTGGGTGTGGACGTGCTGGTATTGGGGTCCGTCGGCAATATCTGGTCCTGGCTGTCTTTGCGGTCGTGTTGGGTCTGGCCGTGCTGGTTTGCGTCGATTTGGTCTGGCCGTGCGGGTCTTGCGGTCGGTGGGGTCTGCCGTGCGGGTCTTGGCGGTCTGGGTGGTGTCTGGCCTGCGGGATCTTGCGGTCGGTGGTCTGGCCCGTTCGGGTCTTCGCGGCTGTGGGTTCTGGCCGTGCGGGATCACTGCGGTCGGTGGGTAATGGCCGCTGCGGGTCTTGCTGTCAGTGGGTTCTGGCCGTGCGGTCGCCGAGTCCGGGGGTCTGGCCGTGCTGTTCTCGCTTGCGGTCCGTGGGCTCACCTGTCTGCTGGTTTTGCGTCGGTGTGGGTACTGTCCGTGATGTATTTGCGGTAGGTGGGTCATGTAAGTGATGGTCCTTGACGTCAGAGGTGGGTATGGTTCGTGATGGTATTGAGTCGGTGGTAATTTAGTGTGTATTTAGTCAGGTGGGTATGGAATGGAGGTCGTGAGGTCGGCACGGAAGTTATGTATTTGGTCCGTTGGGGTATGGTCGTAATGGCTTGGGTCTTGGCTTCTGGTTTGAATGGATCTTGCGGTCGGTGGGTCCCTGTCGTGCTGGTTTTGGCTCCGCTGGTTCTGGGTGCGCTGATGGGGTATTGCGTCGTGGTTCCTGTTTGCATGCTGGTCCTTGCGTCCGGTGGGTCCATTGGTCGTGGCTGGTCTTGCGGTCGGTGTGTCTGGCCGTGCGGGTCTTGCGGTCGGTGGGCCCTGGCCTCTGGGGGCTTGCGGTCGGTGGGGATCCCTGGCACCGTGCGGCTCTTTGCGGTCGTGGGTTTGCCTGCGGGTCTTGGACGGTCGGTGGGTCTGGGCCGTGGGCGGGTCTTGCGTCGGTGGGTACCTAGTCGTAGGCTGGTCTTGGACGGTAGGTGGGTGACTGTATTATGTCTTGCGTACTTGGTGTACTGTCGTGCTGGTCTTGCGGTCGGTGGGCTCTTTCTGCTGGTCGTGCGTGCCGGTGGTCCTGGTAGTGCGTTCTTGCGTCGGTGGGTCGTCTGACTGGTCGTGACGTCCTCGGTGGGTCTGGTGTTCCTGGTCTTGGGTTCGTGGCTTCTGAGTCTGCTGGTATTGCAGGTCATGTTGGGTCCGTTAGTCGTGCTGGTCTTGCGGTGGTGCCGGCCTGTCGTGCTCGTCTTGCCTCGGTGGGGATCTGGTACGTGCCTGTTTTGCGGTCCGTGGGGTCTGGCGTGCTGGTCATTGCGGTCGGTTAGTCTGAGTCGTGCTGGTCTTGCTGTCGGTGGGTACTAGTACCGTGCTGTCCCTTGCGCTCGGTGGTACCGGTCTTGCTGGTCTTGCGGTGCGGTGGGTACCGGTCCGTGAATACTGTCTTGACTCCCCGGTGGGTCTCTGGTCTGCTGGTCTCGGACGTGGGTGGGTCCTGTCGTGCCGTCGTTTGATTCCGGTGGTCTGTGTCGTGCGGGTCTTGAGGTCGTGGGTTATGGGGGAGTGAGGTATGGGAGGTAGCACGGACGGAAGTTTATGGTCTTGGTCAATTGGTATGGTAGTCCCTGGTCCTTGAGGGTCCTGGCTTCTGGTCCGTGCTGGTCCTTGCTGTCGTTGGGTATGTCTGCTGGGCTTGCGTCCGTGGGTCCTGTGTCGTGCGTGTCTTGCGCGTGTGTCTGGTCGTGCTGGTCTTGCGGTCAGGTGTGGGTCCTTTCGTGATAGTCATTGCGTGCCGAAACTGGGGTATGTCTGCGGGTCTTGCGTGCTGGTGTCCTGTCGTGCTGGTTTTTATGGCGTCCTTTGGTGGTCTGGTCGTGCTGGTCTGGCGGTCTGTGGTCCTGTCTTGCTCGTCTGCTCCTGTGTTCTGGTAGTGAGGCGGGTCTTGAGGTAGGTGGGTCTGGTCGTGAGGAGTCTTGAAGGTAGGCCCTGACTTATGGATTGGTACATTGGGTCTGGTAGTAATGGTCTTGGGTTAGTGGATTACTAAGGTCGTGGAGTGGGTATTGAGGTCGGTTGGTACTGTACGTGATGGGTATTGAGTAGGTGGGCATGTAGTGTATGTCTTGACATCCGTGTGGTCTGGTCGTCTGTCTTGCGGTAGGTGGGTCTGTAGTGCTGGTCTTGCGGATCGGTGGTCTGGTCGTGCTTCTTTCTTGCGTCGGTGGTACTGTAGTGTCTGGTATTTAGTTAGTGGGTCACGGTCGTGATGGTCTTTAGTCGGAGTTGTGTCCTGATCTTGCTGGTCTTGACTCAGGTCGGGTCCAGGGTCGTGCTGGTGCTGTGGGCTTTAGGTTGGTCCTGTCGTGCTCGTAATATGCTTTCCAGGTGGCGTCTGGTTCGTGCGTTGTCTTGAGGTAGGTGGGTCTGAGACGGGGCGGGTATTGCGGTCGGCACGTCAGTTATGGAATTGAGTAAAATTGGGTCTGGTCGTCCTTGGTCTTAGGGTCCGGGCTTCTAGGTCGTGCTGGTCTTGAGGTCGTGGGTCCTGTCGATGCGCCAAGGTCTTGCGTCCCGGGGGTTCTGGTCGTGCGGGGCTTGCGGACTGTGTTGGTCTTATGGGTCTTGCTGTCGGTGGGTCCTGGTAGCGTGTAGTCTTGCGTCCGGTGGTCTGGCTCTGAGGGTGGTCTTGCGGTCGCAGGTTTCTTGGTCTGCTGCTTCGCGGTCGTGGTGTCCTGTCGTTCTCGTCTTGCGTCCGGTGGGTCTCGGTCCTGCGGGTCTGCGTCGGTTGGTCTAGGTTTGCGGGTCCTTGCGGGACTGCACAGCACGTTGGGTCTTGACAGTCGTTGAGTTATGGTCTTGGCGGGTCTTGGGGAGGTTGGGTAATGTCTGCTACGTATTGCCGTCCGTTGGGTCCTGGTCGTGCGGGGTCTTTGCGGTCGGTGGTAGGAAGTGAGGGTCATTGCGTTCTGTCCACGGAACGTTAATGGTCATGGTCCCCTTGGGTATGGTCCGTCCTGGATCTTCGGTCCGTGCTTCCGGTCGTGCCTGGTCCATTGCGGTCTGTGGGTCCTGTCGTGGGGTCTTATCGTACGGTGGGTCCTGGTCTGACGGTCTTGACGAGTCCATGGTGTATGGTCGTCTGGTCTTGCGGATCTGTGGGTCCCTGTCGTGCTCGTCTGGCGTCCGGTGGGTCTGAGTCTTGCGGGTCTCTGCGGTCGCGCTGTGTCCTGGTCGTGCCTGGTCTGCGGCTGTGGGGTCCTGTACGTGCTGCGTTTTGAGTCCGGTTGGTCCTGGTCGTGCTGGTCTTGAGTCGGTGGGTCTGTTGTCAGGTCATTCACTAAGTGGGTCTGGTCTTGCGGGATCTTGCGGTAGGTGGGTCCTGGCCGTGGCCGGTGTCTTGCGGTCGTTGGGTCTGGCCGCACACCACAACACACAACAACCCCACGCACTGGCGCGGTTTGGCGTCTGTGGGTCTGGTAGTGATGGTGATTGAGGTAGGTGGGTCATGTAGTGCTGGTCTTTAGTAGTGGGTATGGTAGTGGGGTCATTGAGGTAGGGTTGGTATGGAAGGGAGGGTCTTCACGGAGGCACAGAATTTCTTGTATTGGATAAGTTGGGTATGGTCTTAATGGTCATTTGGGTTATTGGATTCATGTAGTGATGGTATTGTATGTATGTGTTTCCTGTAGTGATGGGTATTGCTTCCAGGTGGGTCTGGTAGTGACAGGGCTTGAAGGTATGTGGGGTCCTCTCGTGCTGGTTGTTCTACGGTGGGTATTGGTCGTGTGCGGGCTTGCGTTCGCTGGGTCTTGTCGCTGGGTCTTGCGTCCGGTGGGTCTGGTCGTGCTGGTCTTGCGGTCGATGTTTTTCCTGGTCTTGCTTGTCTTGGGTCGGTGGGCTCCCTGTCGTTGCTCGTCTTGCGGTCGGTGGGTCCTGTCGTGCTGGTCTTGCAGTCCGAGTTGGTCTGGTCGTTGCGGGTCTTGCTGGCGTGGGTCTGGCCGTGCCGGGTCTTGCGGTCGGTGTGTTGCGCCGTGCGGTCTCTGCGGTCCAAGGCCCGGCGTTCTTTTCCTTGGCTCCTTTGGTCTGGTCTTCCTGGTTTTGGGTTCCGTGGATTCCTGGTAGTGATGGTAATTGAGGTTAGGGTTTGGTACTGGTCAGTGATGGTCACTTGACGTAAGGTTGGGTTCTGGTATGGTTGGGTCTTGAGTTGTGGGGTCCTGTGGTACTGGTATTGACTAAGGTGGGTCTGGATCGTGCGGGTCCTTGCGTTTACGGTGGTCTTGGGACGTGAGGGTTTGGCGTCGGTGGGTCTGGCCGTGCGGTCTTGGGTCGGCATGGGTCTGGCCGATGCGGATTCTTGCGGTCAGGTGGAGTCTGGCCGTGCGGGGTCTTGGGTGTGGGTCGGCCGTGCGGGTTATGTGCCGGCGGCCCGGGCCGTTCTCGTCTTGATCCATTGTAGTCATGATTCGTCGCTTGTACCTTGCGGTCTGTGGTCCTGTCGTTGGCTGGTCTTGCGTCCGGTGGGTCTGGTCGTAGCGGGGTCTTGCGGGTCGCTGGTCTGTTCGTTGCGGGTCTTTCGGGGGTCGGCTGGGTCCTGTCGTGGGGCTGGTTTTGCGTCCGGTGGGTTTAGTCGTGTGGGGTCTTGCGGTCGACCTAGGGTCCTAGTGTGCTGGTCGTTGGCGGTCGGTGGTACTGTGTCATGGTCTTGCCTAAAGGTGGGTACGGAAGTGCTGGTTTGAGGTAGGTGGGTATGGTCGGCTGGTCTTGCGTCAGGTTGTTCTGGTCCGTGCGGGTATTGAGTCGGTGGGTATGGTCGTGGGTGTATTGCGGTCGTGGGTTATGGTAGTGAGGCGGGTATTGCGGGCCGGCCCCGAAGTTCGTTGGTATTTAGTAGTTGCGGTATGGTCGTGGGTATTGGTTCGTGGACATTCTGGGTCGTGCTGGTCATGCGGTCGGTGGGTCACTGTCAGTGACTAGTCTTGCGTCCGGTGGGGTCTTGTCCGTGGGTGTCTTCGCGGTCCTGTGTCCGGTCGGTGCTGGTCTTGCTGTCGGTTGGTCCTGTCGTGTGGTTTTGCGTCCGGTGGGTTTGGTAGTGTGTGTATTGAGGTAACCGATGGGTACTGTTGTGTGATGGATTGCTGTCGGTTGGGTACTGTGGTAATGTCATTGAATACGGGTGTGGGTACGGTAGGATGGTTCTTGGAGGTAGGTGGTCTGGTCGGGGCTGGTATTTAGTCCCGGTGGGTATGGTATTCGGGTCTTGGGTCGGTGGGGTACTGGGTCGTAGCGAGCTTCTTGCGTTTTGGGTATGGTCGTGCGGCTCTGCGGCCGGCCCGACGTTCTGTCTTGCGTTCCAGTTGGGTCTGGTCGTGGCGGGTCCCTTGTGTTCGTGTGCTTCTATGTCTTGCTGGTCTTGCGGTAGGTGGGGCCTAGTCTTGCTCGTCTTGCGTCCGATGGTCTGGGTCGTGCGGGTCTTTAGCGGTAGCTGGGGGTCCGGGTCGATGCATGGTCCCCTGCGGTCGGTTGGCTCTTTTCGTGCTGGTTTTGTGTCCAGGTTGGCGGGGTGTTTTCGTGCTGCTTTTGTGGGCGTTTTCTCGTGGCTTTGGTCTTGCTGATCTGCCGGTCAGTGGGATCCTGGTCGTTTCTGGCTTCCGATTGAGGGGGGTATGGCAGTGGATGGCAAATGAGGAAGATGGGTTATGGTCCTGAGTTCGGTGATCTGTAGTGATCGGTCTTGGAGGTAGGTGGTACCGGTGGTACTTGGTCTTGGCCTCCTGTGGGTTCTGGTCAGTGCTTGTCTTGCGTTCGGTGGGTATGGTAAGCGCCTGGTATTGCGGTCGGTGAGTCTTGTCGGGCTGTTGCTTGCGGTAGGTGTGGTCACCTGGTCTGGCGGCGGCCCTATGCGGTCGGTAGGGTCTGGTCTGCCTTCCTCTTCCGCGTCCTGGTGGGTCTGGTACGGGCTGTTCTTGCTTACCGGTGGTCTGTTCCCTGGCTAGCTTCTTCGCGGTCGGTGGGTCTTGTCGGGCTTTCTTTGCGTTCGGTGGGTCTGGTCCGGGCTGGCCCATTGCCGGTCGGTGGGTCTGTCCGTGCTTTATTCTCGCGGCTGGTTGAGGTCTTGTCCGGGTGTCTTGCGTCTAGTGGGGTCTGGTAGGGCGGGGTTCTTGCGTCGGTTGGGTCCTGGTCGGGTGGCCTTCGATGTCCTGTTGGTCTGGTCAGAGGCAGGTTCTTGCGGTCTGTGTGTCCAGGTTCGGGCCTTTTCTGTGCGTCAGCGTGGGTCTGGTCGGGCTGTGCTGTTCATTGCGGTTTGTGGGTCTGAGTCTAGGCTGGCCTTGCTGGTCGGTTGGGGTCTGGTCGTGCTTCTTCCCGGCGTCCGTATGGGTCCGGGCGGGGCTGTCTTTGCGGTCTGTTGGTCTGGTCATGGCTGTTTCTTGCGGGTCCTGTGGGTCTTGTCGGGTTGGCTTCTCTCCGCGTCCGGCTGGGTCTGGTCGGTCTGGTCTGCTGTCGTTGGGTCGGGTCGGGCTGGATACTCTGCGGTCTGTGGTCTCGGTCCGGGCTGGCCCTTAGAGCGGTACGGTGGTCTGGGTCTGTTCTCTTTACGCGTCCGGTGGGGTCATTGCGGCTGTTCTTGCGGTCGATGGGTCGTCGGGCTGTCTTGCGGTCGGTGGGTCTGGTCGGGCCTGGCCTGTGACGGTCGGTGGCTGTCGTGCTTATACCTATCCGCGTCCGGTGGGCTGGTCGTCTGGTCCTTGCGGTCGTGGGGTCTGGTCGGCTAGGCCTTGCGGCCTCGGTGGCGTCCCTGGTCGTGCTCCCCTTCCGTCGTCCCGGTGGGGGCTGGTCTGGGCTGTTCTTGCGTCGGTGGTCTGGTTCGGGCTGTGCCTTCGCGTCGGCTGGGTTATGTCTTGCCTGGCCTTGCAGGTAGGGGGTATGGTCAGTGCACTTCTCTTAGACAGTATAAGGTGGGTATGTAGGATGGTATTGAGGTAGGTGTGGTAATGGTCGGGATGGCATTGAGGTAGGTGGGTCTGGTCTGACTTACTCTTCAGAGTACGAGGGGGGTATGTGTCGGGCTTTTTCGAGGTCGGTGTCGTATGGTTCGGTGCTGGTCTTGCGGTCCGGATGGGTCGGTGTCGTGCCTTCTCCTTCACTCGTCGAGGTGGGTCTGGATCGGGCGTTCTTGCGGTCCGGTGGTGATCTCTGTCTGGGCCTGTTCTTGCGGTCCGGGGTGGGTATGTCGGGATTTCTTGGCGGTCGGTGGTCTGGTCGGGATGGCCTTGCGGTCCGGTGGTCTGGTTCTGCTTCTCTTTCCGCTTCCGGTGGGTCTGGTCAGGGACTGTTTTCTTTGCGTCCGTGGGTCTGGTCGGGCTGGCCTTGCGTCGGTTGGGTCTGTCGTTGCTCTCGTACTTCCGCGTACAGTGGGTACTGTCGGGATGTTCTTGCAGGTCGGTGGGTCTGGTCGGGCTTTCTTGCGTTCGGTGGGTCATGGTCTGGTCTGGCCATTGCGGTCGGTGGGTCGGGTCGTGCTGCCCCTTCGCCGCCGGTGGGTCTGGTCACGGGCTTTTACTTGCGGTCGGTGGGTCTAGGTCGGGCTGTTCTTGCGGTCCGGTGGTTCTGGTCGGGCTGTTCCTGGCGGTCGGTGCGGTCATTGGCGGCGGCCTATGCCGGTCGAGTGGCGGTCTGGTTCGTTCTTCTCTTCCGCGTCCGGTGGGTCTGGTCCTGGCATGTTCTTGCGGTCGGCCTGGGTCTGGTCGGGTCTGTTCCTTGCTTCGGTGGGTCCTCGCGTCCCACGGGCTGGCTCTTGCAGTTGGTGCGTCGGTCCGGGCCTGTTCTTTAGCGGTCGGTGGGTAATGGCGGGGATTTATCTTGCGGTCGTCGTCTGGTCGGGCTTTCTTGCGTCGGTATTGTCTGGTTCGGGTATGCATTGAGTGTAGGTGGGTATGGGTACCGTGATTATATTAAGAGTACGGTGGTTATGTGTAGGGCTGTTTCTTGACGGTCCGGTTGGTCTTGGTAGGGGTTGTGTCGTTGAGGTCGGTAGGGTCTGGTCGTGCTTCTCCTTCCGCGTCCGGTGGCGTCTGGTCGGGCTGTTATTGCTGTCCCGGTGGGTCTGGTCTGCGGTCTGGTCTTTGCGGTCGGTGTGGTCTGTTCGGCTGGCCTGTGCGGTCGTGATGTGGGTTCTGGTCGTGCTTCTCTTTCCGCCGTCCGGTTGGTCTGGTCGTGGCTGTCTGCGTCGGTGGGTCTCGGTCAGGCTGGTGGCCTTGCTAGTCATGGGGTCTGGTGCGTGCTTCTCTTCGCGTCCGGTGGGTCCCTGGTCTTTCGGGCTAGTTCCTTGCGGTCCGGTATTGTGGGTCTGGGTCATCGGCTTGTTCTTGCGGTCGGTGGGGCTGGTCGTCTGGTAGGCCTTGCGGTCGGTGGGCTGGTCCGTGCCTTCTCTTTCGCCGTCCGGTGGGGCTGGTCGGCTCGTCTTGCGTCGGTGGGTCTGGATCCGGGCCTGGCCTTGCGTCGGTGGGTCTGGTCGTGCTCTCTCTCGCTCCGTCCGGTAGGTCTGGTCGGGCTGTTCTTGCGGTCGTGGGTCTGGTCGGGGTGGTCTTGCTGGCGGTGGGTCTGGATCGTGCTCTCTTCCGCGTCCGCGTGTCTCGGTTCGGGCTGTTCTTTGCGGTCGTGGGTCTGGTCGGGCTGTTCCTTGCGTCGGTTGGTCTGTCGGAGCTGTTCTTGCGTTCGGTAGAGGTCTGCGTCGGGACGGCCTTGCGGTCGGTGGGTCTGGTCGTGCTTCTACTTCCCGTCCGAGTGGGTCTGGTCGGGCTGTTTCTTGCGGCGGTGGGTTGGTCGGCGCTTGCGCTTCGCTGCTGTTGTTACTGGTCGTGCATATCGCTTACGCGTCCGGGTGGGTTCGGTCGGGCTGTTTCTTGCGTTCGGTGTGTTCTGTGTCGGGCTGTCTCCTTGCGGTCGTGGGTCTGGTACTGGCTGCCTTGCGGTCGGGTGGGTATGGTGGATTATATTAAGAGTAAGGTCACCCGATAACCAAAGGAAGACGGAGCACTCCAGGGACTCATCAATAAATGCAATATTTATTTGCATGGTCTATCGACGCGTTTCGGCCCGTCACAGGCCGTTCTCAAGATCATCTGAGAAAGGCCTGTGATGGCCGAAACGCGCCGAAACGTTTTCAATACTTATGAAAAAACACCATGCGAACGCAACGAAATCGCATGCGATTCCGTTTGCTATGCAGTGTTGCCGTGCTCTATTGAGGATAAATCTAAATTCGTTTTTTTTGACTTTATTTATCCTTCAAGTATGGCTCCACAGGAATGGAAGGTAGGTCAGTAGGTGTGTGTACCCGTGTGAGGTGGGGGGTATGTGTTTCGCATGTATAATCACAGACTCGGCTGCCGTTAGTTCAGAACGCGAAGGAGAGAGGTAAGGTAAGTTATGATAGGGGGACTTTCTCGCTTAATATTATAGCGGTTGGGGTTAGGTGTTGCTATCACGTACTAAAGGGTTTTACACTAGGGGGGGGGCTGCAGTGCGCATGGCAAAATTCTCCGGAGGAGACAGGAGGGGGGGGTAAGGGGGGTTGGGTGTGTTTCGTGGGTGGGTGGCAGTCCTTGAAATATCCACTTTGAGGATTGTACCATTATAGTCTATGGGAAAAAATGTCCGGAAATTCGCCGATAACGCCATACGCTTCCGCGATTCCTTAGCTAGAAGATAGCACACTTCTCCTATATGCCCCGCACGTCTGTACCGAATTCATGTCTCTAAAAACTGTGGGAGGAGATACGTCCAAAAAGCGGAAGAATAAAAACGGAAGAAGAGAAGAAGAAATAGAAAGAACAGGAATTTGCTTTTTTAAGCAAATTAATAATAGTATGAGTATAATTAATAGTAATGATAGCAGTAGTAATTATATTATACAATAGTATTAGTAATATTATCAATAATGATTATTTGTTAATATATGTTTATAGTTAATGATTATTGGTAATTTAATAGTACTATAATAATAATACTATTATTGGTACTTATAATGCTTATAATAATTAATTATTATTGTATTCTATATTAATATAATAATATTAATATAATAAATATATATGAATCTCCAGTTGCCATTACTGTGGGGGGAGGGGTACACTAATTGCTCTGTATAATAATATTACAGTATACTATAATAATAAATAATATTAAAAAAGACCTGAAAATCTTACCTCGGGTTTATACTCGAGTCAATTCTAATCT
>JAACNH010000129.1:104284-176150 GCA_019447015.1 Hymenochirus boettgeri
GAAGAAGAAGAAGAAGAAGAAGAAGAAGAAGAAGAAGAAGAAGAAATGTACCTACCAGAACAGATCTGTATCCTGACTGTGTAGGGCTGTACAGATCTGATATTTATAACTGGGAATAGGAACATACACAGATATTAATTACATCTACTAGGGAATCCTCAGAGCTCCCTTGTGTATTGGCCAATTAACAGCGAGTAGCTAATTATTTTTTCAATAGACAATTAATATTTTTATATTATGTAAAAAGTCAGTCCTGCAACCTAGTAAACCTTCGAAATGCGTCCGGATATCTGCAGTGATCTGTCCCAATCACTAAAAATGTAAAGAGGTGAGTGGTTGTAGGATCTGCTACTACTCACCTCTTTACATTTTTATATTATGTCTCTGATAAGGTTTGTTGTATGTACTATTAAAGGAACAATATAAATACCAACATTGGTGTACTATTAAAGGAACTAACGGAACAATATAAATACCAACATTGGTATGAATAATAGATTTAAATTCTCCAAAGTCATTTAAAAACAATAATAAACAGAGACAATAATGATAAATATCCTTATAGAAATACAATCTATACGCTATGATCTAATAACGTGTGTCTGTAGAAATTCAAACAGTACTCAGTTCATAAAGTGCCCATGTAATACAGGTAATAGTCTGTAATGGCTTGTAGCCCTGGACCCTGTGTAAATAAATATCCATAAAAAAGGCAATGTAAGACCAACCACACCACTATGGTATTTACTACCCTCCGGCACTCCAACCAGCCCAAACCACGTCTCCCCCTAAATGCACATCTCCCCCACTGCAGATCTCCAGCTAGAAGCGGACAATATCTCCACATCTGGTAAGGTGGAAAGTCCTGATAGATATAAGATGAAGGAATCAACCATGAAGCCCAGACGCTCTGTCCACACTACCTCTGTGCAGGGGCAGTTACTGCAGATCTTACAATGTTCAGACTGGTCCCAGGCAGTAGCCAATGTGGGGGTACCACAGACTGGCCAGTCAGGGAAGGGCAATGTGCCTTAGGTTACATGCAGACAGATATGGTGGAAAAGTAGTAATGCGCTGCACATGTTGCACATTAATTTGTATCTATTAGCAGTGTATTTCTGTATTTCCATCCCTCTTCCATCTGCACATAGTCTAAGGTGCGTTTCCCTTTCCTAACTGACCGGCCTGTGTTACCCCAACGGACAAGTGTGTTGTCCAAACTGCAGGTCCCTATGTCATCAGTTTTGGGAATCTTGACAGCGATGAACCTTGACCCCTCTCTTTGGCATCTGCCAGCATTTCGTATAAGAAGGGGCTTGTCCATGTTGTTGGGGTTGTCCCTTAAGCCAATCAATGATTGGTGGTTTAGGGTGTAACACATGACTAAGAGAGGTGATATCCCCTGAACCACCAATTGGGATTGAAGGACATGTACATAATGGACAAGGCTACAGTGTCATCACAATCAAGGGAATTTCCCACTTTCCGATATAAAGATTCTTTAATATTGATGACATCCCAGAGTTTTAATCCCCAGTCGGCTCTGTATTGATTGTAGTTTTATATCCATTGAATAAAATATGGAAAGAAACGTCTTTGTATTGGGGTTGTTTGGGGATTTAATCTGCCTGCTCCAATTACCCCTATTGGAAATGACAAATCAATGTAGTTTCATTATACAGTAGGTCTCTCTTCCACTGAAATAGTAATCGTTATAATGTTATAAACATCCAGAATCAGGTAGGAGGATTTGTGATTTATCAGATTGAAAGACAAAGGCCGAATGAGTAACTTTGATTCTATAATAATAAATTAGAGTTTCCATAGGTAAAGAAAGTCTTCACTACGCTTGTAAATAATAGAACCAGAATCTTTATTAGTGATGGACAAACCCCTCTTAGTTTTACCTGTGGTACAATTTATAAACCTTGTAGTGAACTAAATGTGTCCAGAAATAAAGCCGATATAGAATCATGTTAATTCCTAGAACGTTGTCCTTCCTTCCTCCTCTGTACAATCCGGTAGCCCTACAACTGGCACAAATAACCATTTCTATGTGTCTGGGCTACAAAAATGAAGAGTGGTGCCAATTATCATTTAGAAAATAATATATATCTTTACAAAGGATCACCAGCCCCCCTACAACAAAACATGGATAGAGAATCAGACTGGTGTGTTAGTGATGTGCAGCTGAAGTCCCAGTTCTATCTAACAGTGTTGGATATATTAATGTTTTATCCCCCAAAGTCAAAAGTTCTCCAGCCCCCTACAACAGATACGAAACAGGGGTGAGCCGTGGTCATATAGATCCGCGCAACGTCGCGTTGGTACATTTCGCCATGAAAACGATCAGCTTTATAAATACGGCGGTAAAGAAGTTTTTTTTGCAGCAATGTGAGGTGGTAATAAAAAAGCAACGTTAAAGTAACTTTATAAACATGCCCCCTAATGAGCATCCACAAAGCCACTTTTAACTATACTTACTGAAAATGCTGACTTACATAACCCAATCCCTCGCCGGCTAGAAGACACCACTGAATGTCTAATGTACGTGGTGCAAAACAGCAGAGAAGGCAGCTACAGGTATGGTCATCAGCCATTGGCCATCAAACTGGTCTGCATGGCTGTTGTCCCAGAAGGAATCTTCTATTAAAGATGCCTGCAAACAGTTTGCTGAAGACAAGAAGACTAAAGACATGGATTACTGGAATCATGTCCTGTGGTCTGATGAGGCCAAGATAAAATAGGTTCAGATGGTGTCATGTGTGTGTGGCGTAACCAAGAGAGGAGTGGAAGTGAGGAGTGGTGTCTTGTCTACAGTCCAGCATGGTGGTGGGATTGTGATGGTTTGGGGCAACATGAGTACTGTCGGCACTGGGGAGATACAGGTCATTAAGGGAACCATGAATGCTAACATGAACTTTTGGCCTTTTCTTAAAAACTTTTTATCTTCCAAACAAAAGTAACACAAAATGTTGTTTTTGCAGCACAAACCAGCACAAACACAACACTAATCAAACACGTATGGATGGATATTTTTGCCGTTTGTAGGGGGGGAGGCAGCTTCACAGATACTTAACTCTGTTATTTGGAATGACGTATCCTGTCCCCAATCTATTCTATTCTGTGCTATGTGGTAATAACGTCCAGTGTCTCTTAATCTGGGGAACCACAGATCTTTATTCTCAGATCTGTGTCAATCTCCATGGATATTATCAGCCCATTGCCTTTTATTATCATTATGATAAAACACAAACACACATCTCCTACAACCCAAATACATATCTCATGTCTCCTTCTGGATGGCAAACTGCTATATTAATCTAGAGTTAACTGAAACTAAACGAATTAACTTACATTGAAAAACCTTTATCACGCTTTATCGATAATGTGCGGCCATTCATCTACACTGAACATTCGTTAATTAATGAACATTCGGTCGTAGAATTCCGCACGGTAGTAAACAACCACAATGGGATTGTATGGGGATCGTAAATCAACGATCGCGTTATCTACAATCGTTATCATTAATGAACAATAATGATCGGAAATTAACGATCGCTAAATCGATCTGAAATTAACGACCGGTTTAAAGATATTCGTGCCTTTACAAATAGGGCCCATATTGTCATATAGAGATAAGCTATCGATACATCCCATATAAAGAGTATAGATATAAATATAGACAGGGACGAATAGTGGAACTACGAGAATAATCAATTAATTAGTTAATATAATACAGTTTATATGGGTTACCATTCAGTTAATAAATATAATTAATATAGTTCAGATTATATGGGTTATGGATTTTAAAACAATTTATGCAATAACTGTCACGAACTTACCTGTCGCTCCTGTCCCGCGCTGCACTTCCGGGTGGGCGTCGTCGTAGACGTCATGACGTCACGATGCCGACACGCTGGGCGGCTTGAGAGTTCCTCCTGGACCCGGTGCCTGATAGTAGCGTTAGCTACCTCCACGGCTCCCTCTACTTACCTGCCATGGATCCTGTTATTCACCTGCACCAATTACTTACCTAGCCTGCTCCAGAGACTTACCTTGCCTGTTCCAGAGACTCCTTGCCATACCTGCACCAACTACTTACCTAGCCTGCTTCAGTTACTTACCTAGCCTGTTCCAGAGACTTACCTTGCCATACCAGCACCAGTTACTTACCTAGCCTGCTCCAGAGACTTACCTTGCCATACCAGCATCTGTGTTTTACCTTGCCTGTTCCTGAGACTCCTTGCCAGTTCCACCATCCTGCCTTCTCTCCAGCAGCACCGAACCGCCATTCCTCAGCCTACAGTTCCCAGCAGTCTCCAGTTCTTGTATCCATCTTGTATCCAGTTCTGCAATCCCACCAGCCATCGGAGCGCCTCCTCCTAAAGCGTACTCGTAAGTACCCCGGCCTCCCGGACGATTATTACAGTACTATCGGGCTATGGCAGAGTTGAGTAAAACAATCCAAACTTTGTCCAAAGGCATGGACATTTTTTGGCTCAGTTCATGGATACCCTCGCTGTCCGGCTACTCCCAGCTTCTGCCTCTGCTCCGGGTTCTACGCCGCCTCCTTCAACGTCCGGATCCGGTGATCCTTCTCTTTGGAGAGAGCCCCGCATACCTCCGCCCTCATGGTTATGTTGGTGATGCCCAAGCCTGCCGTGGGTTCATTAATCAGTGCCGAATCCAATTTGAACTTCAACCATCTCATTTTGCATTGGATCGTGCTAAGGTTGGGTACATCATCTCCTTGTTGGAGGGCAATGCTCTGGCCTGGGCTTCTCCCCTATGGGAGAAAGACGATCCTCTAGTCAATAATGTTACCGACTTCCTGAGTATGTTTTGTAAGGTCTTCGATGCTCCAGGAAGAACCTCTGCTGCCTCCTCCCGGTTGATGCAGCTCCGCCAAGGGTCTCGTTCTGTGGGTCAATATGCTATTGAATTTCGTACCCTTGCCACGGAGACTTCTTGGAACAATGAGGCACTTACTGCAGCCTTCTGGCAGGGACTCTCTGATCGCCTCAAGGACGAATTAGTATCTAGGGAACTACCTGTCCCATTGGAAGACTTGATTACACTATGCATCCAGATTGATACCCGCTTCCGTGAACGGCAGGCAGAAAGGTCTGCAGCTCGTTCCAACCTCCCTAAGACCTTTCCTAGGCCTGCTCAGACCTTTCTGCAACCAATATCTTCGGTTGAAGAGCCTATGTCTCCTGAGGAAAAACCACGCCGACGTACCAATGGACTTTGTCTCTATTGTGCTGGGCAAGGACACTTTGTAAGAAATTGTCCCCAGAAGTCGGGAAACTCCATGACCTAGAAGTTAAGGAGGAGCTCCTTCTAGGTAATGTTAAGTCTCCTGCCAAATTTGAACCATTAAAACTCTTTCTACCAGCTACTGTCACCTGTAATGGTAAAACTTTTTCCTCCCAGGCCTTTGTCGATTCTGGTGCCGCTGGAAATTTCATTGATTCTACCTATGCAGCACAATTGGGGCTTCCTCTCTTTCACTTGCAGCAACCTCTTCGAGTTCTGGCTATTGACAATAACCCGTTGGCTTCTGAATTCATCTCCAAATCTACCTACGAAGTCCTATTCCGCATTGGCATATTTCACCAAGAACATTTATCTTTTCTTGTCATCCAAAGCCCTTCTGCTCCCCTCATGCTCGGACTTCCATGGCTCAGACTACATAACCCTGTTATAGATTGGTCTAACAATGAACTCAAGTCTTGGAGCCCCTTCTGTTTCAAAAATTGCCTTTCTACTCATTGCACTACCATTACCTGTGAAAATAAATCTGAGAAAAACCTCCCTGAATGTTATCGTGATTTCTCTGATATGTTCTGTAAAAAGCGAGCTGAGGAGCTACCACTGCACCGAGCCTACGATTGCCCCATCGATCTTCTCTCAGGTACTATGCCTCCTCGGGGACGCACATACCCACTGTCTCCCTCTGAAACTCTAGCCATGAAAGAGTACATTACTGAACATTTGTCTAGGGGTTTCATACAACCTTCCACTTCCCCTGCTGGAGCGGGGTTCCTTTTTGTTGAAAAAAAAAGACAGAGGTTTACGACCCTGCATCCACTACCGTGGGTTAAATAAAATCACAATAAAGAATCGTTATCCTCTCCCTCTCATCTCTGAGCTATTTGACCAGATAAAAGGGGCTAAAATATTTACTAAACTAGATCTTCGGGGGGCATACAATCTGATCCGTATACGCCAAGGTGACGAGTGGAAGACCGCCTTTAATACTAGGGACGGTCACTACGAATATCTCATAATGCCCTTTGGCCTTTGTAATGCTCCAGCGGTGTTCCAAGAATTCGTGAATGACATTTTCTGGGATATGTTGGGAATCTCTGTAGTAGTGTATCTCAATGACATTTTAATCTTTTCTCAAGATCTGCCCTCACACCGCATCCATGTTAAACAGGTGTTACTACATCTGAGAGAGAATAGCTTATATGCCAAACTGGAAAAGTGTCTTTTTGAGTGTTCGCAAGTACCCTCGTGTCACATCGTGTCTGCGCAAGGTTTCCAGATGGATCCTGTTAAAGTTTTGGCCATCCAAGATTGGTCTCTTCCTATGGGAACCAAAGCTATTCAAAGGTTCATTGGTTTTGCCAATTATTATAGACAATTCATTCAAGGGTTCTCTTCTATAATTTCTCCGATATTAGCCATCATCAGTAAAGGTGGTAAGCCTCATTCATGGACCCCTGCAGCCCTTGAAGCCTTCAAACGACTCAA
Organism: Hymenochirus boettgeri; assembly: GCA_019447015.1. Classification (NCBI taxonomy): domain Eukaryota; kingdom Metazoa; phylum Chordata; class Amphibia; order Anura; family Pipidae; genus Hymenochirus; species Hymenochirus boettgeri. The sequence continues at coordinate 111,050 of JAACNH010000129.1, forward strand.
GGAAGCCTTTGCTGATGCACCAGTTCTAGTACATCCAGATCCTAGTCGTCCCTTCTACATCGAATTTGATGCCTCGGACTTGGGCGCAGGAGCCGTCCTTTCCCAAAGACAAGGCACTAAAAGGAAACTCCATCCCTGTGCTTATTTTTCTAAGAAGTTTCTACCCACCGAGCGAAACTATGATGTCGGGAATAGGGAACTTCTTGCCATCAAGCTGGCCCTTGAGGAGTGGCGTCATCTATTGGAAGGCACCTCTGTACCTATCACCATCCTTACTGACCATAAAAACCTCAAATACATCCAGAAGGTTAAATCCCCATCCGGCACGGTGGTCCTTATTCTTTTCCCGATTCAACTTTATTATCACTTTCCAACCTGGTTCCAAAAACAAAAAAGCTGACGTCCTTTCCAGATCATTTGTTGCTTCAGACTATATTAATCAAGATAAGGGCTCTGTTATCCCAACCACTAAAATCTTGGCCTCTATATCTCCTCAACTCTGTTCCAAGATTCAAGCTGCACAAGATTCTGCTCCTCCAGACACACCCTCTGGCAAAATCTTTGTTCCTGTTTCACTTCGGAAAGCTATCCTTCTTCATACTCACTGTTCCAAGCAAGCCGGGCATCCCGGTGTTAATAAAACTTTCATATTATTGCCCGTTCCCTTTAGTGTCCCAAAATGAGAAAAGATGTTAAAGACTTTATTCAAGTGTGTACCAGCTGTGCTCAATCCAAATCTTCTAGAACCCTCCCCTGTGGTCTTCTTCAACCCCTCCCCATTCCGTCCAGACCTTGGACCCATCTATCCATGGACTTTATTGTGGAACTTCCGCCTTCCAAGAAAAACATGGTTATATGGGTGACTGTAACCGCTTCAAGCAAAATGGCCCATTTTGTACCCCTCCCCAAACTACCATCCTCAACGGAGTTAGCTCACTATTTATTTCCATATCTTCCGCTTTCACATGGACTCCCTCTGAAATAGTATCTGACAGAGGTAAATCCATGAACATCAAGTTCAGTTCCTCCTCGCTTACCACCCACATCCAATGGTCTACTGAACGCACTAACCAGTCTTTGGACACAATATCTTTGTTGTTAACATTTCCTATACTCAGGATGATTGGGCCGACCTTCTGCCTGGGCTGAGTTTTGCCCATAACAATCACCACCTCATGCTTCTACTGGGAAATCTCCTTTTTGTGTGTGTTTGGGACGAATCTAGATGTTTTCCTCAAGATTTTCTTTCAACACGTACCCTGCTGCCAAGACTCGCGCCCAGATGACCGCTATCTGGCATGCTACGGAGAATATCAGCTTCAGAATCTGCTTAGGTGCAAAAAACTGCAGCAGATAGGAGATGTAGAGAACCCCCAGCTTATCTGTTTGGATATAAAGTATGGGCTCTCCTCTGCTCATATTAACCTAAACGGGTTCCTTCCCTCAACTGGGACCCAAATTTATTGGTCCTTTTTCCTATCCTGGAATTAATCGGTCCAGTGGCTGTTCGCCTCCAACTTCCTTCCAGCATGCGGATTCCTAACGTGTTTCATATTTCTCTCATCAAGCCCGTGTGCTCTAATCAGTATTCCACATCCTTACTACCTCCCGTTCCAATTTCCGTTGATGGTCAGCAAGAGATTGAGGTCGAGAAGATCTTGGACTCTAGATTCTTTAGGAGGTCTCTTCAGTATTTGGTCCACTGGAAAGGTTTTGGTCCGGAAGAAAGAGCTTAGATTAACATTCTGATTTGCACGCTCCTCATCTAGTCAAAGCTTTTCACAGGAGTTTTCCAGGAAAACCTGGCCCGTTGGTCCTGTGGCCCCCCGTAAGGGGGGGGGGGGTACTGTCAAGAACTTACCTGCTGCTTGGGACCCGCTCGGGATCTGTTTCTCACAGGTAAGGATACTATACCACCAATCACCAATACCCCCTTACTGATATTAGGACCCTCTCTCCTCAATAAACAGCTTTCTAGCATTGTTAGTCTGATAGTTTTTTCCTATCACTCTAGATATCCTTGTTTCGAAATTAATCTGGTTTTGAAAATCTGCGGATCTGAAAGAATTTTCTAAAAAATGGAAAATCTGACAAAAAAATCATGTTTGAAAATCAAAAATTCCCATAGAAAATTGCAACAAAATATACAAAATTGTAATTGAAAATTCAAAAAATTACAATTTATTTGATTTTGAATTTAGGATTTTTCACGTAACTGATGTCAGAATGAAACTCATTATTACTACAGAACAAATCTCTCCTGTTTCCAAACTTTTATTGGGCTGCTAAACACTTTCTAGGAAACAGAATATAATTACATATGTACAGTAGCTGATACATTTTGTATATGGTACCAAAGAATATATAGCAAAACTTTATTAAATCTTATGTACAATAAATCTTTCCTGTATTAGAATCACTTTAAAATAAATTTCCTATCAGTCTGAAATAATAATTTGTTAAGAAAACTTACATTTTCCCCAAACAGAGGAGCCCCCAGTGAGGATTCCCCAGTAGATGTAATTAATTATCTGTGTATGTTCCTATTCCCAGTTATAAATACCAGATCTGTACAGCCCTTGTCTACACAGTCAGGATTCAATCTGTTCTGGTAGGTACATTCTTCTTCTTCTTTCTTTCTTCTTCTTTCTTCTTCTTCTTCTTCTTCTTCTTCTTCTTCTATTATTATTATTATTATTATTATTATTACACAGTCAGGATTCAGAACGCAGTGCAGTGCAGTGAAGAGTGACATCATATACGCAGTGCAGTGCAGTGAAGAGTGACATCATATATGCAGTGCAGTGAAGAGTGACATCATATACGCAGCGCAGTGCCATCATATACGCAGTGCAGTGCAGTGAAGAGTGACATCATATACGCAGTGCAGTGTCCTCCCCTATCCGTTACCAGCACAGTATATGGTATCTATCTATATATATATATGATATCTTACCCTTACGCTCTACCCTATACGGAGACCACACAGTATATGATTCTATATATCATATCATGATAGACTAGGTAGCCCTTACTCCTACCTATTCTTGTTAACCAGCACAGTAATGGGATCTATAAGATCTATATAGATAAATCTACCCTTACATCCTACCTCTCGGTAACCAGCACGTATATGGTATCGTATTTCTATATATGTAGAAGTTCCCTTACCTCTACTATCCGGTAACCCGCACAAGTATATGATATCTAATCATATCTATAGGGATAAATCTATACCCTTACCATAAAGTTCAACCTATATCCGGTAACCATCACCAGTATAATTGTTCTCTATATGGTAATCTACCCTTCTCCCACCTATCTGGTACCACACGTATATGGTATCTATATACTATATCTTCTAAACTCTTCCCTTCCTCCCACCTATCTGGTAACCCTCACAGTATATGTGTATCTATATTCTATATATATACATCTACCATTAAAACAAAATCCTACCTATCTGATAACCAGCCCGTATCTGATATGCTATATATCTATATAGATAATCTACCTTTACAATCCCTGACCTCTCTGGTAACCCGAACCGTAGGATTGTATCCTATATCTCTATTTATTATAAATCTAACCCTGCCACAATCCGACCTATCTGGTACCCAGCACATTATATGGTATCTATATTCTATAGCTGAATAATCTACCCTACATCCAACCTATCTGGTAACCCGCACATTATATGGTTCTATATATCTATATAAAGTGATAATCTATACTACCCTTACATCCTACCTATCCGTAAACCAGCTCAGTAATTGTATCTATATTCATATATATGATACATCAATCTAACCCTTACCAAATCCACCTATCTGGTAACCAGCACAGTAATGGTAATCTATATATCTTTATGATGTCTACTATCCCTACAATCCCTACCTATCCTTACCAGCACAGTATATGATATCTATATATCTATATATTGATAATTACCCGACATACATCCTACTACCGGTACCAGCACAGTATATGGTTCGATAATATCTATATATGAATAAATCTACCTTTATCCTACCTATTCCGGTAACCAGTTACAGTATATGATAGTCTCATAAGCTCTATATATATGAAATCGACCCTTACATCCTACCTTATCCGGTAACCAGCACAGTAATATGGTATCTATATACTATATATTGATAATCTACCGAGTAATCCTACCTTAAACATCCCGGTTGAAAAACACAGCACAGTATATGATTCTATATCTCTATATATGATAATCTACCCTTACATCCTACCCTATCCGTTAACCAGCACAGTATATGTTCTGCTTATCATATATGGAATAATCCCTTACATCCTACCTATCTGGTAACCCAGCACAGTATGTGGTATGCTTCATATATATATATGCTCGATCACCTTACCTCCTACCTATCCGTACCAGCACAGTATATGTATCTCTATATCTATAAGATATAAATCTAACCCTCATCCCACCTATCCGGTAACCCCAGCACGTTACACATCATGGTAATCTATATTCTATAATATATAAATCTCCCTTACATCCTACCATATCCGGTAACCAACAGTATATTGTATCTATATATTATAATATGATAAATCTCCCTTACATCCTACCCTATTGGTACATCAGGACTATATGTTGTTTTCTTTGCCCTGTTAGGTCTCACTCCAGCACTTATCCCTTCCATTGGATCTGTGTGTTTACCGACCTAACTAGAATTGTAGCTCTATGGGAAGGGCGCCCTCATTTTCTCTTGTGGCAAAAGCCCTATCGCCACTTCTATTTATCTAATTTTATATATTTATGGACTGAACTCTCTATGTATTTAATCCCCCTTGTATGACTTTATTGTATTTGTTACTGTACCAATAAAATAAACTATTAAATGCATATATAGAAATAGTTTTACGAAAGATCTGGCATTGTTTATATATATTATATATAATATATGATACAATTCACCGTTACAACAAATACATCCTACCTATCCGGTAACCAGCACGAGTTATGGTTCTATCTATATATCTATAATATCTACTAGTATAAATATATATATATATATATATATTATAATATCTATAATAGATTATTTATCTATAATACTATATCATATATAGTATAATATATCGTTATAGGATAAATCCCTACCCTTACATCTACCTATCCTGTAACCACACAGTCATATGATATCTATATATCTATATATGATAACTCGACCCTTAACATCTCCTATCCCGGTCAACCACACATTATATGATATCTATATCTCTATATAGGCATTAAGTCTACCGCTTACATATCCTACCGATCCGGTACCCAGCACAGTCTTATTATTCTTTCTCTATATATGATAAATCGACCCTTACATCCTACCTAGACCTATCAATTGTTTACCCTCATTATTTGAAACAATGAAGAAATTCATTTACAGGTAGCATCACCTTTTATCATTTAATTAATTAATATTATTTAATATTTAACTTGGAATTTGGTTTGAAATGCTCATCAAGTGCATGAATTTGATTGCTTTGTGCTTGGGATCTTTCTAACCTGCACTGAATGCCACTCACAGTAAATCAGATCTGACACAGCTGAACAATCAAGACAGCCATTCAGAGCTGATCAGGTCCTGTGATACATGAATACAATCAGAGACCGGTAGTCAGAGCTTAATTAGGTCTGTGACAGCTGAATGTAACCAAAGACAGTAATCCAAGTTGATTAGGTCTGTGACAGCTGAATGTAATTAAGATACAGGTAAATGTAGAGCTGATTACTCTGGTGACACAGCTGATTAATGAAAGAGACGGTAATCGGTGCTGATTGTCTGTACAACAGTTTGAATGAATAAAGAGACAGGTACTCAGTGCTGATTAGGTCTGTGACAGCTTGAAATGTATTACTAGACAGTAAATCAGTGCGGATTAGGTCTTGTAGGCATAGCTAATGCCATTAAGTGACAGTATCTCGTGCGGATTAGGTTCTGTGACCACTTTGAATGCAATTAATGACAGGTCATCAGTGCTGATTAACATCCCTTGCCACAGTTGAATCAATTACAGATATCAGTACTCAGCGCTGATTAGGAACTGTGACCTAGCTGAATGCAATTAGTGACGGTTCAGCTGCTGTATTGGAATGTGACACATATGCTGAATGCATTACAGTGACAGTTAATCAGTGGTCATGCTTAGGTCTGTGCATGCTGAATCATTTAGTGACAGGTCATAATGCTGATTGATATGTGACATAGTGTAATGCCAATTAAGTGACAGGTAATCAGTGCTGCATTAGTCTGTGACATAGCTGAATGCAATATTGTGACCAGGTAAATCAGTGCTGATTAGTTCTGGACATAGCTGAAAATGCAATTAGTACATGTTAATCAGGCTTGATTGTAATGTGACAATAGCCTGAATTCAATTCAGTACAGGTATCAGTGCTGATTAGGTCTGTGACATAGCTGAATGCAATAGTGACAGGTAACCATGTCTGATTAGGTCGTGACACCAGCGGATCATTAAGTGCGGTAATAGCACTGATTAGGTCTGTGACAAGATGACTGCAATTAAGAGACAGGTAATCACGCTGATTCGGAATGTGCATAGCTGAATGTATAAAGATACAGGTAATAGCGCTGATTAAAGGAATGTGGAATAGCTGAATGTAATAAAGAGACATGTAATCGCCGCTGATTGTATATGTGACATAGCTGACTGTAATAAAAGAACGTAATCACGCTGATTAGGATAATGGTGACATAGACTGAATGTAATAAATGGACAGGTAATGCAGCGCTGATTAGTCTGTGACACAGCTGAATGTAATAAGAGGACAGTGTATCAGCGCTGATTAGGAATGTTGCAATAGCGAATGCAATTAGTGACGGTATCAGTTCTGATTAGGATGTGAAACATAGCTGAATGCCAATTAAGTGACAGTAATCAGTGCTGATTACGGTCTGTGACATAGCTGACTGCAATTAAGGTGACAGTATACCCACGGCTGATTAGGTCTGTGACACCAGATGAATGCATAGATGACAGGTATCAGCGCTGATAGGTCTGTGACACAGTTGAAAATGCATTAGAGCACAGGTATCAGCGGCCGATTATGTCGTGTTACACGTTGAAATGCATTAAGTGACAGGTAATCACGCGCCGATTAGGTCTTTGTCACATCTCATTTAATCAAGAGACAATTTATCAGTGCTATCAGGATGTGACATAAGTGAATGCACCACGGAGGCATTTTCAGCAGTGTTGGTTCCTCTGTGCTAACATTTAACTCTTATATTAAGTCTATATGCCAAAAAGTCCTAATATTGCAGATACTTGGAAATGCTTTCACTGAATCCTTAGCTGGCTAAGAGGAGCCGTATGAGAAGTGTGTGTATTTTTATTGATTCTTTTTTACAACACATACACCTGCCTAATTCGTACCGCTCAACAAGATTTGATTTCCAACTTAAGTATATATAGGTGACTGAAGAACACTACTGGTAACCCATGTGATGTCTTACTCTGCTGGATTTTGTTTGGGGGGGGGGTAATGTAATTATTCATGTTTTGATAATAAATACTTTGTCAAAGAAAGAGGCGGCCTATGTGGTGTCATGTTGTGCTCCCTCCATGCAACCCTCTTTTTGTGGTGTTGGAGAGGTAGCCACAACAATTACAGAAGGAATACCTTTGTTTGTAACTAACTGGTATGAATACTGCATTAGTAATATAGTAATGGACAATATTTCTATGGTTAGACCTCCCAACATACCTTAAATGGATATCTACAACAAAAACAAAATTAATGGTTGAGAAAAGCCTCAATGTAGCCTGAACTGATTGTATTGAAACTCCTGGAAAATTTACCGTTATCCTGGTATTCACCCTCCTTTTTGAGCTGTCAATCATGACACAACAATGGAGGAACAACAGACCCACATTGCTTAGTGGGGGTGGGTGGGGTTTGATGAGTCCCTGATTCTCTTTGTGGTGTGCCAATCAATTTGAGTTATTGTGGGGTGTTGTAGAACATGAACTCAAGTTACATTGCTTGGAATACACATCTCTCTCTTCGGTTCAGGACAGTTAAACTGATGTGAAGCATGCCAGAAACTCTCGAGCTGTGAAACATCACAACAAACATACTACAGGTCCTTTCAGTTTCCTGTACTGTAATTCCGACCTTCATGCAACCCATGTTTATTTGGGTTGTTGGACCTGCCCCTTTACAGATTGATTTGTTTAACGAATGATATTGAAGTCCCATCACCTAAGGACAAGTTTGATTTTCGTCTGTGGTCCAGGGGCATTTGCAACATCTGCTATTAGGAAACACAAACTGTTGACCTAAATCCTTTACATGGGCATGTTGACATTGCACATCCATGTACATCTTTAAGAGAGCCTGCCAAAGGGAAATGTCTGTGGTGAGGTGAACTGTCACATGATGGAATTTATGAAAGGGCATCTAATGATCTGCAATAATTTTGATAGGAATACCCCAACTCATACTCAAAAACATAGACAAATTTCTGGGTCCTGCTAAACACAAGATTGAGGTTTACAAATCTCCTTTCTGTTCCTGCTTTGAAATGGGTCAAAACTTGGTAGATTACTAATTTTGATATAATGGGTACTTCATGGCTTTTTGATGGTTATCTAATTATCTAAATACATTTATTTAACTGCCTCTTTTATTCTTTGTTTCTTAAGGTATAAACAAGTGATTAATAAATGAATTCACGAGACGTGTACAACAGGAAAGGTTTTTGTTCATGGCGGTGACAGTGTTTTCTGGTGAGGAACCCATAAATAGATGTAAGTCCATAGAACATGGAGACCACAGACAGGTGGGGCTACAGGTGAGAAGGCGTTTCTGTCTCCCCGTACTGTACGTGATCTGAAGATGGACGGACAATTTGGATATCAAGTCCATATGATAAATTAGGGGAAAGAAGAAAGGAGCAGAGCAGGAGGTATTTCAATATTGCACTAAGGAGATATCTAAGCATGAAGATATCAGAAGAGAGAGAAAATCACAGAAGAAATGGTTCATAGCATTTTGTGTAGACATAACTTCTAGTCTAATTTAATTGCAGTACACTAGTCATTGGAAAAGACTGAGCACAGTAAACCAAGTGGGACCAAAAATACATGCTTCAAACATTACTTCTGTGATTCTTATATTAAGAAGCATATCTGTAGAGTGGAGGCAAAAAGATGGTCCCATGACGATCCCAAGATATGGCATAAGACATTACTACAGATAGGGAGTAAACAAAACCGAGCAAGCTCTTCTGGAAAGAACATTTTGAAAACACGAAAAATATAACTGAAGTAATACACCGCAAAGGCAATTATGCCCTATATACAGATGACGAGCAGGATATGGTAAAAGCTCCAGCTCAGTGGTGGGGCCAAAAGGGTCTCCACTATGGTGACAGCACATGTGACATAGACAGGAAACACAGTGGGGGAGGGATGGATGGCTGGTTGACACCACCACTATGATGAGGATGTTCTCACATATCGTCAAAAGTAAATCAATGGAACAGAGAAACACTGGAGTCCTGATTTCTGAGGATTCTGGAAATCACCAAGAGAAAAATTCCTTGGCAAATGTCTGATTCGTCTATTGAGGAAACAATGTAATAATTGATTAGTTTTCATTGTAGTATTTGGTTTTGGCTTGACAGTTTTACTTTAGTTAAAGGTATTAATATTAAAGATAGTAATAGTATAGTTATATAGTACAGTATGGTTTAGTGATAGCATTTGATGATTGAATTAATAAGACATATAGCCATTTCCAACCTACTTCAATACCCACACTCCTGTCTAACTGTAATCCAGATGAAGGCAAAAACCAAAACAGCATGTCTGAGGTACAAAATGCCAGAATGTTTATTGTTATGGCCGTTAATGTATTTAAACCGTAATCAATCCCCACGCGGCGCTTTTCCTCAGCGTAACTAATTGTGTAAATCTTTCCATCTCTCAGTCATATTCAGCTCCCCCCAATCCCTTATAATTTAGTTGCCTTCTCGGAACCCTTTCCATTGGCAAAGATTTCCTTTTGACACGGATTCCAAAATGCACTGCTATTCCAAAGAGGCCTTAACCAATGCTTTGTTAAAGAGGGAGAATAACATTTCCTCCCCTTTAATCCAATCCTCTCTTTATACAGACAATATACCATGCTGGCTTGGTGTTTGCCGCCTGGCACTGCTTGCTACCTTTAGTTGGTATCCACCAAACTCCAAGACCCTGAGTTAAAATCAGCATCAGAGTGCTACATTTGTCGGTTATAACGGGAATTCTACTCAGTTAGTCTAACAGACTAGTAACATAAATGACATTATCTATACACCAAATGAACCAGTTCTTTTATGCAGCTTTGCGTAGTGTAATTTTGCTAGAAAAACTTTTGTGTGTCTTGTCATGCCCAGAAAGTGAGATTGAACTCAGCATGATACCATGTATAAAACTATCAAAGATAACCCTTAAACTAGCACACCTATCCCACCAATCAGACCTACATAACAATTGTGTTATCTGTACGAATCCTCCTGTAGAATTACACCCTCATAATCAAATTCTTTAAAGGACAATGACTTCATAGTGATATAATACCTATCAACATTAAGACTGGAGGATACAACACTTGTAAGACACCAAGCGATACAGTAAGATTTGTACATATATGAATTAATGGATTTTACCATACAATGAACTGGGTGGAGAGTCTTTCTGCCCACACAAGTAAATAACTTTCCTGGGTTTCCTATTTCCAGTTGTTTATTTTACTACTATAAGTTTTTGATTCTAATTTTTGGGACATTGTTTGGAGTCTCTTTTGGAATAGAATCATGGGTTCTAGTAGACAACAACTGTAGCAAAAGTCCCGACGCCAAAAGAGTTTTTACCCCCCGTGGAACGTCTGAGAGGTACCTGCCGTCAATCTCTTTACATGACCTAAAATAGAACTTATTCGTTATTTCCGTTTGTGAATTCATGGCATCCTTCTGGCGGATAGTCAGTGACATGCCACAAATTGAGGTATAAGAAATTTTTCTCCTGCCTATTTTTACCATTTTGGTCACATTTTACTATAAATTTAATTATTATAAAAATGTTGTATATGGATATAAGAACCATTGGTATCAATCAACCAAATGTCCCAATTTAGAAAGCTTTAATAACTTATTTCTGTAAATCCTTGTATTAAAATATGGGCGCTAGCGGTTCTGGGTTAAATTACGATCTTGTTATTTCCCATTGGGAAAAAAAGCTGCAGGAATGCAGGGACTTTGTAATGGGTTAGAATAAATTATTACCGGAAATAACAGGTTATTAGAATTACATGTACAACCATCTCCTTGCTATACTGTAACTTACCTCTGAACTCGCTGATGGTTCATGTGTTGAGTAAAAGATGCACTGGACAGAACATATATTTCCCTCTGTGGTTTGTTTATACATGGCTCGGGAGAAATTCATCTATCAAACTGCTAGAAACAGATAAATGTGTATTTTTTATTATATATCCAGGTTCTACTTACTGTACCTATATGTTATACTATTTTAAACCATGTTTTGCAGGGAATTCAAGAGTGTTTTAATAGTTCAATAAATGATTCTCAGACTAGCTGATTTTTTATTTCTACAGAGTAAAAATGACGCAAAAGGAAGATTATTTTTCTGGTCTTATATTAAATCAAAACCCCCCTAAATTATATTACGCTGATTGTTCTAAGAGAAAATCTACCCCTTGTAAACAATATCCCATTGCCAGAATAACACGTTTTATAGAGATAACTGAAGATTGCTTTTGTAAAATACTATATGGATTCAAATAGAAAATACCCAATAAGAAACTTTATAAAGGAACAATTATACAGTCAAAAAGCTATCTGTAATGTTCGGAAATCTATTATACTGGACAATGGATCCTTACACAGTCATGTGTACCTAATCATAATAATAATAATAATAATAATATATAATAATATGAAAGTCCTACACCAAACAGTCTGAATCCTGACTGTGTAATAATAAATAAATAATAATAATAATAATAATAATATAATAATATGAAATGTACCTACCAGAACAGATCTGAATCCTGACTGGGTAATAATAATAAAATATCTTTTGTATTCAATTAGATTCAACTGGACTTGAAATGTTTCTAAATACGTTTCGCTAGTCATCCGACGGCTTCTCAATTCAGAATTCTTGTCCAAGAACTGTGGCAATTATGTACCCTGTAAAATCCCAATTAGCATTCACAAGCCAGTGTTAAGGGTGTGATTGGATAGTGGCTAGAGTGTTATAGGAACGCCCAGAGTAAGGTGTCAATACAGCATTGTACATGGCAGACAGCTGGTGTCGAACCCCCCCACCCTCTATTTAGGCTTGGGTTTCTTTATTTGTTCACTAAATGGCCTCACTTAAACATCTTCACTCTTGAACCAGTCACGTTCCTTGAGAGAGGTGTTAAGGAGGCCTTTATGTGAAAATAAAGAAACCAAGCCTAATAGAGGTGGGGGGTTCGACACCAAACTGTCTGCCATGTTACAATGCTGTTTTATACACCTTACTCTGGGTGTTCCTATAACACCTCTTAGCCACTATCTAATCACACCCTTAACACCTGGCGTGATATGCTATTGGGATTTTCCAGGGTACATAATTGCCACAGATTCTTGTACAAGTCATTCTGAATTGAGAGATCAGTCAGATGACTAGCGAAACGTCTTCAAGAACTAAACTTAAAGTCCAGTTGATCTAATTGAATAACAGATATACCTGACCGGATATGAAATATTACAGATATACCATGACCTAGATGGATTGAGAACCTTCACAAGAATAATAATAATAATAATAATAATAATAATATGAAATGTACCTACCGAACAGATCTGGAATCCTGACTGTGTAATAATAATAAATAATATAATAATAATAATAATAATAAATAATATAATAATAATAATATGAAATGTACCTACCCAGAACGATCTGAATCCTGACTGTGTCTAATATAATAATAATAATAATAATAATTATAATATGAAATGTCCTACCAGAACAGATGGTGAATCCTGACTGTGTAATAATAATAATAATAATAATAATAATAAATAATATAAATAATAATAATAATATAATAATAATAATAATAATAATATGAAATGTACCTACCAGAACAGATCTGAATCCTGACTGTGTAATAATATAATAATAATAATGATATAATAATAATAATATGAAATGTACCTACCAGAACAGTCTGATCCGGAACTGTTTAATAAATAATATATAATAATATAAATAATAATAATATAATAATACAATATAATCTGAATGTACCTACCAGAACATATCTGAATCCTGACTGTGTAATAAAATAAATAATAATAAATAATAATAATAATAATATATGAGTACCTACCACGAACATATCTGAATCCTGCGACTGTGAATAATATAATAATAATATAATAATAATAATACATAATAATAAATAATAATAATATAAAATATAATATAAAATGTACCACCCAGAACAGATCTGAATCTGACTGTGTAATAATAATAATAATAATATAATAATAATAATAATAATATATGATGTACCTACCAGAACAGATCTGAATCCTGCTGTGTAATAAATAATAATAATAATAATAATATGAAATGTACTACCAGAACAGATCTGAATCCTGACTGTGTAATAATAATATAATAATAATAATAATAATAATATAATAATAATATGAAATGTACCTACCAGACAGATTGAATCCTGACTGTGTAATAAATAATAATAATATATAATAATATAATAGATAATATAATAATACATATATAATATGAAATGTACCTACCAGAACACGATCGAATCCTGACTTGTAATAATAATAAATAATAATAATATAATATAATAATAATATTGATATGTACCTACCAGAACAGATCTGATATCCTGACTGTGTAATAATATAATAATATATGAAATGACCTACAGACAGATTGAATCCTGACTGTGTAATATAATAATAATAATAATAATAATATATTAAATAATATAATAATATAAATATATTAAAATAATAATAAATGAATGTACCTACCAGAACAGATTAATCCTGACTGTGTAATAATAATAATAATAAATATGAAATGTACCTACCCGATCAACGATCTGAATCCTGACTGTGTAATAATATAAATAATAAAATAATAATAATAATAATATAATAAATAATAATATGAAATTACCTACCAGAACATATCTGAATCCTGACTGTGTAATAATAATAATATAATAATAATAATAATAATAATAATATGAAAGTACCTAACCAGAACAGATGAATCCTACTGTGTAATATAATAATATAATAATTAATAATAATAATAATAATAATAATAATACTAATATGAAATGTACTACCAGAACAATGGACCCGACTGTGTAGAATATATATACTATATATAATACTATAATAATGAATATAATAACTAATAATAATAATATTAAATATGATGTATACAGACAGTCTAATCCTGACTGGTATAATATAAATAATAATAATAATAATACTATGAAATGTATCTACCAGAACGATCTGAATCCTGACTGTGTAATAATAATAATAATATAATAATATAATATGAAATGTAGCTACCAGAACAAAGATCTGAAATCCTGACTGTGTATAATAATATAATAAAATACTCTAATAATAATAATAATAATAATAATAATAATATAATATGAAATGTACCTACCAGAACAGATGTTGCAATCCTGACTGTGTAGTAATAATAAGCATATAATAATAATATACTAATAATAATAATAATAAGAATAATAATATAATATGAAATGTACCTACAGAACAGATCTGAATCCTGACTGTGTAATACTAATATTAATAATATAATAATAATATGACAATGTATCTACCAGAACAGATCTGACAGCCTGACTGTGTAATAATATAATAAATAATAAATATCAATATGAAATGTAACCTACCAGAACAGATCTGAATCCTGACTGTGTAATAATAATAAATAATAATAATAATAATAATAATATAATATCTATAATAATAATATACTAATATCATATGATGTCCCTACCAGAACAGATCTGAATCCTGACTGTCTAATAATAATAATAATATAATAATAATAATATAATAATAATAATAATAATATATATAATTAAATGTACCTCCAGAACCGATCTGAATCCTGACTGTGTAATAATATAATAATAATAATATATAATAATAATATAATATAATAATAATAATATGAAATGTACCTACCAGAACAGATCTGAATGCCTGACTGTGTAAAATATAATAATAACTAATATAATAAATAATATAATAATAAATAATAATATATGAATTTACCTACAGAACCTAGATCTGAATCCTGCTGTTAGACGGGCTGTACAGATCTTGTATTTATAATGGGATAGGAACATACACAGATATTAATACATCTACTAGGGACTCTCAGAGCTCCCTTGTGATGCCAATTAACAGCGAGTAGCTATATTTTTTTTCAATAGACAATTAATTTTTATTTATGTAAAAAGTCGTCGCTGCACCTAGTAAACCTTCGAAATGCGTCCGGATATCTGCAGTGATCTGTCCAATCACTAAAAATGTAAAGAGGTGAGTGGGTTGTAGGATCTGCTACTACTCACCTCTTTACATTTTTATATATGTCTCTGATAAGTGTTTGTTGTATGTCTATTAAAGAACAATATAAATACCAAACATTGGTGTACTATTAGGAACTAAACGGAAACATATAAATACCCCCAACATTGGTAGGAATTATAGTTTAAATTCTCAAAGTCTTTAAAACAATAATAACAGAGCAATAATGATAAAATCCGTATAGAAATACCATCTATACGCTATAGCTAATAAACGTGTGGTCTGTAGAAATTCAACAGTACTCAGTTCATAAAGTGCCCATGTAATACAGGTAATTCTGTAATGGCTGTAGCCCTGGACCTGTGTAAATAAATATCCATAAAAAAGGCAATGTAGAACCAAACCACAACCACTATGGTATTACTACCCTCCGGCACTCCAACCGCCCCAAACCACGTCTCCACCCTAAATGCACATCTCCCCCACTGCGATCTCCAGCTAGAAGCGGACAATATCTCCACATCTGTGTAAGGTGGAAAGTCTGATAGATAAAGATGAAGGAATAACCATGAACCCAGACGCTCGTCCCACACTACCGTGTGCAGGGGCAGTTACTGCAGATCTTACAATGTTCCAGACTGGTCCCAGGCAGTAGCCAATGTGGGGTACCACAGACTGGCAGTCAGGGAAGGGCAATGTGCCTTAGGTTACATGCAGACAGATATGGTGAAAGTATTAATGCGCTGCACATGTTGCACATTAATTTGTATCTATTAGCAGTGTATTTCTGTATTTCCATCCCTCTTCCATCTGCACATATATCTAAGTTGCGTTTCCCTTCTAATGACCGGCCTGTGTTACCCCAACGACAAGTGGGTTTCCAAACTGCAGGTCCTATGTCATCAGTTTTGGGAATCTTGAACGGCGATGACCTTGACCCCTCTCTTTGGCATCTGCCATCTTCGTATAAGAAGGGGCTTGTCCTGTTGGGTTTGTCCCTTAAGCCAATCTGATTGGTGGTTTAGGGTGTAACACTGACTAAGAGAGGTGATATCCCCTGAACCACCATTGGGATTGAAGGACATTGTACATAATGGACAGGCTACAGTGTCATCACAATCAAGGGAATTTCCCACTTTCCATATAAAGATCTTTATATTGATGACATCCCAGAGTTTTAATCCCCAGTCGGCTCTGTATTGTTTGTAGTTTTATATCCATTGAATAAATATGGAAAGAACGTCTTTGTATTGGGTTTGTTTGGGTGATTTAATCTGCCTGCTCCAATTACCCCTATTGGAAATGACAAATCAATGTAGTTTCATTATACAGATAGGTCCTCTTCCCTGAATAGTAATCGTTATAATGTTATAAACATCCAGAATCAGGGTAGGAGATTTGTGATTTATCAGATTGAAAGACAAAGGCCGATGAGTAACTTTGATTCTATAATAATAAATTAGATTTCCATAGGTAAAGAAAGTCTCACTACGCTTGTAAATAATAGAACCAGAATCTTTATTAGTGATGGACAAACCCCTCTTAGTTTTACCTGTGGTACATTTATAAACCTTTTTAGTGAACTAATGTGTCCAGAATAAAGCGATATAGATCATGTTAATTCCTAGAACGTTGTCCTTCCTTCCTCCTCTGTACAATCCGTAGCCCTTCACTGGCACAAAATAACCATTTCTATGTGTGTCTGGGCTACAAAAATGAAGAGTGGTGCCAATTATCATTTAGAAAATAATATATATCTTTACAAAAAGGTCAAAGATCACACCCCCATACACAAACATGGATAGAGAATCAGACTGGTGTGTTGTGATGTGCAGCTGAAGTCCCATTTCTATCTAACAGTGTTGGATATATTAATGTTTTTATCCCCAAAGTCAAAAGTTCTCCAGCCCCCTACAACAGATACGAAACAGGGGTGAGCCGTGGTCATATATTCCGCGCAACGTCGCTTTGGTACACTTTCGCCATGAAAACGTCAGCTTATAATAACGGCGGTAAGAAGTTTTTTTTGCAGCAATGTGAGGTGGTAATAAAAAAGCAACGTTAAAGTAACTTTATAACATGCCCCCTAATGAGCATCCACACAGCCACTTTTAACTATATTACTGAAAATGCTGACTTACTAACCAATCCCTCGCCGCTAGAAGACACCCACTGAATGTCTAATGTACGTGGTGCAAAACAGCAGAGAAGGCAGCTACAGGTATGGTCATCAGCCATTGGCCATCAACTGGTCTGCATGGCTGTTGTCCCAAAGGAATCTTCTATTAAAGATGCCTGCAAACAGTTTGCTGAAGACAAGAAGACTAAAGACAGGGATTCTGGAATCGTGTCCGTGGTCTGATGAGGCCAAGATAAAATAGGTTCAGATGGTGTCATGTGTGTGTGGCGTAACCAGAGAGGAGTGGAAGTGAGGAGTGGTGTCTTGTCTACAGTCCAGCATGGTGGTGGGATTTGTGATGGTTTGGGGCAACATGAGTACTGTCGGCCACGGGGGAGATACAGGTCATTAGGGAACCATGAATGCTAACATGAACTTTTGGCCTTTTCTAAAACAAACTTTTTATCTTCCAAACAAAAGTACACACAATGTAGTTTTTGCAGCACAAACCAGCACAAACACAGCACTAATCAAACACGTAGGAATGGATATTTTTGCTGTTTGCAGGGGGGAGGCAGCTTCACAGATACTTAACTCTGTTATTTGGAATGACGTATCCTGTCCCCAATCTATTCTATTCTGTGCTATGTGGTAATAACCTTCCAGTTGTCTCTTAATCTGGGGAACCACATACTTTTCTTCTCAGATCTGTGTCAATCTCCGTGGATATTATCAGCCCATTGCCTTTTATTATCATTATGATAAACACAACAACACATCTCCACAACCCAATACATACTCATGTCTCCTTCTGGATGGCAAACTGCTATATTAAATCTAAGTTAACTGAAACTAAACGAATTAACTTACATTGAAAAACTTTATCACTCTTATCGATAATGTGCGGCCAATTCATCTACACTGAACATTCGTTAATTAATGAACATTCGGTCGTAGAATCCGCACGGTAGTAACAACCACAATGGGATTGTATGGGGTCGTAAATCAACGATCGCGTTATCTACAATCGTTATCATTAAAGACAATAATGATCGGAAATAACGATCGCTAAATCGATCTGAATTAACGACCGGTTTTTAAAGATATTCGTGCCCTTTACAAATAGGGCCCATATTGTCATATAGAGATACCTATCGATACATCCCATATAAAGAGTATATATATAATATGACAGGGACGAATAGTGGAACTACGAGAATAATCAATTAATTAGTTAATATATACAGTTTATATGGTACCATTCAGTTAATAAATATAATTAATATAGTTCAGATTATATGGGTTATGGATTTTAAACACTTTATGCAATAAACTGTCACGAACTTACCTGTCGCTCCTGTCCCGCGCTGCACTTCCGGGTGGGCGTCGTCGTAGACGTCATGACTTCACGATGCCGACACGCTGGCGCTTGAGAGTTCCTCCTTGACCGGTGCCTGATAGTAGCGTTAGCTACCTCCACGGCTCCCTCTACTTACCTGCCATGGATCCTGTTATTCACCTCACCAATTACTTACCCTATGCCTGCCCCAGAGACTTCCCTTGCTGTTTCCAGAGACTCCTTGCCATACCTGCACCAACTACTTACCTAGCCTGCTTCAGTTACTTACCTGGCCTGTTCCAGAGACTTACCTTTGCCATCCCAGCACCAGTTACTTACCTAGCCTGCTCCAGAGACTTACCTTGCCATACCAGCATCTGTGTTTTACCTTGCCTGTTCTGAGACTCCTTGCCAGTTCCAACCATCCTGCCTTCTCCCAGCAGCACCGAACCGCCATTCCTCTCAGCCTACAGTTCCCAGCAGTCTCCAGTTCTTGTATCCATCTTGTATCCAGTTCTGCAATCCCCCAGCCATCGGAGCGCCTCCTCCTAAAGCTTACTCGTAAGTACCCCGGCCTCCCGGACGATATTACAGTACTATCGGGCTATGGCAGAGTTTAGTAAAACAATCCAACTTTGTCCAAAGGCATGGAAATTTTTTGGCTCAGTTTCATGGATACCTCGCTGTCCGGCTACTCCCAGCTTCTGCTTCTGCCTCTGCTCGGGTTCACCGCCTCCTTCAACGTCCGGATCCGTGATCCTTCTCTTTGGAGAAGCCCCGCATACCTCCCCGTCATGGTTATGTTGTGATTGCCCAAGCCTGCCGTGGGTTCATTAATCATTGCCGAATCCATTTGAACTTCAACCATCTCTTTTGCATTGGTTCGTGCAAGGTTGGGTACATCATCTCCTTGTTGGAGGCAATGCTCTGGCCTGGGCTTCCCCCTAGAGAAAGACGATCCTCTAGTCAATAATGTTACCGACCTTCCTGAGTATGTTTTGTAAGGTCTTCGATGCTCCAGGAACCTCTGCTGCCTCCTCCCGGGTTGATGCAGCTCCGCCAGGGGTCTCGTCTGTGGGTCAATAGCTATTGAATTTCGTACCCTTGCCACGGAGACTTCTGGAACAATGAGGCACTTACTGCAGCCTTCTGCAGGACTCTCTGTCGCCTCAAGGACGAATTAGTATCTGGGGAACTACCTGTCCCATTGGAAGACTTGATTACACTATGCATCCAGATTGATACCCCTTCCGTAACGGCAGGCAGAAAGTGTCTGCAGCTCGTTCCAACCTCCCTAAGACCTTTCCTAGGCCTGCTCAGACCTTTCTGCAACCAATATTTCGGTTGAAGAGCCTATGTCCCTGAGAAAACCACGCCGACGTACCAATGGACTTTTGCTCTATTGTGCTGGGCAAGGACATTTGTAAGAATTGTCCCCAGAAAGTCGGGAACTCCATGACCTAGAAGTTAAAGGAGAGCTCCTTCTAGGTAATGTTAAGTCTCCTGCCAATTGAACCATTAAAACTCTTTCTACCAGCTACTGTCACCTGTAATGGTAAAACTTTTTCCTCCCAGGCCTTTGTCGATTCTGGTGCCGCTGGAAATTTCATTGATTCTACCTATGCAGCACAAGGGGGGCTTCCTCTCTTTCACTTGCAGCAACCTCTTCGGTTCTGGCTATTGACTAACCCGTTGGCTTCTGAATTCATCTCCAAATCTACCTACGAAGTCCTATTCCGCATTGGCATATTTCACAAGAACTTTATCTTTTCTTGTCATCCAAAGCCCTTCTGCTCCCCTCATGTCTCGGACTTCCATGGCTCCAGACTACATAACCCTGTTTAGATTGGTCTAACAATGAACTCAAAGTCTTGGAGCCCCTTCTGTTTACAAATTGCCTTTCTACTCATTGCACTACCATTACCTGTGAAAATAAATCTGAGAAAAACCTCCCTGAATGTTATCGTGATTTCTCTGATATGTTCTGTAAAAAGCGAGCTGAGGACTACCACTGCACCGAGCCTACGATTGCCCCATCGTCTTCTCTCAGGTACTAGGCCTCCTCGGGGCCGCACATACCCACTGTCTCCCTCTGAAACTCTAGCCATGAAGAGTACATTCTGAACATTTGTCTAGGGTTTCATACAACCTTCCACTTCCCCTGCTGGAGCGGGGTTCCTTTTTGTTGAAAAAAAAAAGACAGAGGTTTACGACCCTGCATCCACTACCGTGGGTTAATAAAATCACAATAAGAATCGTTATCCCCCTCTCATCTCTGGCTATTTGACCAGATAAAAGGGGCTAAAATATTTACTAAACTAGATCTTCGGGGGCATACAATCTGATCCGTATACGCCAAGGTGACGAGTGGAAGACCGCCTTTAATACTAGGACGGTCACTACGAATATCTCGTAATGCCCTTTGGCCTTTGTAATGCTCCAGCGGTGTTCCAGAATTCGTGAATGACATTTCTGGGATATGTTGGAATCTCTGTAGTAGTGTATCTCAATGACATTTTAATCTTTTCTCAAATCTGCCCTCACACCGCATCCATGTTTAAACAGGTGTTACTACATCTGAGAGAGAATAGCTTATATGCCAAACTGGAAAAGTGTCTTTTTGAGTGTTCGCAGTACCCTCGTGTCACATCGTGTCTGCGCAGGTTTCCAGATGGATCCTGTAAAGTTTGGCCATCCAAGATTGGTCTCTTCCTATGGGAACCAAGCTATTCAAAGGTTCATTGGTTTTGCCAATTATATAGACAATTCATTCAAGGGTTCTCTTCTATAATTTCTTCTCCGATATTAGCCATCATCAGAAAGGGTAAAGCCTCATTCATGGACCCCTTGCAGCCCTTGAGCCTTCAAACGACTCAAGGAAGCCTTTGCTGATGCACCAGTTCTAGTACATCCAATCCTAGTCTTCCCTTCTACATCGAATTTGATGCCTCGGACTGGGCGCAGGAGCCGTCCTTTCCCAAAGACAAGGCACTAAAAGGAAACTCCATCCCTGTGCTTATTTTTCTAAGAAGTTTCTACCCACCGACGAAACTATGATGTCGGGAATAGGGAACTTCTTGCCATCAAGCTGGCCCTTGAGGAGTGGCGTCATCTATTGGAAGGCACCTCTGTACCTATCACCATCCTTACTGACCATAAACCTCAAATACATCCATAGTTAAATCCCCATCCGGCACGGTGGTCCTTATTCTTTCCCGATTCAACTTTATTATCACTTTCCAACCTGGTTCCAAAAACAAAAACTGACGTCCTTCCATTCATTGTTTGCTTCAGAACTATTAAATCAAGATAAGGGCTCTGTTATCCCAACCACTAAAATCTTGGCCTCTATATCTCCTCAACTCTGTTCCAATCAAGCTGCACAAGATTCTGCTCCTCCAGACACACCCTCTGGCAAAATCTTTGTTCCTGTTTCACTTCGGAAAGCTATCCTTCTTCATACTCACTGTTCCAAGCAAGCCGGGCATCCCGGTGTTTATAAAAACTTTCATATATTGCCCGTTCCCTTTAGTGTCCCAAAATGAGAAAAGATGTAAAGACTTTATCAAGTGTGTACCAGCTGTGTCAATCCAAATCTTCTAGAACCCTCCCCTGTGGTCCTTCTCAACCCCTCCCCATTCCGTCCAGACCTTGGACCCATCTATCCATGGACTTTATTGTGGAACTTCCGCCTTCCAAAAAACATGGTATTATGGGGACTGTAACCGCTTCAGCAAAATGGCCATTTTGTACCCCTCCCAACAACTACCACCTCAACGAGTTTACTTCAAACTATTTATTTCACTCTCCGCTTTCATGGGACTCTCCTCTCTGAAATAGTATCTGACAGAGGTAAATCCATGACATCAAGTTGCATTTCTCCTCGCTTACCACCACAGTCCAATGGGTCTACTGAACGCACTAACCAGTCTTTGGACAATACTTTGTTGTTACATTTCCTATACTCAGATGATTGGGCCGACCTTCTGCTTGGGCTGAGTTTGCCCATAACAATTCACCCTCATGCTTTCTACTGGGAAATCTCCTTTTTTGTGTGTTTGGGACGAATCCTAGATGTTTTCCTCAAGATTTTCTTTCCCACAATACCTGCTGCCTACTCTGCGGCCCAGATGACCGCTATCTGGGCATGCTACGGAGATCAGCCTTCAGAAATCTGCTTAGGGTGCAAAAAACTGCAGCAGATAGGAGATGTAGAGAACCCCCAGCTTATTCTGTTGGAGATAAAGTAGGGCTCTCCTCTGCTCATATTAACCTACGTTTCCTTCCCCAAACTGGACCCAAATTTATTGGTCCTTTTCCTATCCTGGAATTAATCGGTCCAGTGGCTGTTCGCCTCCACTTCCTTCCGCATGCGGATTCCTAACGTGTTTCATATTTCTCTCATCAGCCCTGTGCTCTAATCAGTATTCCACATCCTTACTACCCTCCCGTTCCAATTTCCGTTGATGGTCAGCAAGAGATTGAGGTCGGAAGATCTTGGACTCTAGACTTTAGGAGGTCTCTTCAGTATTGGTCCACTGGAAAGGTTTTGTCCGGAAGAAAGGCTTAGATTAACATTCTGATTTGCACGCTCCTCGTCTAGTCAAAGCTTTTCACAGGAGTTTTCCAGGAAAACCTGGCCCGTTGTCCTGTGGCCCCCCGTAAGGGGGGGGGGGTACTGTCAGAAACTTACTGCTTGCTCGGGACCCGCTCGGGATCTTTTTCTCACAGGTAAGGTAACTATACCACAAATCACCATACCCCCTTACTGAATTAGGACCCTCTCCCTCAATAAACAGCTTTCTACATTGTTAGTCTGATAGTTTTTTCCTATCACTCTAGATATCCTTGTTTCGAAATTAATCTGGTTTTTGAAAATCTGCGGATCTGAAAGAATTTTCTAAAAAATGGAAATCTGACAAAAAAATCATGTTTGAAAATCAAAAATTCCCATAGAAATTGCAAAAATAACAAAATTGTAATTGAAATTCAAAAAATTCAATTTATGGATTTTGAATTTAGGATTTTTCACGTAACTGATGTCAGAATGAAACTCATTATACTACAGACAAAATCTCTCCTGTTTCCAAACTTTTATTGGGCTGCTAAACACTTTCTAGGAAACAGAATATATTACATATGTACAGTAGCTGATACATTTTGTATATGGTACCAAAGAATATATAGCAAAACTTTATTAAATCTTATGTACAATAAATCTTTCCTGTATTAGAATCACTTAAAATAAATTCCTACAGTCTGAAATAATAATTTGTTAGAAAACTTACATTTTCCCCAAACAGAGGAGCCCCCAGTGAGGATTCCCCAGTGATGTAATTAATATCTGTGTATGTTCCTATTCCAGTTATAAATACCAGATCTGTCAGCCCTTGTCTACACAGTCAGGATTCAGATCTGTTCTGGTAGGTACATTCTTCTTCTTCTTTCTTCTTCTTCTTCTCTTCTTCTTCTTCTTCTTCTTATTATTATTATATTATTATTATTATTACACAGTCAGGATTCAGATCTGTTCTGGTAGGTACATTTTATTTATTATTATTCTGTAAACTGCTTCATTGTGTCAGGAAAATACCATTAGAGATACAGAACAAGGTAAGAATTTGGGAACCAATGGGATATCTACTATGGTCACGAAGTGATTTATTAACACTATAGGTCTCTCTATTACACGTCTGTTAGTTTATAAGTTTTTAAAATTTTAAATGTAAAGATTTTAATAAATTTTGTGCAGAAACTAATTAGTTACACTAACTATAAGGGGGAAAGACCTTTTTTTAAAGCTTTTAAGTTTAATATTTGTTTTAAGGTTGAACACAATGTGTATCAATCACTATTGTCATATTTACTGTGTAAACTAAATCATTAATCCAGATACACATCCTTGCCTACACAGTGGTTTCCACAATGTTACAGGTGGGATTGTTAATAGTTGGGATATATTCTATCTTTAGACACTTTTTGATTTATTAAATTGTGGCTAAGAAGAAATGCTGACCATGAACCTGCCATAACAACGTCCACGGAAGACAGTTCCATAGCTTTACCTCTCACAGTGACAAACCCTTTCCCAACTCTACTTTATGTATCAATACCAGTAACTGTTAACATTCCTTGTTTGTAGAAACTCATCCAGCTTTTTATTAAACTGACCAATGAACCTCCATAACAACATCCACTGGAAGACAGTCCATAGCTTTACCGTTCTCACATGACAAACCCTTTCCCAACTCTACTTTATGTTCTCAATACCAGTAACTTGTAACATTCCTTGTTTGTAGAAACTCATCCAGCTTTTTTATTAAACTGACCAATGAACCTGCCATTACAACGTCCACTGGAAGACAGTTCCATAGCTTACCGTTCTCATAGTGACAAACCCTTTCCCAACTCTACTTTATGTATCAATACCAGTACTTGTAACATTCCTTGTTTGTAGAAACTCATCCGCTTTTATTAAACTGACCATGAACCTGCCATACCAACGTCCACTGGAAACAGTTCCATAGCTTTACCGTTCTCACAGTGACAAACCCTTTCCCACATCTACTTTATGTATCAATACCAGTAACTTTAACATTCCTTGTTTGTAGAACTCATCCAGCTTTTTATTAAACTGACCAATGAACCTCCATAACAACGTCCACTGGAAGACAGTTCCATAGCTTTACCGTTCTCACAGTGACAAACCCTTTCACAACTCTATTTATATATCAATCCCAGTAACTTGTAACATTCCTTGTTTGTAGAACTCTCCACTTTTTATTAAACTGACCAATGAACCTGCCTAACAACGTCCACTGGAAGACAGTTCCATCTTTACCGTCTCAACGTGACAAACCCTTTCCAACTCTACTTTATGTATCAATACCAGTAACTTGTACATCCTTGTTTGTAGAAACCCATCCAGCTTTTTATTAAACTGACCAATGAACCTCCATAACAACGTCCACTGGAAGACAGTTCCATAGCTTTCGTTCTCACAGTGACAAACCCTTTCCACATCTACTTTATGTATCAATACCAGTAACTTGTAACATTCCTTGTTTGTAGAAACCATCCACTTTTTATTAAACTGACCATGAACCTGCCATAACACGTCCACTGGAAGACAGTTCCAGCTTTACCATTCTCACAGTGACAAACCCTTTCCCAACTCTACTTTGATCAAACCAGTAACTTGTAACATTCCTTGTTGTAGAAACTCATCCAGCTTTTTATTAAACTGACCAATAACCTGCCATAACAACGTCACTGGAACAGTTCCATAGCTTTACCGTTCTCACAGTGACAACCCTTTCACAACTCTACTTTATATATCAATCCCAGTAACTTGTAACATTCCTTGTTTGTAGAAACTCATCCTTTTTATTAACTGACCAATGAACCGGCATAACAACGTCCACTGGAAGACAGTTCCATAGCTTTACCGTTCTCACAGTGACAAACCCTTTCCCACTCTACTTTATGTATCAATCCAGTAACTTGTAACATTCCTTGTTTGTAGAAACTCATCCAGCTTTTTATTAAAACTGACCAATGAACCTGCCATAACAACGTCCACTGGAAGACAGTTCCATACTTTACCGTTCTCACAGTGACAAACCCTTTCCCAACTCTACTTTATGTATCAATACCAGTACTTGTAACATTCCTTGTTGTAGAAACTCATCCAGCTTTTTTAAACTGACCAATGAACCTGCCATAACAACGTCCACTGGAAGACGTTCCATACTTTACCATTCTCACAGTGACAAACCTTTCCCAACTCTACTTTATGTTCAATACCAGTAACTTTGTAACATTCCTTGTTTGTAGAAACTCAT
Organism: Hymenochirus boettgeri; assembly: GCA_019447015.1. Classification (NCBI taxonomy): domain Eukaryota; kingdom Metazoa; phylum Chordata; class Amphibia; order Anura; family Pipidae; genus Hymenochirus; species Hymenochirus boettgeri. Next base: position 138,041 of record JAACNH010000129.1, read on the forward strand.
CCAGCTTTTTATTAAACTGACCAATGAACCTGCCATAACAACGTCCACTGGAAGACAGTTCCATAGCTTTACCGTTCTCACAGTGAAAAACCCTTTCCCAACTTGAAGCCTAAACCTTTTTTCTTCAAGTCTTAAGGGATGTCCTCGTGTCCTCTGACATGTTCTCTTGGTGAACAATGCTCCAGGTGATTTATTTTCTTTCTTCTTGTCTCTACTACAGAGGAGTGAGCACTCCTCAGCTGAATTTGCACATGGAGGCAGTTCACAGGACTTGCTGGTGTGGGGGAGATCAGAGCCACCAACATTTTATTGATTTATTTTATAGCCCATTAAGGTATTATACACAGCAATAAATACCTTGGAAAGTCCCAATTAGCATATGACAGCCAGGTGTTAGGGGCCTTCTAAATGCAAGGTGTGGATTCATTGAGGCTAAGGAGTGTTATCGAAACTGCCCATGGTAAGGTGTCTATTGAAACTAGCAGACAGTTGGTGTCTTAAAACCTTTAAGGGCATAGCACCCAGCCACTGGTTCAGATACGTGATGACACCTGGGTTTTAAATCCCCAGAAGGAAGTAAGCTTTCACAGAACATATTAATGCTGTAGACCAAACATCAAATTTACAAGGAAGATACAAAACAACACACTGGCTTCTTGGACGCTTGGTAAAGTTAGGGATGGTAAACTGGAAGTAGAGGTTTATAGAAACCAACACCAAGATCGTTTGTGTAGGTTCTCATTCATCTAGGTCAGTATATCTGTAATTCATTCATCCAGGTCATGGTATATCTGTATCATCATCCGAGGTCATGGTATCTTAATTTCATCCATCCTGTCATGGTATATCTGTAATATTCATCCATCCAGGTTATGGTATATCTGTAATATTCTCCATCCAGGTCATGGATATCTGTATATTCATCCATCCGTCAGTTAATCTGTAAATATCACCATCCAGAGTCATTGTAATATCTGTAATTTCATCCATCCAGGTCACGGTATATCTGTAATATTCATCATCCAGGTCACGTGTATAATCTGTAATATTCATCCATCCAGGTCATGGTATATCTGTAATATTCATCATCCAGGTCATGGTATATCTGTTTATATTTTATCCAGGTCATTATATATCTTAATATTCATTCATCCAGTCATGGTATACTGTAATATCATCCATCCAGGTCACGGTATATCTGTAATATTCATTCATCCAGGTCACGGTATATCTGTAATTTTCATTCATCCAGTCACGGTATTCGTAATATTCATTCATCCAGGTCACGGTATATCTGTAAATTCATTCATCCAGGTCACGGTATTCTGTAATATTCATTCATCCAGGTCATGGTATATCTGTAATATTCATCCATCCAGGTCACTGTATATCGGTAATATTCATTCATCCAGGTCACGGTATATCTGTTAATATTCATTCATCCAGGTCATGGTATATCTGTAATATTCATCCATCCAGGTCATGGTATATCTGTAATATTATTCATCCAGGTCAACGTTATATCTGTCATATTCATTCATCCAGGTCATGGTATATCTGTAATATTCATTCATCCAGGTCATGGTATATCTGTAATATTCATCATCAGGTCATGTTATATCTATAATATTCATCAGGTCATGGTATATCTGTAATATTCATCCATCCAGGTCATGATATCTGTAATATCACCATTCATGGTATATCTGTAATATTCATCCATCCAGGCATGGTATATCTGTAATATTCATCCAGGTCATGGTAATCTGTATATCATCCATCTAGGCCATGGTATATCTGTAATATTCATTCATCCAGGTCACGGTATATCTGTAATATTCATTCATCCAGGTCATGGTATATCTGTAATATTCATTCATCAGGTCATGTTATATCTGTAATATTCATCCAGGTCATGGTATATCTGTAATATTCATCCGGCTGGGTAATCTGTAATATTCATCTATCCAGGTCACGGTATATCTGTAAATTCATTATCCAGGTCACAGTATGCATATCTTCAGGTCTGGTATCTCTGTAATATTCATTCATCCAGGTCACGGTATATCGGTAATATTCATTCATCCAGGTCATGGTATATCTGGTAATATTCATTCATCCAGGTCATGGTTATATCTGTAATATTCATTCATCAGGTCATGTTATCTGTATATTCATCCAGTCATGGTATATCTGTATATTTCATCCAGGTCACGGTATATCTGTAATATTCATCCATCCAGGTCAGGGTATATCTGTAATATTCATCCATCCGGTCAGGGTATAATCTGTAATATTCATCCATCCAGGTCACGGTATATCTGTAATCTCATCCATCCGGGTCACGGTAATCTGTAATATTCATCCATCCAGGTCACGGTATATCTGTAATATTCATTCATCCAGGTCACGGTATATCTGTAATGTTCATCCATCCAGGTCACGGTATATCGTAATATTCATTCATCCAGTACGGTATATCTGAAATATTCATCCATCCAGGTCACGGTATATCTGTAATATTCATCCTCCAGTCACGGTATATCTGTATATTCATTATCCAGGTCACGGTATATCTGTAATATTCATTCATCCAGGTCATGGTGATCTGTAATATTCATTCATCCAGGTCACGTATATCTGTAATATTCATTCATCCAGGTCACGGTATATCTGTAATATTCATTCATCCAGGTCACGGTATATCTGTAATATTCATTCATCCAGGTCATGTATACTGTAATTCATTCATCCAGGTCACGTATATCTGTAATATTCATCCATCCAGTCACGGTATATCTGTAATATTCATCCATCCAGGTCACGGTATATCTGTAATATTCATCCATCTAGGTCACGTATCTGTAATATTCATCCATCAGGTCACGGTATATCTGTAATATTCATTCATCCAGGTCACGGTATATCTGTAATGTTCATCCATCCAGGTCACGGATATCTGTAATTCATTCATCCAGGTCACGGTATATCTGAATATTCATCCATCCGGTCACGGTATCTCTGTAATATTCATTCATCCAGGTCACGGTATATCTGAATATTAATTCCCCAGGTCATGGTATATCTGTAATATCATTCATCCAGGTCACGGTATATCTGTAATATTCATTCATCCAGGTCATGGTATATCTGTAATATCATTCATCCAGGTCATGGTATATCTGTATATTCATTCATCCAGGTCATGGTATATCTGTAATATTCATCGATCCAGGTCACGGTATATCTGTAATATTCTTCATCCAGGTCACGGTATATCTGTATATTCATCCTCCAGGTCATGGTATATCTGTAATATTATCCCAGTCATGGTACTGTAATATTCATCCAGGTCATGGTATATCTGTAATATTCATTCATCGGTCAGTTATATCCTGTAATATTCATCCAGGTCATGGTATATCTGTAATATTCATCCATCCAGTCATGGTATATCTGTAATATTCATCACAGGTCATGTTATATCTGTAATATTCATCCGGTCATGGTATATCTGTATATTCATCCAGTTCTTGGTATATCTGTAATATTCATCCATCCAGGTCACGGTATATCTGTAATATTCATTCATCCGTCACGGTATATCTGTAAATATCATTCATCAGGCACGGTATATCTGTAATTTCATCTCCAGGTCACGGTATATCTGTATATCATTCATCCAGGTCATGGTATATTTGTAATATTCATTCATCCAGTCATGGTATATCTGTAATATTCATTCTCCAGGTCATGTTATATCTGTAATATTCATCCAGGTATGGTATTCTTAATATTCATCCAGTTCATGGTATATCTGTAATATTCATCCATCCAGGTCATGTATCTGTAATATTCATTCATCCAGGTCACGGTATATCTGTAATATTCATTCATCCAGGTCATGTATATCTGTATATTCTTACCATGTCACGGTATATCTGTAATATTCATTCATCCAGGTTCATCCATATCATTCAACCAGGTCATGGTATATCTGTAATATTCATTCATCCAGGTCATGGTATTCTGTAATATTCATTCATCCAGGTCACGGTATATCGTAATATTCATCCATCCAGTCATGGTAAATCTGTAATATTCATCCAGGTCATGGTATATCTGTAATATTCATCCAGTCATGGTATATCTGTAATATTTATTCATCAGGTCATGTTATCTGTAATATTCATCTAGGCATGGTATATCTGTAAATATTCATCCAGGTCATGGTATATCGTAATATTCATCCATCAGGTCATGGTATATCTGTAATATTCATCCATCCAGGTCATAGTATATCTGTAATATTTTCATTCATCCAGGTCATGTATATCTGTAATATTCATCCATCCAGGTCATGGTATATCTGTAATATTCATTCATCCAGGTCACGGTATATCTGTAATATTCATCCATCAGGTCATGGTATATCGTAATATTCATCCATCCAGGTCATGGTATATCTGTAATATTCATCCAGTCATGGTATATCTGTAATATCACCATCCAGGTCATGGTATATCTGTAATATTCATTCATCCAGGTCTTGTATATCTGTAATATTCACCATCCGGTCATGGTATATCTGTAATATTCATTCATCCAGGTCACGGTATATCTGTGATATTCATCATCCAGGTCATGGTATATGTGTATATTCATTCATCAGGTCATGTTATATCTGTAATATTCATCCAGGTCATAGTATATCTTTAATATTCATCCAGGTCTTGGTATATCTGTAATATTCATCCATCCAGGTCATGGTATATCTGTAATATTCATTCATCCAGGTCCCCACGGTATCTCTGTATATTCATTCTCCGTCTGGTAATCTCATCTTCATCCAGGTCACGGTATATCTGTAATATTCATTCATCCAGGTCATGGTATATCTTGTAATATTCATCCATCCAGGTCATGGTATATCTGTAATATTCATTCATCCAGGTCACGGTATATCTGTAATATTCATCCATCCAGTCATGGTATATCTGTAATATTAATCCTCCAGGTCATGTATATATCTGTAATATTCATCCAGGTCATGGTATATCTGTAAATATTCATCTAGGTCATGGTATATCTGTAATATTCATCCAGGTCATGGTATATCTGTAATATTCATCCATCCATTCATGGTATATCTGTAAATTCATCCATCCAGGTCATAGTATATCTTAATATTCATTCATCCAGGTCATGGTATATCTGTAATATTCATCCATCCGGTCATGGTATATCTATATTCATTCATCCAGGTCCCGGTATATCTGTTATTCATCCATCCGGTCTGGTATACTGTAATATTCATCCATCCAGTCATGGTATATCGTAATATTCATCCAGTCATGGTATTCTGTAATTCATCCAGGTCATGGTATCTGTATATTCATCTACTCAGGTCATGGTATATCTGTAATATTCATTCATCCAGGTCACGGTATATCTGTAATATTCTTTATTTTCACCATAAATGGCCTCCTTAACACCTCTCTTGAAAGTCACGTTCCTTGCCAATATGTTAACATTACAATCTTCAAAGGTATGTCCTTTATCCTTAAGTGCGGTATCCCAATCGCCCTTAACACCTGCTGTGATATGCTAATTGGGATTTTCCAGGGTACATAATTGCCACAGATTCTGGTACAAAGTCATTCTGAATTGAAGATCCAGTCGGATGACTAGCGAAACGTCTTCAACAACTAAACTTCAGTCCAATTGATCTAATTGAATACAACAGACACACGATCATATTTGATGTTTGACTCCCACCACCCTTTAGATCACGCTGGTGTCATCAGAACCCGCAACACAGAGCCGAGAAATCCTCACTAGCACAGAGGCGAAGGCTAAAGAAATAAACATCTCAGAGGAGCCCTAAAACTTGGTGATATCCAGACTGGGCCCTTTGTCAAAGAAGTAGAAGGAAAGAAAGAACACGAATACCAACAGTGAAGGGGAAAAGCAAGACAGAGGAAGAACATGGTCATCCCATATGTGGCAGGGGTCTCCGAGAATTGAAGAGATTTCAAAAACATACTGTATCCGTCTGCTTTAACCGAACAACACACTGAGGCAGCAATGGTACATCCGAAAGTACCCTAACCGAAATACAAGAAAAGTGACATCATATACGCAGTGCAGTGCAGGTGACTCATATTGCAGTGCAGTGCAAGTGAAGGAGTCTCAATATACGCGCGCAGTGCCATCAATAGCCATGCAACGCAGTGCAGTGCAGTGAAGAGTGACATCATATACGCAGTGCAGTGCAGTGAAGAGTGACATCATATATGCAGTGCAGTGAAGAGTGACATCATATACGCAGCGCAGTGCCATCATATACGCAGTGCAGTGCAGTGAAGAGTGACATCATATACGCAGTGCAGTGAAGTGAAGAATTCTCTGATTTGTATGTGGGGGAGACCAAACAGCAACTGCACCAATGTATGGCCCAGCACAGAAGAGCAAAATCCTTGGGTGAAAACTCAGATGAACACCTGCATCTTGTAGACATAGTTTCACCATCCAATGTCTCTTGCGTATTCATTCATCCTAAAGGTATGTGTCTAAATAGTTTTCTTTAATCCATGGTTGCATCCATCTCCACTACTATATCCGTTAGTCACTTTATCAATACCGTATATACTTGAATATAAACCAAGGTTTTTAGGTTTAAAAACTATCTTAAAAATCTGGCTTCAGTTTATACTTGGGTCATACGAAAATGAAGCAGGAGATTGGTCAAAAATATGTTCCTGTAAAGCCTACGGTACCTCAATGCAGCAAGGAGAAGGATATCATTCGGAGACCAGGACCAGGAATGAGAAGGAGACCGGAGACCAGCACCAGAGCAGTCAGAGACAGGGGCATGTAAGTTACGTGTATGGGCACGTTCTTACCAGGCATATAGTATAGAGGAGCCCACACAGTGCAAACTTTAAGAACCTGTCAGAACTCAGCTCTACATTCTGCTAGTAAGTAGGATCTTCTTGTATAAGGGGGGTTTAGGGGTGGGCTGTTAAGTCTACCTTATGCAGTGGAAGGGTGGGTGGGTGGCACTGTAGTAAATGCATTTTATTAGCAGTACGGTATGCTTTCTGCAGATTTACCGTATTTAAGTTCTTATATGGTGCATAAGCCAGCTCATCCCCTTGTACTGTAGGGAGCATTTCAGTTCTTAACATCTTGCCACTCCAGATGTTTAAAAACTATAACTCCCAGCAACCGAAGCATGCTGGGAGTTGTATTTTCCAAACATCTGGAGTGCCAAGGAATGAGGCTTTAGTTGCCTTTTAAATGCACAGCAGAATTTTCATATGGTAATAGCCAAATCCACTATGGCTATTACTGTATGGGACTACTGTATGGGAATTCTGCTGTCCATTTAAAGGACAATAATTTCTACCCTCGGTTTATACTCGGGTCAATCAGTTTTACTATTTTTTTCTGATAAAAATAGGTTTATACTTGGGTCGGTTTATACTCGAGTATATACGGTATATTTATTGCAAAACAAAATAGAGAATGTTTACCTTCATATAAACATTTTTACTGAGGTCATAGACTGCCATCTACAGGAGCAAGACAAGAATACCTGTTACTCAGAGACGGCATTAAATAGAATTATAAAGTACATTACATGAAAAGTTGTGATAATTGTTCTTATTTAGTCCAATGCTTTTAATTTTGTGATTTAAGAGTTTTAATTCTCTTAAAAGCATGATCATCTCACGTAAAGGGCATGTCCATCCCCAAAACTATCATTTAATTTAACCCACTACTGGCCCTACTGTATAGTGTAATAAAATCCTTACCTTACATCCCTGCTCCAAATGGTTCTCCTGTAATGTCCCTGTAAACTCCCCAAAACTGGCCACCAGAATCCTGGCAGAGTCCATATAGGTCTCTGCCTCCTGTTTCTCCTCCGGGAGAAAAATGTCATGCCCACCCAGCCCTCACTCCCCCTAGCTCAAATCCCCTTTTCTGTAGTGTAGGGCTCCATCCCCCAACCACCAAAGTTATTTGAAGCAAAACTCCCCCGATCTGTACTTTGATTGCCTCTTTCCTCCGTTCAGTACAGCCGGAAGCCGTGTCCGTGATTGGCTGCCTCTCAGCTGCCAAAGCTGCCGGTCCGGCCCCCTGCTTACATTTTCATGCAAGCTGAGGGCCGGGACTGAACGTCGGGGGAAAGAGGCAATATAAGTAATGATCAGGGGAGTTTTGCTTCAAATAACTATGGTGTTTGGGGTTGAAAAATTGTATAAATGGGGTGGACATGCCCTTTAATACTTTTTACACTATGATGCTTTATATAACTAGCTCATTGTATTTAATGTATGTATTGAGGAATGCAGTCACTTTGCCACTTAGTTGGTAGGTGGCGTTATGAGGGTATAAATATTGGGTGATTATATGCACTGGTTATACCTGAGAAGGGACACGGTGTTTTCCCGAGACGTTGAATCATGTTTTTCTCACTAGAAATCATTGAAACAGATCTGTAGTGTGCTCCTCCGTTTTTGTTGTATGTTTGGATTGCCTTAACCATTAGAGTAGAGGGTTGGAGGATTGCACCTACGTACTTTCTGGGTGCTAGAGTGGATCTGGACCGTCTTGATCTTTATACAACCTCCAATACTATCAGGGAGATTCAATAAAAGTTCTTATCCTTAAAAATGGTGCTAATTTTGCCCAAACCAAAGGTTGGACTAGATGGACATATGTCTTTATACAACCTCCAATACTATGTTACTATGTAACTGTTATACAGACATTATGAGTAGAGTATAAATGTTGGACTAGATAGATGTTTGTTTTTATATAACCTCCAATACTATGTTACTATGTAACTGTTATACAGACATTATGGGTAGGGTATAAAGGTTGGACTAGATGGATGTATGTCTTTATACAACCTCCAATACTATGTTACCATGTAACTGTTATACAGACTTATGAGTAGAGTATAAATGTTGGACTAGATAGATGTTTGTCTTTATATAACCTCCAATAATATGTTACTATGTAACTGTTATACAGACATTATGGGTAGGGTATAAAGGTTGGATTAGATGGACGTATGTCTTTATACAACCTCCAATACTATGTTACTATGTAACTGTTATACAGACATTATGGGTATAATATAAATGTTGGACTAGATAGATGTTTGTCTTTATTCAACCTCCAATACTAGTCTCTTACTATATAACTGTTGTTAAACAGGCATTATGGGAAGACTATTAAGGTTGGATTCAATTGATGTATGTCCTTATTTAACCTCTTATACTATATTATTTGGTATAATATATACAGTATCTTACACATTTATACTTTTCTTTTACACAATGCTACCAAAATTCTAGAACATGCCCTCATCCTATCCCAGCTTTACTACTGTAACATATTCTTTTGTGGTTTACTAGAAAGCCAGTGCTATTCCAATATTTCCTAAACTCTTCTGCTGGTATTTTTTTATCACTCCTAAAAGGGTGCTCCTCTTTGTCAGACCCTTCACTGGCTGCAATGATATTAAGTATCCAGTTCAGGCTTCTAACCCTATACTAAACGAACAAGAAGAAAGAGTCACACTCCAAATAATAATAGTGTTAAACAGTGAATATAAAAATCACAACATTTTTGAGGGGCGTTACCCCTTCCTCTTCTGGGAAAGGGGTAACACCCTAGAAACAATGTGACTTTAACGTTAGTGGTTTACTATTGAACAGTATCGGTGGTTTGTAGATGTCTGTACCTGTCCAGTTGGGTTTTGCATTTGGGACTTGTCTTGTGATTGGTTTCTATCCCTATGAGTAAATATCAAAAGCATAAATACACTTTAGACTGTAAACTTTATAGATTGTAAACTTGCTCAGAAAGAACTATTGATCTTGGTCCTTGTCTTGCATAAATTATATGAGATGTGTATGAAAAGCCAGCAGAGAGTCTGTTTTAAAAAAGTGGAATAAAATATTCTATGTTCATAGTGTAATGGGCTTGTATGGATGGATACAGAGTTTGGGTAACTGCTGTGATTGCAGCTTGTAGTGAAGACCCCTCTTTTATCTGAGTATTTATGTAACAATACATGTTCTGTCTAGGCAATGGATAACAAGAACCAAACATCAATCAATGAGTTTTTCCTCGTGGGATTTCCGAATCTCAACAACTTGAAGATTCCATTGTTTTTTGTGCTACAATTAATTTACTTATTGGCAATATGGGAGAACATTCTCATCATAGTGTTGGTGTCAACCAGTCATAATCTCCGATCCCCCATGTACTTCTTCCTCCAGCATCTGTCCATGTGTGACCTTCTGGAGACCACCACCATTGTACCCATCCTGCTAAGCACTGTAATGAACAATGGAGTCACAATATCTTTCAAGGGTTGTATTACTCAGTTATATTTCCTTAGCACCTCAGTAGCCTCCCAGTGTACGCTTCTATCGGTAATGTCCTATGACCGATATCTGGCCATCTGCAACCCCCTACGTTATACTTCTATAATGAACCACAGAGATTGCATTAAATTAGTCAGCTCAATATTGCTGTTTTGTTTTATCGCTCAGATTTTTACTGCCAATATCATATCCACACTGAAATTCTGTAATGAAAATAGGATCAACCACTTCTTCTGTGACCTCACTCCGCTTCTAGATCTTTCTTGTTCCGACACGTCCTTGGTGATAATTTATATAAACTTGCTGTCTGTTCCTGTAATGTTCCTCCCATTTCTTCTTATCATTTTATCCTATATCTACATTGCCCGTGCAGTATTAAATATAGTGTCCAATACCAGCCGACAGAAAGCCTTTTCCACCTGCAGTTCCCACTTGGCTGTGGTGTCCTTGTTTTATGGAACCCTAATTGGGGTCTATGTGGTTCCACCACAGAAGGAGCTACAGACTATAAGCAATGTTATTTCTCTCCTGTACACAGTTTTTATCCCTGTGGTTAATCCTATAATTTACAGCTTGAGGAACAAAGATATGAAAGAAGCTTTGAAAAAATCTATTGGACGATTTAAAAGAATTAAAAGCTTGTTAAAGTGAGGCCATACGTATTTGAATAAAGAAGGAGTTAGGAGGTAGACATCTTAGTTTATAATAACGATACGTGTTTCAGGCTTCCACCGGGCTCTTTCCTCAAGCTCTCCACTGTACATACCCATGTCGTAACTTCATCCTTGTCCTGCCAACACCAACTGGGGAAGTGAGACATGCAGGTACTGAACACGCTAACAAAAAGTTAGCGTGCACAAAGCAGAAATCAACCATGTTGAACTCCATCAAGGTATGAAAAATACTCGGAGACTGGACCAAACCTTATCTCTTCCCACATTTCACACTGAACACGGTGGCTTAGTGGTTAGCACTGATACCTTGCAGCACTGAAGTCCTGAGTTCGATTCCACCCTTGAAGACATCTGCATGGAGTTTGTATGTTCTCCCCGTGCTTGCGTGGGTTTCCTCCGTGCACTCCGGCTTCCCCCACAATCATAAAGATATACTGATAGGTTGTATGAGTAAATAAAGTGATTAGATTGTAAGCTTTTCGGGGCAGGTCCTGATGTGAATGTATACATGGAATTGTAGAGCGCTACGGAAGATGTTGGCGCTATAGAAATCCACAATTATAATAATTAACTAGATAGTAAGCTCTTCGGGGCAGGGCCTGATATGAATATATATGTGGAATTGTAGAGCGCTACGGAAGATGTTGGCGCTATATATATATATATGGCTGTACCTTACCTTCTCTGCAGCTGCAGGTCCTTCACACAGCAGAGAGGAGGAGGGATTTCCTGTTTCCCTCACACTGAGGGAGTCTGAGGCTGTGCTCGCCGGCGGCACTTTGCAGGAGAAGCCTCAGGAATGTCACATGTCAGCCTCCCACCCATTAACTTTCTGGTCAGTCATTTCTGTATATCTTGGGCTGTGGAATAAGTAGAGAGGTGGTTGATGACTCGTTTTAAAGGTAGGAAACTGGCCTTTCATTTAAATTTAACTTGTTTGGAGACCACAGTTCCCCTTTAAGTGTACATAAAGAGCATAGCTACTGTCCCTGGTCACTAGGGTTAGCATTCGGTACTGTAACAGGTCTGGTCAGGGTGGGTATAAATCCCAAGTCCTGAATTAAAAAGATGCCCATGGGCTCTGTTTTTTGGATATCACCCCATTCAGGTGCATTCCAATTTTCATCAAATTCTACCTGTGGGAAACATGAGCCGAAGTTTCAGCATTAAGCTTTAGGGAAGTAGATATACAGTTATATCGTTACTCCAGTGTCCATGTTGTAGTAGGGATGCCATAAATAGAGGGATATTCTTGGAAACATCCAGATTACATTCTAGCAGGGGTTCTATATACGGAGAAGTGTATATGGGTAGATGCTATATAAGGAGAGGTGTATACGGGGATGCTATATAAGGAGAGGTGTATACGGGGGTGCAATATAAGGAGAGGTGTATACGGGGTGCTATATAAGGAGAGGTGTATACAGGGATGCTATATAAGGAGAGGTGTATACGGGGGTGCAATATAAGGAGAGGTGTATACGGGGTGCTATATAAGGAGAGGTGTATACGGGGGTGCTATATAAGGAGAGGTGTATACCGGGTGCTATATAAGGAGAGGTGTATACCGGGTGCTATATAAGGGAGGTGTTATACGGGGGCTTAATAAGGAGAGGTTTATACGGGATGCTATATAAGGAGAGGTGTATACGGGGTGCTGGTGCTATATAAGGGAGGTGTAGACGGGGTGTTATTAAGGAGAGGTGTATACGGAGGGGTGCTATATAAGGAGAGGTGTATACGGGGGCTATATAAGGAGAGGTGTATACGGGGGGTGCTATATAAGGAGAGGTGTATACGGGTGCTATTAAGGAGAGGTGTATACGGGTGCTATATAAGGAGAGGTTTATACGGGGATGCTATATAAGGAGAGGTGTACACGGGGGTGATAATAAGGAGAGGTGTATACGGGTGCTATATAAGGAGAGGCGTATACGGGGGTGCTATATAAGGAGAGGTGTATACGGGGGTGCTATATAAGGAGGAGTGTATATGGGGGTGCTATATAAGGAGAGTGTATACGGGGATGCTATATAAGGAGAAGTGTATACGGGACGGGGGGTGCTATATAAGGAGAGGTGTATACGGGGATGCTATATAAGAAGAGGTGTATAAGGGGTGTATATAAGGAGAGTGTATACGGGGGTGCTATATAAGGAGAGGTGTATAAGGGGGTACAATATAAGGAGAGGTGTATATGGGGTGCTATATAAGGAGAGGTGTACACGGGGTGCTATATAAGGAGAGGTGTACACGGAGGTGCTATATAAGGAGAGGTGTATACCGGGTGCTATATAAGAAGAGGTGTATACGGGTGCTATTAAGGAGAGGTGTATACGGGGATGCTATATAGGAGAGAGTTGTATACGGGGATGCTATATAAGGAGAGGTGTATACGGGGATATATAGGAGAGGGTATACAGGGATGCTATATAAGGAGAGGTGTATACGGGGATGCTATATAAGGAGAGGTGTATACGGGGGGCAATATAGGAGAGGTGTATACGGGGTGCTATATAAGGAGAGGTGTATACGGGGTGCTATATAAAGGAGAGGTGTACACAGGGGTGCTATTTAAGCAGAGGTATATACGGGGCGGTCTATATAAGGAGAGGTGTATACAGGGATGCTATATACGGAGAGGTGTATATGGGGTGCTATATAAGGAGAGGTGTATACGGGGTGCTTCTATATAAGGAGAGGTGTATACGGGGGTGCTATTTAAGCAGAGGTGTATATGGGGATGCTATATAAGGAGAGGTGTATACGGAGGGTGCTATTTAAGCAGAGGTGTATACGGGGATGCTATATAAAGCAGAGGTGTATACGGGGATGCTATATAAGGAGAGGTATATACGAGGATGCCTATATAGGAGAGGTGTATATGGGGTGCTATATAAGGAGAGGTGTATACGGGGATGCTATATAAGGAGAGGTGTATACGGGGATGCTATATAAGGAGAGGTGTATACGGGGATGCTATATAAGGAGAGGTGTATATGGGGATGCTATATAAGGAGAGCTGTATCATTAACCCCTATGATGTAGGAATATATTACATCATCAATATTCAAATTGGTGGTGCAGCTGATTAACACTTTCCTAGTAGCGGTGTTGTAGTGTGATGTATATAGGTCTGGGTATCTAGTGTGTCCGGATCTGAAACAATGTGTGTATATGTATAGCACGTTTGCGCATGCGTTTTTGGTTAACATGGAATCCTTGGCAACGCATGTTTGCACATGCGTTTTAATAATATTAAATTACAAAAAGCATAACACTCACAATTGCGTGCTACATGTTTCAGACTCACTCAAGCACTTGAGGAAGGACAAGTGGGTCAGAGACATGTAGCACGCATGTTTAGCAATAAACCTGCCCTATTCACAGTTACAGACCTGTGTCGTATGTTTTACCTGCAATGTATTGTTTAAGTGTTGGAGAGCCATATTTAAAAACTTGCGATACCGCTGGTTTTCGTTACTGTATGACCGTGGCAGTAGTATACCATAACATGCGGTAATAAACTACTGTAATGATATTCTACGGGCGGTCGTAGATTTACGTTGACTATCGTACATTTACAAGATTTCCAATAGCGTTCGTAATTTAACGATCGATATAACGATCGCTAAAGAAGGCGATACCACATCTTTATAAATATGGCCGTAATGTGAAGGTCTCTAGCTCTCCCTGTCAGCTGCTGCAATATTAGTGGAAAGTGTAGCTTCTTAAAGGGAATGTTGGAGGGAAGGAAGAGTGTGTTTCTATAGAAACCCCATGGTGCAGAACTGTAGGGGGAGGATAGTGAAGTGAACCTGAACTTAGCACAGCTCTGTACAATGTATTTCTCATCAGTGTATCTTATTAACGGGAATGTTGGAGGGTAGGAAGAGTGTGTTTTTATAGAAACCACATGGTGCAGAACTGTAGGGGGAGGATAGAGAAGTGAACCTGAACTTAGCACAGCTCTGTACAATGTATTTCAGATTAGTGTATCTTATTAAAGGGAGTGTTGGAGGGTAGGAAGAGTGTGTTTTTATAGGAACCACATGGTGCAGAACTGTAGGGGGAGGATAGTGAAGTGAACCTGATCTTACCATATCTCTGTACCATGCATTTCTCATCAGTGTACCTTATTAAAGGGAATGCTAGCGGGTAGGAAGAGTGTGTTTTTATAGAAACCACATGGTGCAGAACTGTAGGGGGAGGATAATGAAGTGAGCCTGATCTTAGCACAGCTCTGTGCAATGCATTTCTCATCAGTGTACCTTATTAAAGGGAATGTTGGAGGGTAGGAAGAGTGTGTTTTTATAGAAATCAAATGGTGTAGAACTGTAGGGGGAGGATAGTGAAGTGAAACTGATCTTAGCACAGCTCTGTGCAATGCATTTCTCATCATGGTTTTGAACCTCATTTAAGGCCTTTCCCATGAGCGATTTTCTGTTTTAAAGAGATTTTTCTGTTTTTAAGAGAATTGACAGCGTTAAAAAACTAAAGCGTTTAAAACAAGAAAGCGTTTAAGAACAACACTATTTCTCTGCTGTGTCTCTGCTGTGTATTGCTGTTTAGTATGGACAGTTTTGTTGGGGCCGCGCAATGTGCATCCTGCCGCATGTATGGGATCTTGGAGCAGCCGCCCCAGGGGACCTATGTATGTGTCAGATATGAGTGGGTTGCCCATTTGGAATCTGAGGTACAGAGTCTAAGGGGTAAACTTGCAGCATTGCAGGACTTGGCAAACCTGGGGGAAATGCAGGTACTGGCAGGGGCCAGTAAACTGGTGGGTGGAGATGGGGCAGATAAGGTGGAGAAGGAAGATAGATTTGTAAGGGTCACCAGGGGAAGTAGGGGACAGAAGGATAGGGGGGCTTCTTCCCAGCTGGTCGATCCCAACAGATTTGCCATTTTAGGTGAAGATGTGGAGGACGATGGATCGGAAGCAGCATGTATGGAGCGGGCCTTTCCCTTGAGCACCCAGGGGACGGCCATCTCCAATACAAGGGAGGGAGAACTGGGGGCTAGGAAGGATAGACAGGTGGTAGTGGTAGGGGATTCTATTATTAGAAGGGTAGATAGGGTAATCTGTCGCCAGGACCCTGCATGCCGAACAGTGTGTTGTCTGCCTGGTGCTAGGGTTCGACATGTGGTGGATCGTGTAGACAGATTATTGGGTGGGGCTGGGAGTGACCCGGCGGTCTTGGTTCACATTGGTGTCAATGACAAAGTTAGAGGTGGAGGTGAGGTCCTTAAAAATGATTTCCGAGAATTAGGGGCCAAGTTAAAAGCAAGGACCTCCAGGGTAGTGATTTCAGAAATACTACCGCAGCCACGTGCTACGCTAGGGAGGCAACGGGAGCTCAGGAGTATAAATGCGTGGCTAAGAGAGTGGTGTAAGGAGATGGGGTTTGGGTTTTTAGAGAACTGGGCTGACTTTTCTGTTGGCTACAGGCTCTTTAGTAGTGACGGATTGCACCTCAATGGTGGTGGTGCAACTGTTTTGGGGGAGAAGATGGCTAGGGGGTTGGAGGAGATTTTAAACTAGGTATGGGGGGGAGGGAACGTTTAACTACACAGGGGTAGATAGAGAAGTTAGGGATCTGGGGGCTAGTAACACAACGGAGGGAGGAGAAGGAGGAGGGGGGAGCATAGAGGATAAGGAGGCATGTACGACCATGTATGGAAGTAAATCAATTGATAATCTAAAATGTATGTTTACAAATGCAAGGAGTCTGGCTGGAAAAACCGGCGAACTTGAAATAATAGCGTTAAAGGAAAGGTATGATGTAATTGGTATAGCAGAATCATGGCTTAATGATTCACACGACTGGACAGTAAATATTGAAGGGTACTCCTTATTTAGACATGACCGATTCAATAAGAAAGGAGGAGGAGTATGTATGTATGTTAAACAGGAATTGAAGCCAAATTTAAAAGATGGAATAGATGGGGGAGCAAACGATGCGGCAGAAACATTATGGGTGGAACTGTGTACAGGAAGCAAGAAGGTAGGTAAATTAATTGTTGGTGTATGTTATAAGCCGCCAAATGCCGGGGAAGAGGTGGAAATGAATCTCCATATGCAGTTGGTGAAGGCTGCTGGTATGGGGCATGTTCTGGTTATGGGGGATTTTAACTACCCTGAAATAGATTGGAGTAAGGGAACTGCCAGCACCTCAAAAGGTATAAAGTTCTTAAATTTCCTATATGAGGATTTTCTTTCACAGATGGTAGAAGTTCCTACTAGAAAGAATGCGTTGTTGGATCTGGTGATATCTAATAACCCAGAGCTCATTATGGAGATGAAGGTAATGGGAAGCTTAGGGAATAGTGACCATGATATAGTGTCATTTAATATAGGGAATAGTAGTGATCAGATACGTGTCATCTTAATATAGGGAATAGTGACCATGATATAGTGTCATTTAATATAGGGAATAGTGACTCATGATATGAGTGTCATTTAATATAGGAATAGTGACCATGATATAGTGTCATTTAATATAGGGAATGAGTGACTACATGATATAGTAGTCATGATTAGTATAATAGGGAATAGATGACCATGATATAGTGTCTTTAATTAGGGAATAGTGACTGTATATATTGTCATTTAATATGGGAATAGTGACCATGATATAGTGTCATTTAATATAGGGAATAGTGACCATGATATAGTGTCATTTTAATATAGGGAAATAGTGACCATGATTAGTGGTCATTTAATTAGGTTGCAGAAAAACTAAAGTGCACTGGCTAACAAAACTTTTAATTTAGGAAAGCTAATTTTTATGCTTTTAAAGGAATCGCTCCAGCTCATAGACTGGGGGGGAACGTTTCTAGGTAAAGATACGAGCAGATGTGGACCACTTTTAAGGATATAAACTATAACATTTCCAAATCGGTACCTTTAGGAAAACAAGTGTAAAAAAAATTAGGTCCACTCCTGCATGGCTTAATGCTCTGTAAAAAGGGAAATGGAAAAAAGAAAAGGGCTTTTAAATTTTGAAAATCAGAGAACAGAACAGGCTTACAGGGAGAACAAAAGATGTAATAAAGAGTGCAAGAACGACAAATTAAACTAGCTAAAATAGAAATGAAATACGGATTGCCGACAAAGCAAGTCCAACCCCAAGATGTTTTTTAAGTATATAAATGGTAAAAAAATGAGGACTGAGAATGTGGACCCATTAAATAATGGAGCTGAGTGGTTGTAGAGGATGCCGAAAAAGGCTATCTGCTAAACCGTTTTTTTACATCGGTTTTTACTGTTGAGAATCCTTACAATAGGATTGTAACAATGTGCAGGGAGGAAATGAAGAGTTTTCACATTGGATAACAGAGATATGGTACAGAATCAATTAGGCAAAGTTAATATCAATAAAGCGCCAGACCAGATGGATTGCATCCTAGGATTTTAAAAGAGCTTAGTTCAGTCTAGCAAGACCACTGTGTCTCATCTTTCAGATTCGCTTTTGTCTGGGGATGTGCCGCTGGATTGGAAAAAAGCCAATGTAATACCAATATTCAACAAAGGTAGTCGTTCACAGCCTGGTAACTAGACGCTGTAAGCCTAACATCAGTGGTAGGGAAGGTGTTGGAAACTTTTTTAAGGGATCATATCCTTGACTTTGTCTCCAGAATCATCTTATTAGTAGTAGTCAGCATGGATTTATGAGAAATAGATCATGCCAGACAAATTTAATTGGTTTTTATGAAGAATGTTAGAAGTTAGATTCAGGCACAGCTGTGGATGTGGTATATTTGGATTTTGCAAAAGCCTTTGATACTGTGCCACATAGGCGACTAATGTATAAACTGAGGACTGTGGCCTTGAGAAAACATTTGTTCAGGGATAGAGAACTGGTTATTGGACCGCAAACAGAGAGTGGGTGGTTAATGGAGCTACATCTATGTGGGCTTAAAGTTCTAAGCGGAGGTCCTCAGGGTTCTGTACTGGGCCGCTTCTGTTTATCTGTTTATAAATGACTTAGAAGGGGGCATTGAGAGCAAGGTCTCTGTGTTTGCTGATGACACTAAATTATCACGAGCTTTGGAAACTTCCAATGATGTGCAAGTGCTGCAAGCAGACCTAGATAGATTATCAAAATGGGCAGCAGAATGGCAGATTAGATTAATGTTGATAAATGTAAGGTGATGCATTTGGGATTTATAATCCTGTGCCACCTACACACATAAATAACTCTGTGTTAAGTGCTCTGAAATGGAAAAAGATTTGGGGTTCTGGTAGATAACAGACTTAGCTGTAGCAAACAATGCCAGTAGCAACGGCTAGAGCTAGGCAAGATATTGTCTTGGTTAAAGAGGGGAATGGAATCAAGAGAGAAAAATATTATTCTCCCCTTTACAAGGCACTGGTAGGCCACATTTGGAATGCGGTGCAGTTTTGGGAATCCCATATCAAAGGGACATCTTGGAAATTGAGGCAGTTCGAGAAGGGCAACTAAATTATAAGGTGAATGAGGGGCTGAATATGCAGGCAGATAGACAATTAGGGCTGTTTACATTGGAGAAGCGGCGGTTTGCGTGTGGGGACATTGAAACCTTATACAAATATATTAATGGCCCATAGAGTGAACTCATCTGGTGCATTGTTCACTAATAGGTCATATCAGAGGACTCGTGGACATCCTTAAGGTTGGAAAAAGAAGTTTCATTTCAAGTTAGGAGAGGTTTCTTTACAGTGGAGAACGGTGAAACTGTGGAACTGTCTTCCAGCAGTGGTGGTAATGGCAAGTCATTGAATAACTTTAAAAAAGGCCTGGATAAGTTCTAAAACTAAAAAATATTGAGAATTACTGGTATTAATGCATATAGATCTGTTGATCCAGATACTTTCCGATTGCCGTTTGGAGTCAGGAAGGAATTTTTTCCCCCTTTTTAAGCTGGGGTTTTTTGGCCTTCCTCTGGATCAACTGTTAGGTAGGGTTTAAAAAAAAAAAAAAGGGAATAGGTTGGACTTGATCGACGAATGACTTTATTCAACCTTAATTACTATGTTACTATGTTACTATCATTGTACCTTATTAAAGGGAATGTTGGAGGTAGGAAGAGTGTGTTTTTATAGAAAACACCACATGGTGCAGAACTGTAGAGGGAGGATAGAGAAGTGAGCCTGATCTTAGCACAGCTCTGTGCAATGCATTTCTCATTAGTGTACTTGTTAAAGGGATGTTGGAGGGTAGGAAGAGTGTGTTTTTATAGAACACATGGTGCAGAACTGTAGGGGAGGATAGTGAAGTGAACCTGATCTTAGCACGCTCTTGTCAATGCATTTCTCATCAGTGTACCTTATTAAAGGGAATGTTGGAAGCATGAAGAGTGTTTTTTATAGAAACCACATGGTGCAAACTGTAGGGGGAGGATAGTGAAGTGAACCTGATCTTAGCCACTCTGTGCAATGCATTTCTCATCAGTTGTACCTTAATAAAGGGAATGTTGGAGGGTAGGAAGAGTGTTTTAATATGAAATCACAGGTGTAGAACTGTAGGGGGAGGATAGTGAAGTGAAACCTGATCTTAGCACGCCCTGTGCAATGCATTTCTCATCATGGTTACCTTATTAAGGGAATGTTGGAGGGTAGGAAGAGTGTGTTTTTTATTCAGCTATCGTAAAAAACAACACCTGTAGTACAGAGCTCATAAAATGCTTGCACAGAGCTGCTTGCTAAGAACCAGGGTCATTATATTATCCTCCACTTGCAGCTCTGCACCATGCTCTATAGTGTAGTATTAGGGCACTGTTAGAGGGATCAAACATCTTATAATAAAATCCTAACGGGAGATTCATAAAAGTTCTTATCGTTAAAATGTTGCTCATTTTCCCCCCACCAATCAGATGTTAGCTTTCAAATGTTAAATACAGATCTGATTGGTTTGGGCAGAATTACACCATTTTTAACGATAAGAACTTTTATTGAATCTCCCTGTAGTGCCGATTGTGCTGACTTGCGTGTGTGTATGTCAGTGCAATGACTTCCCTGGCCCTAGAATGTCCCTACTCCTTCCTTATGTGTAACTGCTGTGTTCACTTAATCATTTGATGTCACCTCCGGTATTTTTTGTGACTTGCCGATGGACTTAATCCTCTACGCTGTAGGTGATCGTTTGTCCAAACGGGCAGATCACAGCCATCCTGTAGAAACACTGTAAAAAAAAAACAAAACTGTGCGCGTCCCGTCTTTTGCGCCATGTTCACGGAGATCGGCAGGGAGAGAGAGAGGGATAGAGAGAGAGAGAGGGAGGGGAGAGAGAGAGAGACAGAGAGGGAGAGAGAGGGAGGGAGACAAGAGAGGAGGGAAGGAGAGAGGGAGGAGGAGAGCTAGAGGGAGGGGGAGAGAGAGAGGGAGAGAGGAGGGAAGAGAGGAGGGAGACAGAGAGAGAGGAGGAAGAGAGAGAGGGAGGGAGAGAAGAGGGAAAGAGAGAGAGGGAGGGGAGAAAGGGAGAGAGAGGGAGGAGAGAGAGGTGCTTGGGACGACGGAGAAGAAGAGAAGAGAGAGAGAGAGAGAGAGAGGGAGATGGAGTGGAGAGCAGGATAGAAGAAAGGGATGGGAGAAGATAGAAAGAGAGAGGAAAGGAGAGAGGGAGGAGAGAGTGAAAGAGCGAGAGAAGATAGGGAGACAGAGATAGAGGATGGGAAGGAGAGAGGGATAGAGAGACATAGAGGAAAAAGAGAGAGGGAGGGAGAAAGGGAAGAGGAGAGTGAGAGAGGGGAGTGAGACGGAGGAGAGAGAGAGAGAGAGGAGGAGAGAGTGGGAGTGGGAGGACAGGGGAGAGAGAAAGGGGAGGGGAGAGAAGATAGACTGGGGGACGTGAGAGGGAAAAAACTGGAAGGGAGTGAGAGAGTGGGAATAAGAGAGGAGGAGCGAGAGAGGTGACCCAACCTCGAACCCACCACACCTCTCTCTTTTAAGTTTATGTTGTCTGTCGAGGTTTGGCCATTAAACCAGGGACTTACAGAGACTTAATCTCTATGTATTTCTATAAAATGACTGGATGCTGTATTTCACCCAATAGACCATTGGGGGCAATGTGTTACCATTGTTACTTAATTACTATTGATGTATCAATTTCCGCTGTTTGATATATCGTTGTATTCAATTAGATCAACTGGACTTGAAATGTAGTTCTTGAAGACGTTTCGCTAGTCCATCCGACTGGCTTTCTCAATTTCAGAATGACGTGTCCAAGAATCTGTGGCAATTATGTACCCTGGAAAATCCCAATTACATATCACAGCCAGGTGTTAAGGTGTGATTAGATAGTGGCTAAGAGGTGTATAGGACGCCCAGATAATGGTGTTCAAACAGCATTGTACAGGCAGACAGTTGGTGTCAACCCCCCCACCTCTATTTAGGCTTGGTTTCTTTATTTTCAATAAATGGCCTCCTACCCCTCTCTTTAAACCAGTCACTGTCCTTCGCCAGTATGTTAACATTACATCTTTCAAAGTTATGTCCTTTATCACTTAAGATGCAGTACACTGGAGTCCTGACCCGTGATCTGCATCTAAGGATAAAGGCCATACCTTTGAAGATTGTCATGTTACATATTGGAAGGAACGTGACTGTTTCAAGAGAGGCCATTTATGTGGAAAATAAAGAACCAAGCCTAAATAGAGGTGGGGGGGTTTCGACACCAACTGTCTGCACTTGTACAGCTTTTTTTAACCACCTTACTCTGGGGCATTCCATAACACACTCTTAGCCACTATCAATCACACCCTTAACACTTGGCTGTGATATGCTAATTGGGATTTTCCGGGTCACATAATTGCCACAGATTCTGTACAAGTCATTCTGAATTGAGAAAGCCAGTCGGATGACTAGCGAAACGTCTTCAAGAACTACATTTCAAGTCCAGTTGATCTAATTGAATACAACCAGATATACCACGACCTGGATGAATGAACCCTTCACAAGCATATTCCTGTTTGATAGTTTATAAGTGATTTACAATTAACACTGTTCAGTCTCTGTGTTCTTGCTTGAGAAATTGCTGCTGCCCGAAACGTCCCGCAGACTGTATGACACAGATAGTCGGATGTTAAATAAAAGTTTCTTACCTGCAATAATGTGCTGCTGTAATGTTGGAGAAAATACATACTTGATTTGTACAGCTTTGCACTAAGACTCGTGGATTGAGGTGCTGCAACCCTGGTGTAACATATATCTATATAATATATATTATTATATATATATTATATATATATATATTGTCTTTACATTGACATTTTGTAGGTTAATGATAGGGTTTATGGTAGGGTTAATGGTAGGGCTAATGGTAGATGGTAGGGTTAATTGGGTAGGGTTAATGGTAGATGGTAGGGTTAATGGTAGGCCTAATGGTAGATGGTAGGGTTAATGGTAGGGTTAAGTAGGGTATCTATTGGTAGATGGTAGGGTTAATCGGTTGTAGGTCTGTGTTCTGTAGATGGTTGGGTCGGCTATGGTACATTGCGTAGGGGTACTTGAGGGTTTATGGTGATGTAGGGTTCTGGTGCTAATGTAGATGGTAGGGTTAATGGGTCGAGGGTTAATGTAGATGGCTAATGGTTTTAATGGTAGGGCTAATGGGAGATGGTAGGTTAGTTAGGAATGTAGAGGTAGGTATGGTGAGGTCGATTTAATGGTAGGCATGTAGTTCGGTAGGGTTAATGGTAGGTAGGAGTTCAGTATGGTAGGGTAGTGTAATGGTAGATGGTAGGGTTTAATGGTAGATGGTAGGTAATTAATGGTTAGAGGTTATGTAGATGTAGGGTTATGTACATGGGGGTTAAGGGCTAATGGTAATGTAGTGGAAGGTAGTGGGTTTGGGTACTGGTCAGATGGTAGGTTATGAGTTATGGTAGATGGTAGGTTTAGTAAGGTAGAGTTTAATTGCGTAGAGGTTAATGGTAGATGGTAGGGTTAATGGTAGATGGTAGGGTTAGATGGTACGGTTAATGGAGGGTTAGTAAATATGGGGTTAATGGTAGGTAATGGTAGAGTAGTTAATCATGGTTAGATGGTGGGTTTAATGGTTAGGGTTAACTGCGTAGATGGCTATGGTTAAATGGTAGGTGTATGGTAGATGGTAGTAGGGTAATGTATGGTATGTAGATTAGGGTTAATGGTAAGATGTAGGGTTAATTGGTAGCTAATGGTAGATGGTGTTCATGTAGAGTTAGGGTATGGTAGGTTAATGCGTAGATGGTAGTAATGTAGATGGTTAGGGTTAATGGTAGATGGTAGGGTTTTACTGTAGTGGTAGGGAATGGTAGAGTGGGTTTAATGGTTGTAGGAATGGTAGGGTTAATGTAGATGGTAGGGTTAATGGTAGATGGTAGGGTTAATGGGTAGGGCTAATGGATGATGGTAGGGTTATGTAGCTAAGAATGTTAGGGTTACATTAGATGGGTAGGGTTAATGGTAGGGTTAGTGGGTAATGGTAGATTGGTGGGTTAATGGTAGGGCTAATGGTAGATGGTAGGGTTAATGTAGTATTGGTTAGGGTTAATGGTAGATGGTAGGGTTAATGGTAGATGGTAGGGTATGGTGTGTTGTGGTTTATTCCCGTAATGGATTATGGGAAACAATCAGGTTCTACCTGAACACTGGGCTGTGAAGTCACAACTTAAGCGGGTATACCCACGATTAGATTTTCGGCTCCGGTATCGGACCGATAGTTCAGTGTTCGGTCGATCGACCCGAAAATTATCGAATCCGAATGTGGCCCATGGTCCGATACGACCGTGTCTCTAATCGGATCAACAGGACGTATCGGCACAGGTGGAACCCTCGTCCGATGTGCGGTCCTCTATGACCGCACGACTTCGGTCGCGGTGACTATCGAGACGGCTTTGCTTTTGCGCGACCGACAGTCCTTCCTCCTGGCCGACCGTTCAAAGTATCGAACGGTCGGTAGGAGATAAAAATCGCTAGGTGTGTGTACCTAGACTTAAACTGGACATTCACAAGTTGTTTGCCTGGAGGTTTCAGTTGTTTGGTCTCTTTTTCATTGTCCCTCTAGTGTACAGTACGTTGATATATCACATTCTTGGCTGTAAACATACCAGTGCTAATTGGTTGGGATAAGAATTTCAAGGGCAGTCGTGCGTTTAATGGCAGAGGGATGTTTTTCATTTGAGTACAATAGTTAGAATATCTTCGAAGCATTGGGTTTCTGTCAGCCTGACCATTTTATTGTGTAAGCCAGAGATCCCCACAATGTAGCTTGTAGATGTTTGATGGTCACTTGTACCAACTGCAGTATGGTATTGCTGGTTTAGTTTAGCTCATTCTTCTATTTCCAAGATCGATTCGATAAGATTCCTCTTATTTCCAAAAAACTTAGAAGTGAAAATCTGCTATTTGGGAGGGCCGCTTTAAGTGACCGTGGCACTGTCGCATAGACACCTGAAGTAAGACCCCAGTGCAAACAGGTGCACGACCAATCCCTTCTTGGCTGGGTAGCCTGATCATGTAAGATTTTGGGCTGAACTGTCGTTTCAAGGACACACCAGGGGTGGTGGGTGTGCTATCGAACATGTGTACGAGCTTTAGCATGACGGGCTACTGGGTTTATCTCCTTCCAGGGAAATTTGTGAATTCTGAATAGTACATTTTACCGCGGATTCGATATTCAGATTTACTCTCGCGTAATTGGTATCAATAGAATTTTACTCGTGGATTCGATATTCGATATTTACCGCGTATTGAATTGTAAATACGACATTTCTTGTGAATTCATATTCGAATTATACTCGCTGTATTGTATAATAGACATTACTCGTGGATTCGATTATCGATTTTACTTCGCGTATTGGCTATAATAGGACTTTTACTCGTGGATTCGTAATTCGTATGTACTCGAGTAATGGGTATAATTAGACTTTTACTCGCGGATCTCGGATATTCGATATTACTCGAGTATAGGTATAATATGACATTTTACTTCGGATTCGATATTCGATATTATACTCGTATGGTATTAACATTTTACTCCCGATTGATATTCGTCTTTACTTTATTGGTATAATAGTACATTTTACTCGCCAGTATTCGGTATTCGATATTTACTCGCGTATTGGTTATAATAGCCTTTTACCGCACGGATTTGATATTCGATATTACTCGCGATGGTATAATAGACTTTTTACTCGCAGATTCGGAATTCGATATTTACTCGCGTTACGGTGATAATAGACATTTACTCACATTATTGTTATAATTCGATATCTTCTAGCGTATGGTTATAAATAGACATTTTACTAACGGATCGATATGATATTTATTCGCGGAATTGGTAGTAATAGACACTTACTCAACATATCGATAATTCGTTATATTTACTCGGCGTATTGTATAATTAGACATTTTTACTTGTGGATCGATATTCGATTTTTTGTATTTTTATTCGCTATTGGTAATATAATAGACATTTTTATCACATATTCGATAATTCGGATATGTTATTCGCTGTATGGGTATAATAGACATTTTACTCACATTATATCGTAATTCGATATTTATTCCGTATTGGTATAATAGACTTGTTACTCACATATTCGATAATTGATATTTACTCGCGTATTGGTATATAGACATTTTACTTGTGGATTCATCTATTTCGCTATTTCTCGGTATTGGGTATAATAGACAATTTTACTTGCATATCGCTATTCGGTATTTACTCGGTCTTTTGGTATAATAGACATTTTTACTTGCGGATTCGATATGTACTCCGTATTGCGTATAATAGACATTTTACTCACATATTCGATAATTCGATATTTACTCGCTGTATTTGGTATTCCAATAGACATGTTACTTGTGGATTCGAATTCGTATTTACCTCGTTATTGGTATAATAAGACATTTTTACTCCGAGATTCGAATGAGTCATTTACTGTACTCCGTATTGGTATAATAGACGTTTCTTGGATTACGTATTCGATATTTCTCGCGTTATGGGTATAAGACCATTTTACCTTGTGGATTCGATTTCGAGATTTACTCGCGTACTGGTATAGATAACATTTTATCGACAGATTCGATATTCCTTATATTACTCGCGTGATGGTATATAGACATTTTTACCTCACATTCGATAATTCGATATTTACTCGCGTATTGGTATCATAGACACTTTTACTTGTGGATTCGATATTCGATGATTTAACTCGCGTATTGGGTATAATAACATTTACTCGCAGATTCGATTCGAATTTACTCGCGTTTGTGTATTGGTAGAAATAGACTTATCTCGCTTCGAACTTCGCAGATTATCGCGTATTTTAGATCTATTTACTCGCGGATTGCTAGACGATTTATAGCCTTGCGATATTTACTCGGCGGATGTATAATAGGACATTGTTACTTGTGGATTATCGATATTCGATATTTACCGCGGCGTTGTATATACTAGAGGACTACATTTACTCGCCGATGAATGATTCGATATTCGATATTACTCGCGTATTGGTATAAATAGGACATTTTACTCACGGATTCGATATCGATATTCTAATCGCGTTATTGGTATATAGAATTTACTTGTGATTCGAATTCGAATATTTACCGCGTATTGGTATATACTAGACTTTTACTCGCGATTTCGATATTCGATATTTACTCGCGTATTGGTATAATAAAGACATTTTACTTGTGGATTCGATATTCGATATTTAACTCGCGTATTGGTATATAGACTTTTACTCGCAGATTGCGATATTCATATTTACTCGCGTTGGTATAATAGACATTTTACTCACGGATTCGATATTCGATATTTTCGCTATTGGTAACATAGACATTTTACGTTGTGGATATCGAGTATTCGATATTTACTCGGTATTGGAGTAATAGAATTTGACTTGTGGATTCGATATTCGATATTTACTCGCGTATTGGTTAAGATAAGACATTTTACTTCTCGGATTCGATATTCGATATTTACTCTCGTATTGTATAATATACCATTTTACTATCTCGGATTCGATATTCGATATTTACCGCATATTGGTATAATAGAGCATCTTTACTTGTGGATTTCGATATTCTTGTTATTTACTCGCGTATTGGTAAATAGACATTTTACTCTCGGTATTCGAATATCGATATTTAGCTCGCGTATTGGTATAATAGACAATTTTACCTGGTGGATTCTATATTCGATCTTTTACTCGCGTATTGGTATAATAGACATTTTACTTGTGGATCGATATTCGATATTGTACTCGCGTATTGCTATTATAAAGTACATTTTTCTCGTTTCGATTATTAGAATATTTACTCTCGCGTTCATTGGTATAATAGACATTTACTCCGGATTCGATATTTGATATTTATCGCGTCATTGGTTATATATAGACATTTTACTCACGGACGATATTCGATATTACTCGTCGTATTGGTATAATAGACCTTTACTTGGGAGTCGATATTCGGATTTACTCGCGTATAATGTTAATAACATTTTACTTGTGGATTCGATATTCGAGATTTACTCGCGGATTGGGTATAATAGAAATTTTACTCACGGATTCGTTTCGATATTTTACTCGCGTAATGGTTATAGATAGACATTTTACTCGCAGATTCGATCTTCGATATTTACTCACGTATTGGTATAATAGACATTTTTACTAACGGATTCGAATATTCGATATTTCACTCGCGTATTGGTAATAATAGTTATTTAATCCGGACTTCGATATTCGATATATTACTCGCGTATTGGTATAATAGACTTTTACTCGCGGATTCGATATTTCGCTATATTACTCGCGTATTGGTATAATAAATTATTACTACGGATTACGTATATTCGAATTTACTCGCGTATTGGTATAATGACATTTTACTTGTGGATTCGATATTCGATATTTACTGCGTATGGTATAATAGATTGTTACTTGTGGATTCGAATATCTTTATTTTCATCGCTGTATTGGTATAATACGCCTTTTAATCACGGAATTCGATATTTTCGATATTTTACCGGTATTGGGTATAATAGACATTTTACTCGCGGATTCGATATTCGATATTTACTCGCGTTTTTTTATTGGTAGTAAGTAGGACATTTTACTCACGTGATTCGATATTCGATATTTCACTCGCGTATTGGTATAATATACATTTTACTTGATTTCGTTAGCGATATTTACTCGGTTATGGATAATATGACATTTTACTCGCGGATTCCATATTCGATATTTACTCGAGCTATTGGTATAATAGACATTTACTCGCGGATTCGATATTCGATATTTACTCGCGTTAGGTGATAATAGACAGTTTTACTACGTATTTGAGATTCGATAACTCGACGTAGTGGTATAATAGATCATTTTTTACTCGCAGATTCGATATTCGATATTTACTCGCGTATTGTATAATAGACATTTACTTGCAGATTCGATATTCGATATTCTCGTTGCGGTAAGGTATAATAGCATTTTTACTGGCGGATTCGATATCGATATTTACTCGCAGTATTGGATATATAACATTTTACATAATGTCGTTCGATTATTCGAGATTTACAGTCGCATATGTGGTATAATAGAACATTTTACTCACGGAGTTCGATATTCGTATGTATACACGGGTTTGTTTTATAATTAGACATTTACTCGCGTAGTTCCATATTCGATATTCTACTCGCGTCATAGGTAATAAGACATTTTTACTGGCGGATTCGATATTCGCATATTTACTCGCGTATTGTATAATAGACATTTTACTAACGGATTCGATATTCGATTAGTAACTCGCGTAGGATAATAGACATTACTACGGATTCATATTCGAAGTTTCACACGCGTATTGTATAATAGACATTTTTATCGCGATTCCATATTGAATTTACTCGCGTATAGGTCTATAATAGATCCTTTACTCGACGGATTTGTATATCTCGATATTTACCGGTTATTGGTATAATAGACATTTACTAACGATTTGATATGTCAGTTTTACCGCGCGACTAGTATAAATAGACATTTTACTGCGCAGATCGATATTTCGATATGTACTCGCGTATAGGTATAATAGACATTTTACTGTCGGAATTCGATATTTTCGATATTTACTTGGTTTTGGGTTATAGTAACTTTTATTCGCAGATTCGATATTTGATATTTTACTCGGTAAATATAATAGACATTTTGACTGGCGGATTCGATATTAGATATTACTCGCGTATAGGTTATAAATAGACATTTACTCGAGGGATTGAACTCAAATAGGTCCGTCAAATCGGTTGAGTTTGAGTTCTTATCCATCCTACTCATGATAGAGATGGCGTGAACTGTAACATGAAAAACATCAAATGTCAATGGGGAAAATAATCCGACACAGATCCACACTATAATATACAATACAGTAGAAGGTAAAATAGCAAAGGGTAACTTTACTTACATGGGGGACTTGGGAAATGGTTTGGAGGACATTAGATATATACCAGAAATATGCACTGTTTTTTCGAGCTTACGATTTCTATTTTCGTAGACACTTTGTTGAAAATTTTCAAAAATTTTGAGGTATTTCGAAATTCTAATTGTTTAAATTTGATAAGAAATGATTACTGCAAAAAAGTATATCTGGGCACCTGGGACATGGTTTTTCTATGGTGAAACAGGCAATCGATTTCTTCTGAAGAAAGATTCGATGTGGACTTGGTTATACCACTACACATTCTTTTGGACTGAATCTGATTGGGCTCCAATCAGAATTGATTCATCGTCAGATTTTTTTTTCAGAAAGAATCTGATTGTGTGTGCTTTTCGATAGGATCTGTTGTAACCAATTCTGATTGGAAAAATTATGTATGGTTAGCTTTACCAAATCAGAATCTTTTTCAATCTGGTTGATTTTCACTCAACTTTCATCCTCGAAAGAATCTGATTATATCCAATTCTACACATACAGTAAAGTTCGTAAATGGCTCTGGGTATCATTAGTACATTTCATATTATTACTAGTGATGGCCCAATCCGCGTTTTCGAAAATTTCATAAATATACGAGGATTTCTCGGTACTTTTCGAAAATACCAAGAAATCCTCGTAAATTAAAACAATTTTGCGATTTTTCACATTTTTGGACGGCAGCAGCCAACATTTAGGTCGTATTTTTTCGATAGAATTCGTATTTTCAAAAATGCGTATTTTTTTTTGGAGTGAATCCTCGATTTTCCGAAGAAGATTTTGCCGAACCTTTCATTTTAATAGGTTTAATGGGTCCGCGGATTTTCGAATTTTACATTTTTTTCGAACTATCACGGATGCCTCGAGCGGACCGTTTTGCGCATAAGTTCGGACTATCTCTACTTATTATTACTGTTATTATATTATTCAAAGTATTGATATTACAGTCTCTGGTAATTAATGTAATATTTCATATATCAACATTCATTTTTATTTGACTGTAAGTAAAATTGGGATTTTACACTGTATTTACAATATTTTACTCAAAGTGTGGTCGATATGTTCGTTATAGTAAACATCAAAGTAATCTCAATAGTATATAAAACGCTATTCTTATTTTTACTATAATAAATTTTATTCCCATATTCCCCATATGTCTATTCAGCTGGTAACAGAAGCTTTAATGTGGTTCAAACATTTCTACAGACAATTATTACACGTCTAGCGGATATGTAACATTCACTTTGATCAAAGTATCGAATGGATTTATGTCGAAAAGTAATCTTTCTGGATTCAGAAAAAACACAACAAAAGGTTTCTAAAAGCCTAAAATAAAATCTGTTCACAAAATTATTTGTGTTGACGTCCCTGGTAATTTCCTACAACGCCGAGTCCAGCAATCAAAGTTAACCTAATAATATCTTTGTACGTTTCCTATTTCCCATGTTATAAAGATATATCGTACATCCTTCTCACAGTCCAGGATTAGTATTCTTGTTCTGGTAGGTACATTATTATCTATATTATTAGTTATTATTATTTTTTATTATATTATTGTATATTATTTTATTCATTATTTATTCATATTATCTTGTATTATTAGATCACTTTCTGGACTGAAAATGTAGTTTCTTGAAGAGTGCGCTAGTATTTTTCTCCCTGACTCGGACTTTTCTCAATTCAGATGACTTTGTACCCCCCTAAGAATCTGTGTGCAACTATGATTACCCTGTAAACAATCCCCAATTAGCATATCACATCCAGGTTTGTACGGAGTGTTTGTCTTGTGATTAGTATAGTGGCTAAGAGGGTTATAGGAACTCCCAGAGTTATAAGGTGTTAACAATAACGCCATTGTACATGGCAGACGTGGTGTCGAACCCCCCCACCTCTATTTTAGGCTTTGTTTCTATTTTCACATAAATGGGCCTCCTAAACACCTCTCTTGAACCAGTCACGTTTCCCTTTGGCCAGTATGTTTAACTTACAATCTTCAAAGGAATGTCCTTTATCCTTAAGAATGGCCAGAATTCCCCAAACGGCTTCTCTTGAAGCCCGAGGAAAAGCAAGTACAGGAGTAAGAACAGGGTCATCCCATATGTATCCGGGGTCTCCGAGAAATTAAGAAGAAATTTCAAAAAAACATCGTATCCCTGTCTGCTTTAACGAACAACCACTGAGGCAGCCATTGGTACCTCCGAAAGACACCAATACAATAACACACAGAAAGGCGACCCATCATATATGGCATTTCAGTGCTAGTGAAGATGCTCTGATTGTATGTGGGGGAGACAAACAGCACTGCATCAACGTATGGCCCAGCACAGAAGAGCCAATTCCTCGGGTCAAGACTCAGCCGTGTATCTGCATCTTAGGATAAAAGGAACATACCTTTGAAGATTGATACTGTTACCATACTTGGCGAAGGAACTTGACTGGTTTCAAGAAGGTTTAAGGAGGCCCATTTAGTGAAAATAAAAAACCAAGCCTAACAGAGTGGGGGGGTTCGACACCAACTTATCTTCCATGTACAAATGCTGTTTTAAACACCTTAACTCTGGCGTTCCATAACACTCTTAGCCTACTATCTAAATCCCACCCTTAACGACCGGCTGTGATATGCTAATTGGGATTTTCAGGGTACATAATTGCCACAGATTTCTTGTACAAGTCATTCTGATTGAGAAACCAGTCGGATGACTAGCGAACTTCTTCAGAACTACATTTCAAGTCCCTTGATCTAATTGAATACAACAGCTATACCATGACCTGGATGAAATGAGAACTTCACAAGTCATATTATCATTCTTAAGCCTTATTATCATTATTAGTATTATTATATTCTTATTATTATTCTCCTGCATGGCTTAATGCTCAGGTAAAAAGGGAAATGGAAAAAAAGAAAAGGGCTTTTAAAATTTTGAAATCAGAGGGAACAGAACAGGCTTACAGGGAGAATAAAAGCTGTAATAAAGAGTGCAGGAAAGCAATTAAATTGGCTAAAATAGAAAATGAAATACGGATTGCCGAACAAAGCAAGTCCAAGCCCAAAATGATCAAGCAAGGCTTGAGTACAGTATATACATGGCACGGATTGGGGTGGATCAGGGTCTGGTTTGGGCACAAGGTTGGAAGTCAGTCAGTTAAGATATCATCATCTCCGCATCCACCATCTAACAGGCTGAATTGTCGGTAAACAATATTAAAAAAATCAACATTCTAAAAAGTGTAATGGTGTAAATTACTTCAACTGCATATCAAAAAATTGAAACACAAGTGGGTATTGTCATGTCCAGCCTATTTGTATTTGGAAAACTTAGCAGCAACAGATTATAGAGAGAGACCAGCTATCCTGTAACAATAAATATCTGTCCACGAATATTCGGCCAAAAAAGCGGCCACATATGACATGATTGTCAGACCAAAAGCAAGTTCATACACATTCTGTGCAATGCTTTTCTCATCAGTGTACCTTATTAAAGGGAATGTTGGAGGGTAGGAAGAGTGTGTTTTTATAGAAATCACATGGTGCAGAACTGTAGGTGGAGGATAGAGAAGTGAACCTGATTTCATGGTGCAGAACTGTCGGGGGAGGATAGTGAAGTGAACCTGATCTTAGCACAGCTCTGTGCAATGCATTTCTCATCAGTGTACCTTATTAAAGGTAATGTTGGAAGGCATGAAGAGTGTGTTTTTATAGAAACCACATGGTGCAGAACTGTAGGGGGAGGATAGTGAAGTGAACCTGATCTTAGCACAGCTCTGTGCAATGCATTTCTCATCAGTGTACCTTAATAAAGGGAATGTTGGAGGGTAGGAAGAGTGTGTTAATATAGAAATCACATGGTGTAGAACTGTAGGGGGAGGATAGTGAAGTGAACCTGATCTTAGCACAGCCCTGTGCAATGCATTTCTCATCAGTGTACCTTATTAAAGGGAATGTTGGAGGGTAGGAAGAGTGTGTTTTTGATTCAGCTATCTGTATAAAAACAACACACTGTAGTACAGAGCTAAGCTAAGAAATGCATTGCACAGAGCTGTGCTAAGACCAGGGTCATTATATTATCCTCCACTTGCAGCTCTGCACCATGCTCTATAAGTGTATGTATTAAAGGGGCACTGTTAGAGGGATGCAAACATCTTATATAATAAAATCCTAACAGGGAGATTCAATAAAAGTTCTTATCGTTAAAAATGTTGCTCATTTTCCCCCAACCAATCAGATGTTAGCTTTCAAATGTTAAATAAGATCTGATTGGTTTGGGCAGAATTAGCACCATTTTTAACGATAAGAACTTTTATTGAATCTCCCTGTAAGTGCCGAGTATGTGCTGACTTGCGTGTGTGTATGTCAGTGCAATGACTTCCCTGGCCACTAGATGTCCCTACTCCTGCCTTATAGTGTAACTGCTGTGTTCATCTTATCAGTGATGTCACCTCCGGTATTTTTGTGACTTGCCGATGGCAAGTTAATCCTCTACGCTGTAGGTGATCGTTTGTCCAAACGGGACAGATCACAGCCATCCTGTATAAGAAAACCTAAACTGAACTGTGCGTCCCGTCTTTTGCGCATGTGCACGGAGATCGTGCAGGGAGAGAGAGAGGGAGAGAGAGAGATAGAGGGAGGGAGAGAGAGGAAGAGAGACAGAGAGAGGGAGAGAGAGGGAGGGAGACAGAGAGAGGGAGGGAAGGAGAGAGGGAGGGAGAGAGAGCTAGAGGGAGGGGGAGAGAGAGAGGGAGAGAGAGGGAGAGAGGGAGGGAGACAGAGAGAGAGGGAGGGAAGGAGAGAGGGAGGGAGAGATAGAGGGAAAGAGAGAGAGGGAGGGGGAGAAAGGGAGAGAGAGGGAGGGAGAGAGAGGGAGGGAGACGGAGAGAGAGAGAGAGAGAGAGAGAGAGAGAGAGAGGGAGAGAGGAGTGGGGGTGGGAGAGACAGGGGGAGAGAGAAAGGGAGGGAGAGAGATAGAGGGGGGAAGGAGAGAGGCCCCCTTTCTCTCTGCTTTCGCTCTTTTCCTCGCTCTCTGTCCTCTCGCGGTATACCCGCGCGCGCTTGCGTTCCTTCCGCTTTCTCTCTCTCTCTCTTCTCCCCCTCTCTCTTTCTTTTTCTCCCTTTCTCTCTCTTTCTCTCTCTTTCTTCGTTCCCCTTTCTCTCATCTCGCCTCTCCTCTCTACTCCTCTTTGCGTTTTGTCTCCCTCGCTTCTCTCTCTCCCTTCTGTCCATCTCGCGGTCTCTTGTCTCTTCCTGCTCCCCTTCTCCCTTCTTTCTCTCCTTTCCCTCTCTCCTCTTTCTCTTAGTCCGATATGATCCCACTCTGAACCCACACACCTCTCTCTGTTTAAGTTTATTTGTCTGTCAGAGGTTGGGCACATTAAAACCCAAGGGATTAACAGAGACTATGATCTCTATGGTATTTCTATAAAATGACTGGATGCTGTAGTTCACCCAATAGACCATTGGAGGGCAATGTTTTACCATTTGTTACTTATCTATGTGATGTTATCAATTTCCTGTTTTGAATAATCTGTTTTGTATTCATAGATCAACTGGACTTGAAAGTTAGTTTCTTGAAGACGTTTCG
The DNA here is from genome assembly GCA_019447015.1 of Hymenochirus boettgeri. NCBI lineage: Eukaryota > Metazoa > Chordata > Amphibia > Anura > Pipidae > Hymenochirus > Hymenochirus boettgeri. The sequence continues at coordinate 174,132 of JAACNH010000129.1, forward strand.
CTAGTCATCCGACTGCTTTTCTCAATTCAGAATGACTTGTACAAGAATCTGTGGCAATTATGTACCCTGGAAAATCCCAATTAGCATATCACAGCCCAGTGTTAAGGTGTGATTAGATATGGCTAAGAGGTGTTTAAGGAACGCCCAGGTAAGGTGTTAAACACAGCATTGTACATGGCAGACAGTTGGTGTCGAACCCCCCCCTTCTATTTAGGCTTGGTTCTTTATTTTCACATAAATGGCCTCCTTAACACCTCTCTTGAACCAGTCACGTTCCTTCGCCGTATGTTAACATTACAACTTCAAAGGTATGTCCTTTATCCTTAAGATGCAGATACACGGCTGAGTCCTGACCCGTGTATCTGCATCTTAAGGATAAGACATACTTTGAAGATTGTAATGTTAACTATTGGTAAAGGAACTGACTGGTTCAAGAAGGGCCATTTATGTGAAAATAAAGAAACCAAGCCTAAATAGAGGTGGGGGGTTCGACACCAACTGTCTGCCATGTACAATGCTGTTTTAACACCTTACTCTGGGCATTCCTATAACACCTCTTAGCCACTATCTAATCACACCCTTAACACTTGGCTTGATATCTAATTGGGATTTTCCAGGGTACAATTGCCACAGATTCTTGTACAAGTCATTCTGAATTGGAGAAAGCCAGTCGGATGACTAGCGAAAACGTCTTCAAGAACATACTTTCAAGTCCTTGATCTAATTGAATACAACAGATATACCTGACCTGGATGAATGAGAACCTTCCACAAACATATTCCTGTTTGATAGTTTATAAGTGAGTTACTAATTAACACTTGCAGTCTCTGTGTTCTTTGCTGAGAAATTGCTGCTGCCCGAAACGTCGCAGACTGTTTGACACAGATATCGGATGTTAATAAAAAGTTGTCTTACCTGCAATAATTGTGCTGCTGTATTTTGGAGAAAAACATACTTGATTTGATACAGCTTTGCACTAAGACGCGTGGATTGAGGTGCTGCAACCCTGTTGTGAACATTTTAATATATAATATATATATATATATATATATATATATATATATATTATATATATATATATTAAGTCTTTACATTGACATTTAGTAGTGAATGAGATGATAGTAGCTATGGATGTATGTAGGCGGGTATTAGATGGTAGGTTAAGGGGCTAATGGTGATGGTAGTAATGGTAGAGGTTATTAAGGGTAGGAGATGAGGTTAAGGTAGGGTAGTTATGGAGGTAAGGTGTGGAGGTTATGGGAGTTAGATAGGGTAGGGAGGTGAGGGTTGGTTACGTGCTAATGGATGCTAGGTATAGAGGTAGGTTAATGGTAGTGAGGTATGGTAGGGTTTAATATGGTAGTAATGGTAGGGCTAATGGTAGATGGTAGGGTTAATGGTAGGGTAGGTTAATGGTAGATGGTAGGGTTAATGGTAGGGTAGGGTAATGTATTTTAATTGGTAGGGTAGGCGATGTTAAGCTGGAGATGGTAAGGGTATGAGTAGAGGTAGGTTAAGATAGGGTAATGGTGGAATGGTAGGATTGGTAGGGCTAATGAGATGTAGGGTAATGGTAGATGGGTATGGTTAATGGATAGTTAATGGTAGGGTATAGAGGTGGGTTAGGTTGAGTATGGTAGGGTAAGTGATGGTGATGGAGTGTAGTAACTGGTAGATGGTAGGTTGGTAATTAGTTTCATGGTAGATGGTAGGGTTAATGGAGGGTTAATGGTAGTAGATGGTAGGGTTAATGGTAGGGCTAATGGTAGATGGTAGGGTTAATGGTGTGTTAGGTAGATGGTAGGTATGGTAGGGGTCATGGAATGTGGTTAGGTAGATGTAGTAAGGGTAGAGTCGGTTAGGGTTAATGGTAGGGATGTAGTGCGTAGCAATGTAGATGAGGTGATGGTTAGGGTTAATGTAGATGGTAGGTTAATGTTTGTATGTAGATGGTAGGGTTCCTGGTATGGTTAAGGTCAGCTGGTAGGGTTCCTGGTCGATGGTCGGGTTCCTAGTCGC
>JAACNH010000129.1:176261-260850 GCA_019447015.1 Hymenochirus boettgeri
AATGGTTTGGGTAGAGTCGGTAGGGTTAATGGTAGGGACTGTGATTGGAGCAGTAGTGTATGTAGGGTGCATGAATGGTAGGTAAGGTAGATGGTAGGGTTAATGTAGATGTATAATGGTGTTGTGGTTTATCTCCCTGTAGATGGATATGGGAAACAATCAGGTTCTACCTGAAACACTGGGCTGTGAAGTCACAACTAAAGCTGGGTACACACGATTAGATATTTCGGTCCGATCGACCGATAGTTCAGGGTATCGGTCGATCGGACCGAAATTATCGAATCCGAAGGTGACCATGTCGATCGACCGTTCGTCCGAATCGGACGAAAGGGACGATCGGACAGGGTGGAAAACCCGTCCGATCCGGCGGTCCTCTATGGACCGCACGATCGGTCGCGGTGACTATCGGACGCGGCTGCTTTGCCGCGACCGACAGTCCTTCCTCCTGGCCGACCGTTCGAAAGTATCGAACGGTCGGTCAGGAGGAAAAATAGCTAGGTGTGTACCTAGCTAAAACTGACATTACATTGAAGTTGTTTGCCCTGGAGGTTCTAGTTGTTTGGTCTTTGTCATTGTCCTCTATGTACAGTACGTGATATATCACAGGTCTTGGCTTGTAAAAAATACAGTGCTAATTGGTTGGGAAGAATTCAAGGGCAGTCTGTGAGTTAATGGCAGAGAGGATTGTTTTTCTGAGTACAATGGTAGAATATCTCGAAGCATTGGGTTTCTGTCAGCCTGACCATTTATTGTGTAAGCCAGAGATCCCCCACCATGTTGCCTTGTAGATGTTGAGGTCACTGTACCAACTGCAGTATGGTATTGCTGGTAGTTTAGCTCATTGTCTTTCTATTTCCAGATCGGATCGATAAGATTCCTCTTATTTCCAAATACTTAGAAGGTGAAATCTGCTTTATTTTGGGGAGTTGCCCTTTAAGGGACCGTGCACATGTCCGATAGGAACACCTGATGTACGACCCCAAGTGCAAGACAGTGGGCACGACAAATTCCCTTTTGGCTGGTAAGCCTCGCATGTACGATTTGGGCTGAAAACTGTCGTTCAAGGACACACAGGGGTGTGTGGGGTGTCCTATCGAACATGGTACGAGGCTTTAGCATAGACGGGACTACGGGTTTATCTCCTTCAGGGAACTTTTGGGAAATTTCTGATAATAGACATTTTACTCGTGGATTCGATATTCGATATTTACTATGTTATTGGTATAATAGACATTTACTTGGGATTCGATATTCGATATTTACTCGCGTATTGGTATAATGACATTTTACTCGTGGATCGATATTCGATATTTACTCGCGTATGTATAATAGACATTTTACTCGTGGGATTCGATTAATTCGATATTTACTCGCGTATTGGTATAATAGACATTTTACTCGCGGAATCGATATTCGATTTTACGCGTATAGGATAATAGACATTTTACTTGCGGATTCGATATTGGATATTTACTCGCGTATTGGTTATAATAGACATTTTATCACGGATTTGGATATTCGATATTTATATTCTCGCGTATGGTAAATAGACATTTACTCGAAGATTCGGTAATTCGAATTACTCGCGTATGGGTTATAGACATTTTCTAACGGATCGTATTGATATTTATCGCGTATTGGTATATAGACATTTTACTCACATATTCGATATTCGATATTTACTCGAGTATTGGTTAATAGACATTTACTCTGTGGATTCGTATTCGATTATTTATTCGCGTATTGGTATAATAGACATTTTACTCACATATTCGAGAATTCGATATTCGCGTATTGGTATAATAGACATTTACTCACATATTCGATTATTCGATATTTATTCGGTATTGGGATAATAGACATTTTACTCACATATTCGGAATTCGATATTTACTCGCGTATTGGTTATAATAGACATTTTACTTGTGATCGATATTTGATATTTACTCGCGTATTGGTATAATAGACATTTACTTGCAGAATTCGATTATGCGGTTATTATCGGTTATTGGGATAATAGAATTTTACTTGCGGATTCGATATTTTACGCGGTATTGGTTATAATAGACATTTACTCCACATATTCGATAATTCGATATTTACCGCGTATTGGTATAATACTAATTAGACATTTTACGTGGATTCGATATTCGATATTACTCGCGTATTGGTATAATAGGACATTTATTCGCAGATTCGATATCGTATTTACTCGCGTATTGGTTATAATAGACATTTTACTCGCAGATTCGATATTCGATATTACTCGCAGTATGCGTTATAGACATTTTACTTGTGGATTCGATATCGATATTTACTCGCGTATTGGTTAATAGACATTTTACTTGTGGATTCGATATTCGATTTTACTCGGTATTGGTATAATAGACATTTTACTCGCAGATTCATATTCGAATTTACTCGCGTATTGGTATAATAGACATTTTACTCAATATTCGATAATTCGATATTTACTCGCGTATTGTATAATAGACATTTTACTGTGGGGATTCGATATTCGATATTTACTGCGTATTGTATAATAGACATTTACTCGCAGATTCGATATTGATATTTACTCGCGTATTGGTATAATAGACATTTTACTCGCAGATTCGATATTCATATTTACTCGCGTATTGGTATAATAGACATTTTACTTCGCGGATTCGATATTCGATATTTACCGCGTTATTGGTATAATAGAAATTTTACTTGTGGATTTCGATATTCGATATTTACTCGCGTATTGTATAATAGACATTTTACTCGCAGATTCGATATTCGATATTTACTCGCGTATTGGTATATAGGACATTTTACTCAGGATTCGATATTCGATATTACCGGTATTGGTATAATAGACATTTTATGTGGATTCGATATTCGATATTACTCGCGTATTGTATAATAGACATTTTACTCGCAGATTCGATATTCGATATTTACTCGCGTTATGGTATAATAGACATTTTACTTGTGGATTCGATATTCGATATTTACTCGCGTATGGCTATAATAGACATTTTACTCGCAGATTCGAATTGTATTTACTCGCTATTGGTTATAATAGACATTTTACTCACGGATTCGATTATTCGATATTACTCGCGTATTGGTATAATAGACATTTTACTGTGGATTCGATATTCGATATTTACTCGCTATTGGTATAATAGACATTTTACTGTGGATTCGATATTCGATATTTACTCGCGTATTGGTATAATAGACATTTTACTCACGGATTCGATATTCGATATTTACTCGCAGTATTGGTTATAATAGACATTTTACTTGTGGATTCGATATTCGATATTTACTCACGTATTGGTATAATAGACATTTTACATTTACCTTTTTTAGGAAGTCGATATTCGATATTTATGCAATTGGTATAATAAATTTTACTTGTGGATTCGATATTCGATATTACTCGGCGTATTGGTATAATAGGACATTTTACTCTAGGATTCGATATTCGATATTTACGCGTATTGGGATAATAGACATTTTACTCTCGGATTCGATATTCGATATTTACTCGCATATTGGTATAAGACATTTTATTGTGGATTCGATATTCGATATTTACTCGCGTATTGGTATAATGACATTTTACTCTCGGATTCGATATTCGATATTACTCGCGTATTGGTATAATAGACATTTACTTGGGATTCGATATTCGATATTTACTCGCGTATTGGTTATAATAGACATTTTACTTGGGATTCGATATTCGATATTTACTGGAGCGTTATTGGTATAATAGACATTTACTTGTGGATCGATATCGTATTTACTCGCGATTGGATAATAGACATTTTCTCGGATTCGATATTCGATATTTACTCGCGTATTGGTATAATAGACATTTTACTCACGGATTCGATATTTGATATTTACTCGCGTATTGGTATAATAGACTTTTTCTCACGATTCGATATTCGATATTTACTCGCGTATTGGTATAATAGACATTTTACTGGATTCGATCTGATTTACTGCGTATTGATATAGACATTTATGTGGATTCGATATTCGATATTTATCGACGTATTGTTATAATAGACATTTTACTCACGGAATTCGATATTTCGATATGTTTCTACTCGCGTTAATGGTTATAATAGACATTTTACTCGCGATTCATATTCGATATTTACTGCGTATGGTATAAGACAGTTTACTCACGATTCGATATTCGATATTTACTCGCGTATTGGTAATAATAGATATGTTATCACGGATTCGATATCGATTATTTACTGTGATTGGTTAATAGATTTTACATCACGGATTCGGTATTCGATATTTACTCGAGTATTGTATAATAGACATTTTACTCGCGGATTCGATATTCGATGTTTACTCGCGTATTGGTATAATAGACATTTACTGGATTCGATATTCGATATTTCTCGCGTATTGGTTATACACATGATTTACTTGTGGATTCGATATTCGATATTTACTCGCGTATTTGGTATAATAGAATTTTACTTCCGGATTCGATAATTCGAATTACTCGCGTATTGGTAATAGACATTTACTCGCGGATTCGATATTCGATATGTACTCGCGTATTGGTTATATAGCATTTTACGGGATTCGATCTTCGATATTTACTCGCGTATTGGTATAATATACATTTTACTTGCAATTCGATATTCGATATTACTCGCGTATTGGTATAATAGGACATTTTACTTCGCGATTCGATATTTCGATATTTACTCGACGTATTGGATAATAGACATTTACTAGCGGATTCGATTTCGATATTTACTCGCGTTATGGTATAAGGACATTTTATACGGATTGGATTTGATATTCGATATTTACTCGCGTATTGGGTTAATAGACATTTTACTCGCAGATTCGATATTCGATAATTTACATCGCGTATTGGTATAATAGGACTTTTACTTGCAGATTCATATTCGATATTTCTCGCGTATAGGGTATAATAGACATTTTACTGGCGGATTCGATTCGATATTTACTCGAGTTGGATTATAATAGACATTTTACTAAACGGATTCGATATTCGATATTTACAGCGTATTGTATAATAGACATTTTACTCACGGATTCGATTTCGATATTTACACGCGTATTGGTATAATAGACATTTTACTCGCGATTCCATATTCGATATTTACTGGCGTATAGGTATAATAGACATTTTACTCGCGGATTGGATATTCGATATTTACTCGCGTATTGGTATAATAGACATTTACTAACGGATTTGATATTCGATATTACTCGAGCATAGGTATAATAGACATTTTACTCGCAGATTCGGAATATTCGATATTTACTCGGTATAGGTATAATAGACATTTTACTGGCGGATTCGATATTCGATATTTACTCGCGTATTGGTATAGTAGACAATTTATTCGCAGATTCGATATTTGAATTTACTCGCGTAAGATATAATAGACATTTACTGGCGGAGGATTCGATATCGATATTTACTCGCTATAGGTATAATAGACATTTTACCTCGCGGAGTGAACTCAAATAGTTCCGCTCAAAACTCGGGTTGAGTTTGAGTTCTAGTCCATCTCTACTCATGACTAGAGATGGGGTTGAAACTGCTAAAATAGAAAAAACATCAATGTCAATGGGAGAAAATAATCCGCACAGATCCACCTATATATATACAAATACAGTATAAGGTAAAAATAGCAATGGTAACTTACTGTACATGGGGGACTTGGGAGGAAATGGTTTGGGGAACATGTAGTATATCAAGAAATATCGCAGTTTCGAGCTTCGCATTATATTTCGAGACACTTTGGAAAATTTTTAAAAATTTGAGGTATTTCGAAAATTCTAATTTTTCAATTTTATAAAAAATGATTTACTGAAAAAGTATCTGGGACCTGGGAAATGGTCTGGGTGAACAGGCAATCAGATTCTTTCTGAAGAAAATTCTGAGTGGACTGGTTATACCAATCACATTCTTTTGGAATGAATCTGATTGTATCCAATCAGAATTGATTATAGTCAGATTTTTTTTCAGAAAGAATTGATTGGTTGTGCTTCTGAAAGGATCTGATTGTAACCAATTCTGATTGGAAATTATGTGATTGGTAGTTTACAATCAGAATCTTTTTCAATCTGGTTACAATCAGATTATTCTGAAAGAATCTGATTATATCCAATTCTACAAATACAGTAAGTTACTGTAAAATGGTCTGGGTAATCATTAGGTACATTTCATATTATTATAGTGATGGCCCAATCCGCGTTTTCGAAAAATTTCAAAATTACGAGGATTTCTCGTATTTTCGAAAAATACAAGAAATCCTCGTCTTAAATTAAAAAGTTTGCCAGATTGTTTCACATTTTTGGACGGAGAAGCCACATTCTAGGGTTCGTATTTTCGAAGAATCCTCGTATTTCAAAAAAATGCCGTTATTTTGGAGAATCCTCGTATTTTCGAAGAAGATTTTGCCGAACTTCATTTTAATAGTGTTTAATGGGTCGCGGATTTTCGAATTTTCACATTTTTTCGAATATCACGGATCCTCGAGCGGACCGTATTTTGCGAAGTTCGGACATCTCTAATTATTATACTGTTAATTATATTCAAATTATCTGATATTACAGTCTCTGGTAATTATGTAATATCTATAATCAACATTCATGTTTATTTGATGTACAGTAAAATTGGGATTATACTGATTTACAAGTAATTTATAAAAGTGTGGTCATGTTCTTATAGTAAACATCAAAGTAATAAAGTAATAAAACGCATTTTATTGTTATATAATAATTATTCCATATTCACCATATTCTATGTCCTGGTAACAGAAGCTTTAATTGTGGTTCAAACATTTACAGAACATTATTACACGTCTAGCGGATATGTAAAAACATTCACTTTGATCAAACGTAATCGAATGGATATTATGTCGAAAAATAAATCTTTCGGATTCAGAAAAAAATAACAAAAGGTTTCTAAAAGCCTAAATAAATATCTGTCACAAAATTATTGTGCGTTCCCTGTAATTTCCCTAAACCCCGAGTCCAGAGATCAAAATTAACCTAATTAATATGCTGTGGACGTTCCTATTCCCAGTTATAATATCAGATCTGTACAGTCCTTGTCTACACAGTCAGGATTCAGATCTGTTTCTGTAGGTACATTTCAGTATTATTATTATTATTATTATTATTATTATATTATTATTATTATTGTATTATTATTATTATTATTATCATTATTATCTGTTGTATTCAATTAGATCAATGGACTTGAAATGTAGTTCTTGAAGACGTTTCGCTAGTCATCCGACTGGCTTCTCAATCAGAATGACTGTACAAGAATCTGTGCAATATGTACCTGGAAAATCCAATTAGCATATCACAGCCAGGTGTTAAGGGGTGATTAGATAGTGGCTAGAGGTGTTATAGGAACGCCCAAGAGAAGGTGTTAAAACAGCATTGTACATGGCAGACAGTTGGTGTCGAACCCACCCACTATATTTAGGCTTGGTTCTTTATTTTCACATAAATGGCCTCCTTACAACCTCTCTTGAACAGTTCAGTTCCTTGCCAGTATGTTAAAATTACAATCTTCAAAGGTATGTCCTTTATCCTTAAGATGCAGATACACGGCTGCGTCTTGGACCCGAGGAAACGCAAGACAGGGGAGGAAGAACATGGTCATCCATATGTAGCAGGGGTATCGAGAGAATAAGAAGAATTTCAAAAAACATCGTATCCCTGTCTGGCTTTAAAACCAGAACAAACACATGAGGCAGCAATTGGTACATCCGAAAGACCCAATACCAAACACAAGGGAAAGTCGAACATATATGCAGTGGCAGTGCAGTGAGAGGGACTGCTTGATTTGTATGTGGGGGAGACCAACAGCACTGCATCAACGTATATGGCCCCAGCACGAAGAAGAGCCAATTCCTCGGGTCAAGACTCACCGTGTCTCTGCATCTTAAGGATAAAGAAGGGGGACATACCTTTGAAGATTGTCATGTTAACATACTGGCGAGGAACGTGGACATGGTGTCAAGAGAGGTGTTAAGGAGGCCATTTATGTGAAAAAAAGAGAGAAACCAAGCCTAAATAGAGGGGGGGGGTGGGGTTCGACACCACTGTCTGCCATGTACAATGCTGTTTAACACCTTAACGGTTGGCGTACTTATAACACTCAATTAGCACTATTAATCACCCCTTAACACCTGGCTGTGAGAGCTAATTGGGATTTTCCAGGGTTGACATAATTGCCACAGATCTGTACAAGTCATTTCTTGAATTGGAGAAAGCCACGTCGGAAGACTAGCGAAACGTCTTCAGGAACATAACCATTTTTCAAGCCAGTTGATTAATTGAATACAAACAGATGATACCTCATGACCTGGATGAATGAGAACCTTCACAAAGCATATATCATTATATTATATTATGATTATTATTAATGATTATTATTATTATTATTATTATTACACAGTCAGGATCAGATCTGTTCTGGTAGATACGTTCATATTATTATTATTTATTATTATTATTATTATTATTTATTATTAGTATTATTATTATATTAGTATTATTAGTATTATTATTATTACACAGTTAGGATTCAGATTGTTCTGGGTAGTACAATTTATATTAATTATATTATTATTATTCTTATTATTATTATTTACACAGTCAGATTCAAGATCTGTGTCTGGTAGGTACATTTCAGATTATTATTATTAGTATTCTATTATTATTATTTATGTATATTTACACAGTCAGGATTCGATCTGTTTGGTAGGTCATGCATATTATTATATTTATTATTATTATTATATTATTGTATTACACAGTCAGGAGTTAGATTCTGTTTGGTAGATAATTTCCTTTTATTATTATTATATTATTATAGTCTTATGATATTATTATTAGTATTATGATATTACACGTCAGGAGTCAGATTGTTCTGGTTAGGTACATTTCATATTATTATTAGTATATGATTATTATTATTATTATTATTATTATTATTTACACCGTCGGATTCAGATTGTTTCTGGTAGGTACTTTCATATATTCTTATTATTATTATTTTAGTATTATTATTATTATTACACAGTAAGGATTCAGAATCGTTACGGTAGGTACATTCATATTATGATTATTAGTATTATTATTATTATTATTATTATTATTATATTATTACACAGGCAGGATTCAGATCGTTTGGAGGTACATTTCAATATTATTTTATTATTATTTTGATTATTATTATTATTATTATTATATTAGTACACAAGTCAGGATTCAGATCTGTTCGGTAGGTACATTTCATTAATATTTATTATTATTATTATTATTATTAATCAGTCGGCTTCATTCAGAAGCTGTTCGGTAGGTACATTTATTTCTTATTATTATTCTTATCATTATTATTATGTATTATATTATTTACACAGTCAGGATACAGATCTGTTCTGGTAGTACATTTCATATTATGATATTATTATTATATAGTATTAGATATGATTACACAGTCAGGATTCAGATCTGTTCTGTAGGTACATTCATATTATTATGATATTATTATTATATTATTATTATTATTATTATTATATTCTTATTATTACACAGTCAGGATTCAGATTCTGTTCTGGTAGGTACCGTTCATATTATTATTATTATTTATTATGATTATTATTATATATTATTATGATTATTACCAGTCAGGAGTTCAGATATGGTTCTGGTAGGACATTCATTTATTATTATATTCTTCTTTTCTTATTATTATTTTATTATTATTTAGTATTATATTATTATTATTTATTACTTATTACACAGTCAGGATTCAGATGTTCCGGTAGGTACATTCATAGTATTCTGATTATTATTTAATTATTATTATTATTATTAGTATTACACAGGCAGGATTAAGATCTGTCTGGTAGGTACATTCATATTATTATTATTATTTATTAGTATTATTATTATTATTAGTACACAGTCAGGATTAAGATCTGTTCGGGTAGGTACATTTCAGATATATATTATTATTATTTTAGTATTCTGATTATTATGATGATTAGGAGATGAGTATTATGATGAGGATGAGTATATTGATTACACAGTAAGGAGTTCAGATATGTTCTGGTAGGTACATTTCATATTATTATTCTTATTCTTATATTATTATTATATTATTTTTTTATTATTATTATTATATTACACAGTCAGGATTTAGAATCTGTTCTGGTAGGACATTTCATACTTCTAGTATTATTATTATTATGATTATTATTATGGTATTATTATTTATTATTTATTACACAGTCAGGATTTCAGATCTGTTCTGGGAGGTCCATTTAATATTATATTATATTTATAGTATTACACAGTCAGGATCAGATCGGTTACTAGGTAGGGACATTTTGAATATTATTATGATTAGTATATTATTAGTTATTATATTATTATTATTATTATTATTTATCTTATTATTATTATTATTACTTACACAGTAAGGATTCCAACGACAGCACCGGCTCTGGAGGTAAATTTACCGATATTATCATATATTATTATTATATTCCATTGCACTATTATTATTATTATTATTAGTATTATTAGTATTTACACCGAAGTAAGGATTTCAGATCTGTGCTCGGACAGGTACCCATTTCCATACGTCCATTTTATTATCACCAACAGTATTATACCTATATTATTAAGGATTATTATTATTATTAGTATGATGACTACACGGAACGGAGCCTCAGATCTGGGACGACCCGGTGGGGAGGACAGTTCCTATGATATATTATGATTATTATTATTATTATTATTGTATGCGTATTAGAGGAGGAGGATTAGTAGGTTAGATGAGGAGGAGGAGGAGGAGGTAGGAGGAGACACAGTTCAGGAGGCATGAGTGGTGAGTGGTAGGTACAGATACTTTGTATTATTATAGATAGTATTATACCAGTCCAGGATTCAGATCGGTCTGGTAGAATGTCATATTATTATTAGTATTATAGATGATTATTACTAATTATATTATTATTATTACACAGTCAGGATTAGATCTGTTTTCTGGTAGATACATTTCATAGTTTATTATTATAGTAGATTATTATATTAGTAACCGGCAGGATTCAGATCTGCTGTGGTTGATACAGTTCATATTGTATTTTATTATTATTATTAGGGAGTGGAGTATTATGATTATTATATTATTAGTATTATTAGTATTATTAGTACACATCAGGATTCAGATATGTTCTGGTAGGTACATTCCATATATTATTATTATATTATATTATTTTATATTATTACACAGTAACAGTCCTTCCTCCTGGCCGACCGTTCGAAAGTATCGAACGGTCGGTCAGGAGGAAAAATCGCTAGGTGTGTACCTAGCTTAAAACTGACATTCACATTGAAGTTGTTTGCCCTGGAGGTTTCTAGTTGTTTGGCTCTTTGTCATTGTCCTCTATGTACAGTACGTTGATATATCACAGGTCTTGGCTGTAAACAATACAGTGCTAATTGGTTGGGAAGAATTCAAGGGCAGTCTGTGAGTTAATGGCAGAGAGGATTGTTTTTCATTGAGTACAATAGTTAGAATATCTCGAAGCATTGGGTTTCTGTCAGCCTGACCATTTATTGTGTAAGCCAGAGATCCCCCACCATGTAGCCTTGTAGATGTTGAGGTCACTGTACCAACTTGCAGTATGGTATTGCTGTTAGTTTAGCTCATTCTTTCTATTTCCAAGATCGGATTCGATAAGATTCCTCTTATTTCCAAAAATACTTAGAAGGTGAAATCTGCTTTATTTTGGGGAGTTGCCCTTTAAGGACCGTGCACATGTCCGATAGGACACCTGATGTACGACCCCAAGTGCAAGACAGGTGCACGACAAATTCCCTTCTTGGCTGGTAGCCTCGCATGTACGATTTTGGGCTGAAACTGTCGTTCAACGGACACACCAGGGGGTGTGGGGTGTCCTATCGAACATGTGTACGAGGCTTTAGCATAGACGGGCTACTGGGTTTATCTCCTTCCAGGGAACTTTGTGAAATTTTTGATAATAGACATTTTACTCGTGAGATTCGATAATTCGTATTTACTACCGGTATTGGTATAATAGACATTTTTACTGTGGATTCGATATTCGATATGTACTCGCGTATTGGTATAATAGACATTTTACTCGTGGATTCGATATTCGATATTTACTCGCGTATTGGTATAATAGACATTTTACTCGTGGATTCGATAATTTCGACGATTTACTCTGCCGTATTGGTATAATAGACATTTTTACTCGCGGAACGATATTCGATATTACTCCTCGAACTATAGATACAACGACATTATATACTTCGCGTGATATTCGATATTCGATATTTACTCGCGTTATTGTATATATAGACATTTATATTCACGGATTTGATATTCGATAGTTCTCGTCTATTGGTATAAATAGACATTTACTCGCATATTCGAATTCGAATTACTCGCGTATTGGTATAATAGACATTTTACTAACTGGTATTCGATATTCGATATTTTACTCGCGTATTGGTATATAGACATTTTAACTCACATATTCGCATATTCAGATTTACTCGCAGTATTGGTATATAGACATTTTACTCTGTGGATTGATATTCGTATTTATTCGCGTATGGTATAATAGACATTTTACTTCACATTATTTCGCTATGAGTATAATTAGACGATATTTATTCGCGTATTGGTATAATAGACATTTTACTCACATATTCGATAATTCGATATTTACTCTCGGTATTGGTATAATAGACATTTTACTCATATTCGATATTCGATATTTACTCGCGTATTGGTATAAAGACATTTTCCTTGTGGATCGATATTGATATTTACTCGCGTATTGGTTATAATAGACATTTTACTTGCAGATTTCGTATTCGGATATTTTTACTCGCGTATTGGTATAATAGACATTTTACTTGCGGATTCGATATTTACTAGCGTATTGTATAATAGACATTTACTCCAATTATAATCGATATTTACGCGTATGGTATAATAGACATTTTACTTTGGTGGACGATATTCGATGTATTACTCGCGTATTGGTATAATAGACATTTACTCGCAGATTCGATATTCGATATTTACTCGCTATTGGTATAATAGACATTTTATCGCGATTCGATATTCGATATTTACTCGCTATTGGTATAATAGCATTTTACTATGTGGATTCGATAATTCGTAATTTACTCGCGATTGGTATAATAGACCTTTTACTTGTGGATTCGATATTCGATATTACTCGCGTATTGTATAATAGACATTTTACCTCGCAGATTCGATATTCGATATTTACTCGCGTATTGGTATAATAGACATTTACTTGGATTCGAGAATTCGATATTTACTCGCGTATTGGTATAATAGACATTTTACTCTGGATTCGATATTCGATATTTACTCCGTATTGGTATAATAGACATTTACTGCGATCGATATTGATATTACGCGTATTGGTATATAGACATTTTACTCGCAGATTCGATATTCGTATTTACTCGCGTATTGGTATAATAGACATTTTACTGCGCGGATTCGATATTCGATATTTACCGGTATTGGTATAATAGACATTTTTACTTGTGGAATCGATATTCGATATTACTCGCGTATTGGATAATAGACATTTTACTCGGATTCGATATTCGAGATTTACCGAGTATTGGTATAATAGACATTTTACTCACGGATTCGTATATTCGATATTTACTCAGCGTATTGGTATAATAGACATTTTACTGTGTGGATTCGATATTCGATATTTACTCGCGTATTGTATAATAGACACTTTTATCGCAGATTCGATATCGATATTTACTCGCGTATTGGTATAATAGACTTTTACTTGGATTCGATATTCGATATTTACTCGCGTATGGTATAATAGACATTTTACTCGCGATTCGATATTCGATATTACTGCGTTATTCGGTATAATAGAATTTTACGCACGGATTCGATATTCGATTTTACTCGCGTATTGTTATAAAGACATTTTACATTCGGATTCGATATTCGATATTTACTCGCGTATTGGTATAATAGACATTTTACTTGTGGATTCGATATTCGATATTTATCGCGTATTGGTATAATAGACATTTACTGGATTCGATATTCGATATTACTCGCGTATTGGTATAATAGACATGTTTACTTGTGGATTCGATATTCGAATTTACTCCGTATTGGTATAATAGACATTTTATCTCGGAATTCGATATTCGATATTTACTCGCAATTGGTATAATAGACATTTTTACTTTGGATTCGATATTCGATATTTACTCGCGTATTGGTATAATAGACATTTTACGTCTCGCATCGATATTCGATATGTAACTCGCTATTGGTATAATAGACATTTACTCTCGGATTCGATATTCGATATTTACTCGCGTATTGGATAAAGACATTTTACTTGTGGATTCGATATTCGATATTTACTCGCGTATTGGTATAATAGAATTTTACTTCGGATCGATATTCGATATTTACTCGCGTATTGTATAATAGACATTTTACTCGGGATTCGATATCGATATTTACTAGCGTTATTGGTATAATAGACATTTTACTTGGATTCGATATTCGATATTTTACTCGAGTATTGGTATAATAGACATTACTCGTGATTCGCATATTCGTATTTTACTCGCGTATTGTATAATAGACATTTTACTCTCGATTCGATATTCGATATTTATCGCGTATTGGTATAATAGACATTTACTTCCGGATTCGATATTCTGATTATTTACTCGCGTATTGGTATAATAGACATTTTACTCGGATTAGATATCGATATTTACTCGCGTATTGGTATAATAGACATTTACTGTGGATTCGATATTGATATTTACCGCGTATTGGTTATAATAGAATTTTACTTGTGGATTCGATATTCGATATACTCGCGTATTGGTATAATAGACATTTTACTCACGGTTCGTATTCGATATTTACCTGCGTATGTATAATAGACATTTTACTGCGATTCGATATTCGATATTTACCGTATTGGTATAATAGACATTTATCACGGATTCGATATTCGATATGTTTACTCGCGTTTTGGTATAATAGCACATTTACTCACGATTCGATATTCGATATTTACTCGCAGTATTTGGTTATAATAGTACATTTTACTCGCGGATTCGATATTCGATATTTACTCGCGTATTGGATAATAGACATTTTACTCACGGATTCGAATATTCGATATTTACTCGCGTATTGGTATATAGACATTTACCTTTGGATCGATATTCGATATTTATCGCGGATTGGTATAATAGACATTTTACTGGATTCGAATTCGATATTACTCGCGTATTGGTATAATAGACATTTTACTCACTGGATCGATATTCGATATTACTCGCGTATTGGTATATGACATTTTACCGCGGATTCGATATTCGATATTTTCGCGTATTGGTATAATGACATTTTAACTCGGATTCGATATTCGATATTTACTCGCGATTGGTATAATAGACATTTTACTACCTGAATTCGATATTCGATATTTACTCGACGATTGTATAATAGACATTTATTACTCGCGGTATCCCATATTCGATATTACTCGGTATATTGGTATAATAGACATTTACTGCGGATTCGATATTCGATATTTACTCGCGTATGGTAATATAGACATTTTATAACGGCATTTCGATATTCGATATTTACTCGCGTATTGGTATAATAGACATTTACTACACGGATTCGATATTCGATATTACTCGCTTATTGGGATAATAGACATTTTACTTGCAGATTCGATATTCGATATTTACTCGCGTATAGGTATAATAGACATTTTACTGGCGGATTCGATATTCGATATTTACTCGCGTATTGGTATAATAGACATTTTACTAACGGATTCGATATTCGATATTTACTCGCGTATTGGTATAATAGACATTTTACTCACGGATTCGATATTCGATATTTACACGCGTATTGGTATAATAGACATTTTACTCGCGGATTCCATATTCGATATTTACTCGCGTATAGGTATAATAGACATTTTACTCGCGGATTTGATATTCGATATTTACTCGCGTATTGGTATAATAGACATTTTACTAACGGATTTGATATTCGATATTTACTCGCGCATAGGTATAATAGACATTTTACTCGCAGATTCGATATTCGATATTTACTCGCGTATAGGTATAATAGACATTTTACTGTCGGATTCGATATTCGATATTTACTCGCGTATTGGTATAGTAGACATTTTATTCGCAGATTCGATATTTGATATTTACTCGCGTATAGATATAATAGACATTTTACTGGCGGATTCGATATTCGATATTTACTCGCGTATAGGTATAATAGACATTTTACTCGCGGATTGAACTCAAATAGTTCCGCTCAAACTCGGGTTTGAGTTTGAGTTCTAGTCCATCTCTACTCATGACTAGAGATGGGTGAAACTGCTAAAATAGAAAAACATCAATGTCAATGGGAGAAAATAATCCGCACAGATCCACCTATATATATACAAATACAGTATAAGGTAAAATAGCAATGGTAACTTACTGTACATGGGGGACTTGGGAAATGGTTTGGGGAACATGTAGATATATCCAGAAATATCGCACTGTTTTTCGAGCTTCCGCATTCTATTTTCGAGACACTTTGGAAAATTTTTAAAAATTTGAGGTATTTCGAAAATTCTAATTTTTTAAAATTTTATAAAAATGATTTACTGAAAAAGTATCTGGGACCTGGGAAATGGTCTGGTGAACAGGCAATCAGATTCTTTCTGAAAGAAAATTCTGAGTGGACTGGTATACCAATCACATTCTTTTGGAATGAATCTGATTGTATCCAATCAGAATTGATTATAGTCAGATTTTTTTTTCAGAAAGAATCTGATTGGTGTGCTTTCTGAAAGGATCTGATTGTAACCAATTCTGATTGGAAAATTATGTGATTGGTTAGTTTACCAATCAGAATCTTTTTCAATCTGGTTACAATCAGATTATTCCTGAAAGAATCTGATTATATCCAATTCTACAATACAGTAAGTTACTGTAAATGGCTCTGGGTAATCATTAGGTACATTTCATATTATTATTAGTGATGGCCCAATCCGCGTTTTCGAAAAATTTCAAAATTACGAGGATTTCTCGTATTTTCGAAAATACAAGAAATCCTCGTAAATTAAAAATTTTGCAGATTTTTCACATTTTTGGACGGAGCAAGCCACATTTTAGGGTTCGTATTTTCGAAGAATCCTCGTATTTTCAAAAAATGCCGTATTTTTGGAGAATCCTCGTATTTTCGAAGAAGATTTTGCCGAACTTTCATTTTAATAGGTTTTAATGGGTCGCGGATTTTCGAATTTTCACATTTTTTCGAATATTCACGGATCCTCGAGCGGACCGTATTTTGCGAAGTTCGGACATCTCTAATTATTATTACTGTTATTATTATTATTCAAATTATCTGATATTACAGTCTCTGGTAATTATGTAATATCTAATAATCAACATTCATTTTTATTTGATGTACAGTAAAATTGGGATTACACTGTATTTACAAGTAATTTACTAAAAGTGTGGTCTATGTTCTTATAGTAAACATCAAAGTAATAAAGTAATAAAACGCTATTTTATTTTTACTATAATAAATTATTCCATATTCACCATATTCTATGTCCTGGTAACAGAAGCTTTAATTGTGGTTCAAACATTCTACAGAACATTATTACACGTCTAGCGGATATGTAAAACATTCACTTTGATCAAACGTAATCGAATGGATATTATGTCGAAAATAAATCTTTCTGGATTCAGAAAAAAAATAACAAAAGGTTTTCTAAAAGCCTAAAATAAATATCTGTTCACAAAATTATTTGTTTGCGTTCCCTGGTAATTTCCCTAAACGCCGAGTCCAGAGATCAAATTAACCTAATTAATATCTGTGTACGTTCCTATTCCCAGTTATAAATATCAGATCTGTACAGTCCTTGTCTACACAGTCAGGATTCAGATCTGTTCTGGTAGGTACATTTCATATTATTATTATTATTATTATTATTATTATTATTATTATTATTATTATTATTATTATTATTATCATTATTATCTGTTGTATTCAATTAGATCAACTGGACTTGAAATGTAGTTCTTGAAGACGTTTCGCTAGTCATCCGACTGGCTTTCTCAATTCAGAATGACTTGTACAAGAATCTGTGGCAATTATGTACCCTGGAAAATCCCAATTAGCATATCACAGCCAGGTGTTAAGGGTGTGATTAGATAGTGGCTAAGAGGTGTTATAGGAACGCCCAGAGTAAGGTGTTAAAACAGCATTGTACATGGCAGACAGTTGGTGTTGTACCAACCAGAACTACAGTATATGTATTAATACCAGTAATTCTCATTATATAGTATGCCTGTACCAACCAGAACTACAGTATATGTATTAATACCAGTAATTCTCAATATTATATAGTGTCCCTGTACCAACCACAACTACAGTATATGTATTAATACCAGTAATTCTCAATATTATATAGTATCCCTGTACCAACCAGAACTACAGTATATGTATTAATACCAATAATTCTCAATATTATATAGTATCCCTGTACCAACCAGAACTGCAGTATATGTATTAATACCAGTAATTCTCAATATTATATAGTATCCCCGTACCAACCAGAACTACAGTATATGCATTAATACCAGTAATTTTCAATATTTTTTAGTTTTAGAAACTTATCCAGGCCATTTTTAAAGCTATTCAGTGAACTTGCCATTACCACATCTGCTGGAAGACAGTTCCACAGTGTCACCGTTCTCACTGTAAAGAAACCTTTCCTAACCTGAAGATGAAACTTCTTTTCTTCCAACCTTAAAGGATGTCCACGTGTCCTCTGATATGACCTATTAGTGAACAATGCACCAGAGAGTTCATTGTATGGCCCATTAATATATTTGTATAAAGTGATCATATCCCCAAGCAAACGTCGCTTCTCCAATGTAAACAGCCCTAATTTGTCTAATCTGCCTGCATAGACAAGCCCCTCCATTCCCCTTATTAATTTAGTTGTAACTCGTCTAATCTGCCTGCATAGTCAAGCCCCTCCAGTCCCCTTATTAATTCCTCACTCCGCTTCTAGATCTTTCTTGTTCCGACACGTCCTTGGTGAGAACTTACGTTGTCTTGCTGTCTGTTCCTGTAATGTTCCTCCCATTTCTTCTTATCATTTTATCCTATATCTACATTGCCCGTGCAGTATTAAATATAGTGTCCAATACCAGCCGACAGAAAGCCTTTTCCACCTGCAGTTCCCACTTGGCTGTGGTGTCCTTGTTTTATGGAACCCTAACTGGGGTCTACGTGGTTCCACCGTGGAAAGAGTTTCTGACGATAAGCAATGTTATTTCTCTGTTATACACTGTGGTGATACCTATGGTTAATCCGGTAATTTATAGCTTGAGAAACAAAGACATGAAGGAAGCCCTTAAAACATCTATTAAACCTGTAAGATTGTTCTATTAAATCATGGGACCCATCTCCAAGTTGCTACCAAACACCTTCTGTCACAGTTCGAGAAGAAAAAACAATTACCTTCTAAAGAGGACTTATTGCATTTTATATTTGAGATACATAGTATGGAAAAACAGCTATGGTCAGTCATCGTCCGGATAGATTTATTGAAACATGGGCCCCTTGTGTGATCTACTTATGTATAGCTGGATATAGATGTATGATTGCGGACGCAACCTACGACTGGCCGGCAACCTGCCATTACAGATCATCAATGGCGCTTGACCGATTGTCCATACACAATCCAGTTCTTGTCCAGTGTGCCTATTCGTCTGTATGTATTTCCTTTACCTTACCTGGGAAGCTCCTTTCCCTATGGAGGTTATTACTTCTTTATCCTGAGCTCTAACTTTGATACATACCGTATATGTTTTTTTAATTAAATATATATATATATATATATATATATATATATATATATATATATAGGTTGCTTTTTTTATATAGACATTTATATATTTTTTTTTTCTTGACCGAGTATACAACATTTTAGAATTCTATTTTTCCCATCCTCCTTCTTCATAACTACAAACTGAACCTCCAAGGATATTATGGACATAGAGAATGTTTACTTCTATAACTACATCTTGATGGTTTGGGGATGATGGAATTTACATAGTAGACAATAAGGTCCACTAGTTGGTACGGATCTCCAAACCTGATTATCCAAGTTCCTCTAAAGATTTTTTTCCTTTATGTTTGATTGTATTCTTCCTATTGTGGTGGAAATTTAAACCTTTAATAGATTGTTTAAAAAATCATTAAAAAAATGACTTGCCATCAATTTATGTAGCATTATTATTTGTATTATCCAGACACATCTATGTAATTCATTTTAAGATTGAAATTCTGTAATCTACCCACAATATATCAATAAACCAGTTGTTACAACACTGATGGGTTGGTAAGTTACCAAGAAGGGTGGGAGCAACTGCAGTTTTTATGCATGAGGACACCCCCAGTTCTTCAGATCCTAACACTGCTTGTCTTTAATGGGAAAGTATTAGAAGGGGGCCATGACTCTTATGGTCGTATTTATAAAAGCTTCATAGATATTGTCAACATTTATCAGTTACTGTAGGTATCACAAAAGACACCAAAGAAGCTTATTCAATAGTTTGTGCTAGTTTGAGAGCTACTATTTAATGCCAGTAGTACAGTGGGTGAATCCCTTCCTGAACATGAAACATTCTTTATTTTTAGAATTTTTTTTATTTCCATTCCATTTCATTCCATTCCATTTCCATTTCAAAGATGTCCTTTTTGTACACAGGATTCCAAAATTGCACTGCATATTCCAAATGAGGCCTTACCAATGCTTTGTAAAGAGGGAGAATTACATTTTCCTCCCTTGAATCCATACCCCCCCACCAGCCGATATTTTCAGAAGATCATCCGAATCTGCCGTGAATCGGTCAGTCGCCAAAAATATTGGCTATTGTGTACCCAGCCATAGGTTACAGTTATTCAATTAAAAAACAGCGCAGGCAGGAACATATGGGACACTAGAGAGAAAGGTTTAGGTGGGATGAACAGTGGTGTGGGGGGTCTGTATAGGAGATGGTTCTGTGATGGTCAGGGTACGGACAGGGACATATGGGGACACTAGTGAAAAGGTTTAAGGTGGGAGGAAGCAAGTGTGAGTGGGGGTGGTCTGTATAGGAGATGGTTCTGTGATAGGTACAGGTACGGACAGGACATATGGGGACACTAGAGAGAAAGGTATAAGGTGGAGGAACCAGTTTGAGTGGGGGTCTGTATAGGAGATGGTTCTGTGATGGGTACAGGGTACGGACAGGGACATATGGGGACACTAGAGAGAAAGGTTAAAGGTGAGAGAGCAGTGTGAGTGGGGTCTGTATAGGAGATGGTTCTGTGATGGGTACAGGGTACGGACAGGGACATATGGGGACACTAGAGAGAAGGTATAAGGTGGGAGGAAGCAGTGTGAGTGGGGTCTGTATAGGAGATGGTTTCTGTGATGGGTACAGGGTACGGACAGGACTACGGGACACTAGAGGAAAGGTTAGGTGGAGGAAGCATGTGAGTGGGGTCTGTATAGAGATGGTTCTGTGATGGGTACAGGGTACGGACAGGGACATATGGGGACACTAGAGAGAAAGGTTTAAGGTGGGGGAAGCATGTTAGTGGGGGTCTGTATAGGAGATGGTTCTGTGATGATACAGGTACGGACAGGGACATATGGGGACACTTGAGAGAAGGTATATGGTGGAGGAACAGTGTGAGTGGGGGTCTGTATAGGAGATGGTTCTGTGATGGGTACAGGTACGGACAGGGACATATGGGGACACTAGAGAGAAAGGTTTAAGGTGGAGAAGCGTGTTAGTGGGGTCTGTATAGGAGATGGTTCTGTGATGGGTACAGGTACGGACAGGGGCATATGGACACTGAGAGAAAGGTTTAAGTGTGGAGGAAGCGAGTGTTAGTGGGTCTGTATAGGAGATGGTTCTGTGATGGGTACAGGGTACGGAACAGGACATATGGGGACACTTGAGAGAAAGGTTAAGTGGGAGGAAGCAGGGTGTGGGGGTCTGTATAGGAGATGGTTCTGTGATGGGTACAGGGTACGGACAGGGACATAGGGGACACTAGAAGAAAGGTATAAGGTGGAGGAAGCAGTGTGAGTGGGGGGTCGTATAGGAGATGGTTCTGTATGGGTACAGGGTACGGACAGGGACAATGGGGACACTAGAGAAAGGTTAAGGTGAGGAAGCGTTGTTAGTGGGGGTCTGTATAGGAGATGGTTCTTTGTATCAGGGTACGGAAAGGGACATATGGGGACACTAGAGAAAGGTTTAAGGTGGAGAAGCAGTGTGAGTGGGGGTCTGTATAGGAGATGGTTCTGTGATGGGTACAGGTACGGACAGGGACATATGGGGACACTAGAGAGAAAGGTATAAGGTGGAGGAAGCAGTGTGAGTGGGGGTCTGTATAGGAGATGGTTTCTGTGATGGTACAGGGTACGGACAGGGACATATGGGGACTAGAGAGAAAGGTATAAGTGGGAGGAAGCAGTGTGAGTGGGGGGTCTGCATAGGAGATGGTTCTGTGATGGGTACAGGGTACGGACAGGACATATGGGGACACTAGAGAGAAAGATTAAGGTGGAGAGGAAGCAGTGTGAGTGGGGGTCTGTATAGGAGAGGGTTCTGTATGGGTACAGGGTACGGACAGGGACATATGGGAACACTAGAGAGAAAGGTTAGGTGGAGGAAGCAGTGTGAGTGGGGGTCTGTATAGGAGATGGTTCTGTGATGGGTACAGGGTACGGACAGGACATATGGGGACACTAGAGAGAAGGTTTAAGGTGGGAGGAAGCAGTGTGAGTGGGGTCTTTATAGGAGATGGTTCTGTGATGGGTACAGGGTACGGACAGGGACATATGGGGACACTAGAGAGAAAGTTTAAGGTGGGAGGAAGCAGTGTTAGTGGGGAGTCTGTATAGAGAGATGTTTCTGTGATGGGTACAGGGTACGGACAGGGACATATGGGACACTAGAGAGAAAGGTATAAGGTGGGAGGAGGCAGTGTGAGTGGGGTCTGTATAGGAGATGGTTTCTGTGATGGGTACAGGGTACGACAGGTACTATGGGGACACTAGAGAGAAAGGTATAAGGTGGAGGAAGCAGTGTGATGGGGGGTCTGTATAGGAGATGGTTTCTGTGAGGGTACAGGGTACGGACAGGGACATATGGGGACACTAGGAGAAAGGGTATAAGGTGGAGGGAACAGTGTGAGTGGGGGTCTGTATAGGAGATGGTTCTGTGATGGGTACAGGGTAGGACAGGGACATATGGGGACACTAGAGAGAAAGGTATAAGGTGGGGGAAGCAGTGTGAGTGGGGTCTGTATAGGAATGGTTCTGTGATGGGTACAGGGTACGGACAGGGACATATGGGGACACTAGAGAGAAAGGTATAAGGTGGGAGGAAGCGTGTGAGTGGGGGTCTGTATAGGAGATGGTTCTGTGATGGGTACAGGGTACGGACAGGGACATATGGGGACACTAGAGAGAAAGGTATAAGGTGGAGGAAGCATGTGGAGTGGGGGTCTGTATAGGAGATGGTTCTGTGATGGGTACAGGGTACGAAAGGGACATATGGGGACACTACAGAGAAAGTTAAGGTGGAGAAGCATTGTGAGTGGGGGTCTGTATAGGAGATGGTTCTGTGATGGGTACAGGGTACGGACAGGACATTGGGGACACTAGAGAGAGTTTTAAGGTGGGAGGAAGCATGTGTGAGTGGGGGTCTGTATAGGAGATGGTTCTGTGATGGGTCGGGTACGGACAGGGACATATGGGGACACTAGAGAGAAAGGTATAAGGTGGGAGGAATCAGTGTGAGTGGGGGTCTGTATAGGAATGTTTCTGTGATGGGTACAGGGTACGACAGGGACATTGGGGACAAAGAGAGAAAGGTATAAGGTGGGAGGAATCAGTGTGAGTGGGGTCTGTACAGGAGATGGTTTCTGTGATGGATACAGGGTACGGACAGGGACATATGGGGACACTAGAGAGAAAGGTATAAGTGGGAGGAAGCAGTGTGAGTGGGGTCTGTATAGGAGATGGTTCTGTATGGGTACAGGGTACGGACAGGGACATAGGGGACACTAGAGAGAAAGGTTAAGGTGGAGGAGCAGTGGGAGTGGGGGTCTGTATAGGAGATGTTCTTGTGATGGGTACAGGGTACGGAAAGGGACATATGGGGACACTACAGAGAAAGGTTTAAGGTGAAGGAAGCATTGTGAGTGGGGGGTCTGTATAGGAGATGGTTCTGTGATGGGTAGGGTACGGACAGGGACATATGGGACACTAGAGAGAAAGTTTAAGGTGGGAGGAAGCGTGTGATTGGGGGTCTGTATAGGAGATGGTTCTGTGATGGGTACAGGGTACGGACAGGACATATGGGGACACTAGAGAGAAAGGTATAAGGTGGGAGGAATCAGTGTGTGAGTGGGGGTCTGTATAGGAGATGGTTCTGTGATGGGTACAGGGTACGGACGGGCATATGGGGACAATAGAGAGAAAGGTATAAGGTGGGAGGAATCAGTGTGAGTGGGGGGTCTGTAAGGAGATGGTTCTGTGATGGTACAGGGTACGGACAGGGACATATGGGGACACTAGAGAGTTTAGATAGGATTAGGGGGGGAGAGCAGTGTGTGGGGGGTCTGTATAGGATGGTTCTGTGATGGGTACAGGTACGGACAGGGACATATGGGGACACTAGAGAGAAAGGTTAAGGTGGGAGGAAGCAGTGTGAGTGGGGGGTCTGTATAGGAGATGGTTCTGTGATGGGTACAGGGTACGGACAGGGACATATGGGACACTAGAGAGAAAGGATAAGGTGGAGAAGCAGGGTGAGTGGGGGTCTGTATAGGAGTGGTTCTGTGATGGGTACAGGGTACGCCGGGACATATGGGACCTAGAGAGAAGGTATAAGGTGGGAGGAAGCAGTGTGAGTGGGGGTCTGTATAGGAGATGGTTCTGTGATGGGTACAGGGTACGGACAGGGACATATGGGGACACTAGAGAGAAAGGTTTAAGGGGGAGGAAGCAGTGTGAGTGGGGGGTCTGTATAGGAGATGGTTCTTTGATGGGTACAGGGTACGGACAGGGACATATGGGGACACTAGAGAGAAAGGTATAAGGTGGGAGGAAGCAGTGTTAGTGGGGTCTGTATGGAGATGGTTCTGTGATGGGTACAGGGTAAGGACAGGGACATTGGGGACACTAGAGAGAAAGTATAAGGTGGGAGGAAGCAGTGTGATTGGGGGGTCTGTATGAGATGTTTCTTGATGGGTACAGGGTACGGACAGGGACATTTGGGGACACTAGAGAGAAAGGTATAAGGTGGAGGAAGCAGTGTGAGTGGGGGTCTGTATAGGAGATGGTTCTGTGATGGGTACAGGGTACGGACAGGGACATATGGGGACACTAGAGAGAAAGGTATAAGGTGGGAGGAAGCAGTGTGAGTGGGGGTCTGTATAGGAGATGGTTCTGTATGGGTACAGGTACGGACAGGGACATATGGGGACACTAGAGAGAAAGGTTTAAGGTGGGAGGAAGCAGCGTGAGTGGGGGTCTGTATAGGAGATGGTTCTGTGATGAGTACAGGGTACGGACAGGGACATATGGGGACACTAGAGAGAAAGGTATAAGGTGGAGGAGGCAGTGTGAGTGGGGGTCTGTATAGGGATGGTTCTGTGATGGAGTACAGGTGCCGGACAGGACATATGGGGACACTAAGAGAAAGGTTTGGTGGAGGAGGCAGTGTGAGTGGGGGTCTGTATAGGGGATGGTTCTGTGATGAGTACAGGGTACGGACAGGGACATATGGGGACACTAGAGAGAAGGGTTAAGGTGGAGGAAGCGTGTGATTGGGGGTCTGTATAGGAGATGGTTCTGTGATGTACAGGGTACGGACAGGAACATATGGGGACACTAGAGAGAAAGGTATAAGGTGGGAGGAAGCAGTGTGATGTGGGTCTGTATAGGAGATGGTTCTGTGATGGGTACAGGGTACGGAGGACATATGGAGACACTAGAGAGAAGGTATAAGGGGGAGGAAGCAGTGTGAGTGGGGGTCTGTATAGGAGATGGTTCTGTTGATGGTACAGGTACGGACAGGGACAATGGGGACACAAGAGAGAAAGGTATAAGGTGGGAGGAAGAGTGTGAGTGGGGGGTCTGTATAGGAGATGGTTCTGTGATGGTACAGGTACGGAGAGGGACATACGGGGACACTAGAGAGAAAGGTTTAGGGGGAGGAAGCAGTGTGAGTGGGGGTCTGTAATGGGGATGGTTCTGTATGGGTTACAGGGTACGGACAGGGACATATGGGACACTAGAGAAAAGGTTTAAGGTGGAGGAGCAGTGTGGTGGGGGGTCTGTATAGGAGATGTTCTGTGATGGGTACACGGGTACAGACAGGGACTATGGGGACACTAAGAGAAAGTATAGGTGGAGGAAGCAGTGTGAGTGGGGGTCTTGTATAGGAGATGGTTCTGTGATGGGTACAGGGTACAGACAGGGACATACGGGGACACTAGAGAGAAAGGTTTAAGGTGAGGAAGCAGTGTGAGTGGGGGTCTGATAGGAGATGGTTCTGTGATGGGTACAGGGTACAGAAAAACATATGAGGACACTAGAGAGAAGGTTTTAGTGGGGGAGGAAGCAGTGTTGAGTGGGGGTCTGTTAGGAGATGGTTCGTGATGGGTAAGGGTACGGACAGAGACATATGGGGACACTAGAGAGAAAGGTATAAGGTGGAGGAAGCAGTTTGAGTGGGGGGTCTGTATAGGAGATGGTTCTGTGATGGGTACGGGTACGGACAGGGACATATGGGACACTAGAGAGAAAGGTTAAGGTGAGGAAGCAGTTTGAGTGGGGGTCTGTATAGGAGTGGTTCTGTGATGGTACAGGGTTCACAGGGACATATGGGGACACTAAGAGAAAGGTATAGTGTGGGGGAAGCAGTGGTGAGTGGGGGGTCTGTTAGGAGATGGTTCTGTGATGGGTACAGGGTACGGACAGGACATATGGGACACTAGAGAGAAAGGTTAAGGTGGGAGGAAGCAGTGTAGTGGGGGTCTGTATAGGAGATGGTTCTGTGATGGGTACAGGGTACGGACAGGGCTATGGTGGACACTAGAGAGAAGGTTTAAGTGTGAGGAGCAGTGTGAGTGGGGGTCTTTATAGGAGATGGTTCTGTTAGGATGGGTACGGGTGAGGGCTGAGAGGGAGGATGGTGTGGGGGGACGGCTAGTGAAGAAGGGGGGGTATGAAGGTGAGGAAGCAGTGTGAGTGGGGGGTCGTATAGGAGTAGGTTCTGTAATGGTTACAGGGTACGGACAGGGACTATGGGGACCTAGAGAGAAAGGTAAAAGGTGGGAGGAAGCAGTGTGAGTGGGGGTCTGTATAGGAGATGGTTCTGTGAATGGGTACAGGGTACGACAGGGACATATGGGGACACTAGAGAGAAAGGTTTAAGGTGAGGAAGCAGTGTAGTGGGGGTTCTGTATAGGAGATGTTCTGTAATGGGTCCAGGGTACGGACAGGGACATATGGGGACACTAGAGAGAAAGGTATAAGGTGGAGGAAGCAGTGTGAGTGGGGTCTGATAGGAGATGTTCGTGTGATGGGTACAGGTACGGACAGGGACATATGGGGACCTAGAGAGAAAGGTTTAAGGTGGGAGGAAGCAGTGTGGTGGGGGGTCTGCATAGGAGATGGTTCTGTGATGGGTACAGGGTAGGGCAGGGACATATGGGGACACTAAGAAAAGGTTTAAGGTGGGAGGAACAGTGTGAGTGGGGGTCTGTATAGGAGATGGTTCTGTGATGGGTACAGGGTACGGACAGGGACATATGGGTACACTAGAGAGAAAGGTTTTAAGGGTGGAGGAAGCAGTGGAGTGGGGGGTCTGTAGGAGATGGTTCTGTGATGGGTACAGGGTACGACAGGGACATATGGGACACTAGAAGAAGGTTTAAGTGTGAGGAGGCGTGTGAGTGGGGGCTCTGTATAGGAGATGGTTCTGTGATGGTACAGGGTAGGACAGGGACATATGGGGACATATAGAGAAAGGTATAAGGTGGAGAACCAGTGTGAGTGGGGGGTCTGTATAGGAGATGGTTCTGTGATGGTACAGGGAACAGACAGGGACATGTGGGGACACTAATTAACGGTAGCAAGCAGTGCCAGGCGGCAACAGCCAGCCAGCATGGTATTGTCTTGTATAAAGAGAGATATGGATTCAAGGGAGGAAAATGTAATTCTCCCTCTTTACAAAGCATTGGTAAGGCCTCATTTGGATATATGCAGTGCAATTTTGGAATCCTGTGTACAAAAAGGACATCTTTGAAATGGAAAGGGTTCAGAGAAGGGCAACTAAATTAATAAAGGGTGGGATGGAGCTTGAATATGAAGAGAGACTGGAAAAGTACAATTATGTACGCGGGAGAAAGGCCTTGCGTTGGGATATCTGTACCCTGTACCCATCACAGAACCATCTCCTATACAGACCCCCCACTCACACTGGTTCCTCCACCTTATACCTTTGTCTCTAGTGTCCCCATATGTCCCTGTCCGTACCCTGTACCCATCACAGAACCATCTCCTATACAGACCCCCCACTTTTATTGTATGGCCCGTTAATGTATTTATACACAGTAATCATATCCCAACGCAAGTGCCTTTTCTCCCGCGTACATAATTGTAACTTTTCCAGTCTCTCTTCATATTCAAGCTTCCCCAATCCCTTTATTAATTTAGTTGCCCTTCTCTGAACCCTTTCCATTTCAAAGATGTCCTTTTTGTACACAGGATTCCAAAATTGCACTGCATATTCCAAATGAGGCCTTACCAATGCTTTGTAAAGAGGGAGAATTACATTTTCCTCCCTTGAATCCATATCTCTCTTTATACAAGACAATACCATGCTGGCTCTGGCTGTTGCCGCCTGGCACTGCTTGCTACCGTTAATTAGTGTCCCCACATGTCCCTGTCTGTACCCTGTACCCATCACAGAACCATCTCCTATACAGACCCCCCACTCACACTGGTTCCTCCACCTTATACCTTTGTCTCCTAGTGTCCCCATATTCCCTGTCCGTACCCTGAACCCATCCAGAACCTCTCTATACAGACCCCCCCCACTCACAACTGCTTCCTCCCACCTTACACCTTTCTCTCTCTCTAGGTCCCATATGTCCCTGTCTGTCCCCTGTACCCATCACAGAACCCATCTCCTATTACAGACCACCCCACTCACACTGCTCTCCACCATATACCTTTCTCTCTAGTAAATCCCCATATGTCCCCTGTCCGTACCCTGTACCCATCACAGAACCATCCTCCTATACAGACCCCCCACTCACCTGCTTCCTCTCCACCTTAACCTTTTCTCTCTAGTGGTACCCATATGTCCCGTCTCCGACTGTACTCCATCACAGAACCATCGCCTATACAGACCCCCACTCACACTTCCTGCTTCCTCCACCTTAACCTTTCTCTCTAGTGTCCCATTTCCCTGGGCCCATACCCTGTACCATCAAGAACCGTCTTCCTATGCAGAACCCCAGAGGAGACCCCCCACTCACACGCTTCCTCCCACCTTAACCTTTCTCTCTAATGTTCCCTAGGTCCCTGTCCGTACCCTGTACCCATCACAGAACCCATCTCCTATCAGACCCACCCCCACTCACACTGCTTCCTCCACCTTAAACCTTTCTCTCTAGTGTCCCATATGTCCCTGTCGTACCCTGTACCCATTACAGAACCATCTCCTATACAGACCCCTCACTAACTGCTTCCCCACCTTAAACCTTTCTCTCTAGTGTCCCATATGTCCCTGTCCGTACCCTGTACCCATCACAGAACCATCTCCTATACAGACCCCCCACTCACACTGCTTCCTCCCACCTTACCTTTCTCTCAGTGTCCCATATTCCTGTCCGTACCCTGTACCCATCACAGAAACCATCTCCTATACAGACCCCCACTCACACTGCTTCCCCCTTAAACCTTTTATCCTAGTGTTCCCCATATGTCCCCTGTCCGTACCCGTTACCCATCACAGAACCATCTCTATAGGACCCCCACTCACTGCTTCCTCCCACCTTATACCTTTCTCTCTAGTGTCCCCATATGTCCCTGTCCGTACCCTGTACCATCACAAACCATCTCTATACAACCCCCCACTCACACTGCTTCCCCCCACCTTAAACCTTTCTCTCTAGTGTTCCCATATCCCTGTCGTACCCTGTACCCATCACAGAACCATCTCTATACAGACCCCCACTCACACTGCTTCCTCCACCTTATACCTTTCTCTCTAGTGTCCCCTATGTCCTGTCCTGAACCTGTACCCATCACAGAACCATCTCCTATTACCAGACCCCCCCACTCACACTGCTTCCTCCCACCTTATACCTTTTCTCTCTAGTGTCCCATATGTCCTGTCCGTACCCTGTACCCATAACAGAACCATCCCTGATACAGACCCCCCACTCACACTGCTCCTCCACCTATACCTTTCTCTCTAGTTCCCCATATGTCCTGTCCGTACCCTGTACCCATCACAGAACCATCTCCTATACAGCCCCCACTCACACTGCTTCCTCCACCTTAAACCTTTCTCTCTAGTGTCCTCATATGTCCCTGTCCGTACCCTGTACCATCACAGAACCATCTCCTAATACAGGACCCCCACTCACCACTGCTTCCTCCCACGCTAAACTTTCTCTCTAGTGTCCCCATATGTCCCTGTCGTACCCTGTACCCATCACAGAACCATCTCCTATACGACCCCCACTCACACTGCTTCCTCCCACCTTATACCTTTCTCTCTAGTGTCCCCATATGTCCTGTCCTGTACCCTGTACCCATCACAGAAACCATCTCCTATACAGACCCCCCCCACACACTTGCCCTCCACCTTATACCTTTCTCTCTAGTGTCCCCATATGTCCCGTCCGTACCCTTTACCCATCACAGACCATCTCCTATACAGACCCCCCCTCACACTGCTTCCTCCCACTTAACCTTTCTCTTCTAGTGTCCCCTATTCCCTCTCCGTACCGTACCCATCACAGAACCATCTCATACAGGACCCACTCACACTCTTCCTCCACCTTATACCTTTCTCTCTAGTGTCCCAGTATGTCCCTGTCCGACCCTGTACCCATCACAGAACCATCTCCTATACAGACCCCCCTCACACTGCTTCCTCCACTTATACCTTTTCTCTCTAGTGTCCATATGTCCCTGTCTGTACCCGTACCATCACAGAACCATCTCCTATACAGCCCCCCCCCACACTGCTTCCTCCCACCTTATACCTTTCTTCTCTAGTGTCCCCATATGTCCTGCCGTACCCTGTTCCCATCACAGAAACCATCTCCTATACAGACCCCACTCACCACCTGCTTCCTCCACCTTAACCTTTCCTCTCTAGTGTCCCCATATGTCCTGTCCGTACCCTGTACTCATCACGAACCATCTCACTCTACAGACCCCCCACTCACACTGCTCCTCCACCTTACACCTTTCTCTCTAGTGTCCCCATATGTCCCTGTCCGTACCTGTACCCATCACAGAACCATCCCTATACAGACCCCCCACCACACTGCCGTCCTCCACCTTATACCTTTCTCTCTAGTGTCCCCATATGTTCCCTGGTCCGTACCCTGTACTCATCACAAGAACCATCTCCTATACAGACCCCCATCTCACTGGCTTCCCTCCCACCTTACCTTTCTCTCTAGGTCCCCATATGTCCCTGTCCGTACCCTGTACCCATCACAGAACCATTCCTATTACAGACCCCCACTCACACCTTCTTCCCTCTACCACCTAACTTTCTCTCTAGTGGTCACCCATATGTCCCTGTCCGTACCCTGTACCCATCACAGAACCATCTCCTATACAGACCCCCACTCACACTGCTTCCTCCACCTTACCTTTCTCTCTAGTGTCCCCATGTTCCTGCTGTCCGTCCCTGTACCTCATCACAGAACCATCTCCTATACAGACCCCCCAATCACACTGCTTCCTCCCACCTTATACCTTTCCCTCTAGTGTCCCCATATGTCCCTGTCCGTAACCCTGTACCCTCCAGAACATCTCCTATACAAACCCCCACTCCACTGCTTCCTCCCACCTTATCCTTTCTCTCTAGTGTCCCCATATGTCCCTGTCCTACCTGTACCCATCACAGAACCATCTCCTATTACAGACCCCCACAATCACACTGCTTCCTCCCACCTTTACCTTTCTCTCTAGTGTCCCCATATGTCCCTGTCCGTACCACTGTATCCCATCACAGAACCTCTCTATACAGACCCCCTCACACTGCTTCCTCCCACCTTATTACCTTTCTTAGTGTCCCCATATGTCCCTGTCCGTCACCCTGACCATCAGCAGAACCATCTCCTATACAGACCCCCATCACACTGTTCCTCCCACGCTATACTTTCTCTCTAGTTGTCCCCATATGTCCCTGTCCGTCCCTGTACCCATCACAGAACCATCTCCGTATACAGACCCCACTCACCACTGCTTCCTCCCACCTTAAACTTTCTCTCTAGTGTCCCCATATGTCGTCCGT
Source organism: Hymenochirus boettgeri (assembly GCA_019447015.1). Classification (NCBI taxonomy): domain Eukaryota; kingdom Metazoa; phylum Chordata; class Amphibia; order Anura; family Pipidae; genus Hymenochirus; species Hymenochirus boettgeri. The sequence goes on from JAACNH010000129.1 coordinate 209,070, forward strand.
AACCCTGTACCCATCACAGAACCATCTCCTATACAGACCCCCACGTCACAACTGCTTCCTCCACCTTAAACCTTTCTCTCTAGTGTCCCAATATGTCCCCTGCCGTACCTGTACCCATCACAGAACCATCTCCTAATACAGACCCCCCACTCACACTGCTTTCCTCCACCTTATACCTTTCTCTCTAGTGTCCCCATAGTCCCTGGCCGTACCCTGTACCCATCACAGGAACCATCTCCTAATACAGACCCCCACTTCAAACTGCTTCCTCCCACCTTTATACCTTTCTCTCTAGTGTCCCATATTCCCTGTCCGTACCCTGTACCCAACACAAAACCATCTCCTATACAGACCCCCACTCACCTGCTCCTCCCACCTTTACACCTTTCTCTCTAGTGTCCCATATGTCCCTGTCACTACCCTGTACCCTCACAGAACCATCTCCTACTAAAGACCCCCCACACACTGTCTTCCTCCCCATAAACCTTTCTCTCTAGTGTCCCCTATGTCCCGGTCCGTACCCTGTACCCTCACAGAACCATCTCCTATACAGACCCCCACTCACACTGATTCCTCCCACACTATACCTTTCTCTTATGTCCCCATATGCCCTGTCCGTACCCTGTACCCATCACAGAACCATCTCCTATACAGACCCCCACTCACACACTCGATTCCTCCCACCTTATACCTTTCTCTCTAGTTGATCCCATATGTCCCTGCCGTACCCTGTACCCATCACAGAACCATCTCCATACAGACCCCCATCACACTGTGCTCTCCTCCACCTTAAACCTTTCTCTTAGTGTCCCATATGTCCCTGTCGTACCCTGTACCCCATCACAGAAACCATTCTCCATACAGACCCCCCATCCAATGCTTCTCCACCTAAAACCTTTCTCTCTGTATGTCCCCATATGTCCCTTCCGTACCCTGTACCCATCCAGAACCATCTCCTATACAGACCCCCACTACACTGCTTCCTCCCACCTATACCTTTTCTCTCTAGTTGTCCCCATATGTCCCTGTCCGTACCCTGTACCCATCACAGAACCATCTCCATTACAGACCCCCACTCACAGCTCTTCCCCTCCCTTATCTTTCTCTCCGTGTCCCCATATGTCCCTGTCCGTACCCTGTAACCATCACAGAACCATCTCCTGTACAGACCCCCACTCACACTGTATTCCTCCCACCTTATACCTTTCTCTCTATTGTCCCATATGTCCCTGTCCGTACTCCTGTACCCATCAAGACCATCTCCTATAACAGACCCCCACTAACACTATTCCTCCCCCTATACCTTCTCTCTCTAGTGTCCCCATATGTCCTGTCCGTACCTGTACCCATCACAGAACCATCTCCTATACAGCCCCACCCCACTCACACTGCTTCTCCCACCTTAAACCTTTCTCTCTAGTGTCCCCATATGTCCCTGTCCGTACCCTGTACCATCACCAGAACCATCTCCTATACAGACCCCCCACTCACATGCTTCCTCCACCTTAAACTTTCTCTGTAGTGTCCCCATATGTCCCTTTCCGTACCCTGTACCCATCACAGAACCATCTCCTATATATACCCCCACTCACACTGCTTCCTCCACCTTATACCTTTCCTCTAGTGTCCCCCCATATGTCCCTGTCCGTACCCTGTACCCATCACAGAAACCATCTCCTATACAGACCCCCACTCACACTGCTTCCTCCCACCTTATACCTTTCTCTCTAGTGTCCCCATATGTCCCTGTCCGTCCCCTGTACCCATCACAGAACCATACTCCTATACAGACCCCACCACTCACACTGCTTCCTCCCACCTTAACCTTTTGCTCTAGTGTCCCCTATGTCCCTGTTCCATACCTGTACCATCACAGAACCATCTCCTATACAGACCCCCACTCACACATGTTCCTCCTCACCTTATACCTTTCTCTCTAGTGTCCCCAGATGCCTGTCCGTACCCTGTACCCTCACAGAACCATCTCCTATCAGACCCCCCACTCACACTGCTTCTCTCCACCTTATACCTTTCTCTCTAGTGTCCCCATATCTACTGTCCGTAACCCTGTACCATCACAGAACCATCTCCTATACAGACCCCACTCACACTGCTTCCTCCCACCTTATACCTTTCTCTCTAGTGTCCCCATAGTGTCCCTGTCCGTACCTGTACCCATCACAGAACATCTCCTATACAGACCCCCACTACACTGCTTCCTCCCACCTTAAACCTTTCTCTCTAGGTCCCATATGCCCTGTCCGTCACCTGTCCCATCACAGAACCATCTCTATACAGACCCCACCACTACCTGCTTCCTCCCACCTTAAAACCTTTCTCTCTAGTGTCCCCATATGTCCCTGTCCGTACCCTGTACCCATACAAGACACCATCTCCTATACAGACCCCCACTCACACTGCTTCCCTCCCACCTTAATACCTTTCTCTCTTGTGTCCCCATATGTTCCCAGGTCCTACCCCTGTACCCATCACAAACCATCTCCTATACAGACCCCCACTCACATGTTCCCTCTTCCTCCTCTCACCTTATGATTTCTCTCTAGTGTCCCCATATTCCCTGTCCGTACCCTGTACCATCACAGAACCATCCTCCTCGCAGACCCCACTCACAGCTGCTTCCTCTCCCCCTTATACCTTTCTCATCTATATCCCCATATGTGTCCCTGTCCCTCCACTGTACCCATCACAGAACCATCTCCTATACAGACCCCCACTCACACTGCTTCTCCACCTTATACCTTTTCTCTAGGTCCCATATGTCCCGCGTCCGTACCCTTACCCCTCACAGAACCCATCCTCCTATACAGCTCCCCACTACACCTGCTTCCTCCACACTTAACCTTTCTCTCTATTGTCCCCATATTCCCTGTCCGTACCCTGTACCCATACACAGAACCATCTCCTATAAACCACCCCCACTCAAGCTGCTTCCTCAACCTATAACCTTTCTCTCCAGTGTCCCTCATATGTCCCTGTCCGTACCCTGTACCCATCACAAGAACATCTCTATTCAGACCCCCCACCCAACACTGCTTCCTCCCCTTAAACCTTTCTCTCTAGTGTCCCCATTGTCACTGTCCGTACCCGTACCCATCACGACCATCTCTTTATCAGACCCCCACACACTGCTTCCTCCACCTTAAACCTTCTCTCTAGTGTCCCCATATGTCCTGTCCTACCCTGTTACCCATCACAGACATCTCCTATACAGACCCCCCACTCAACACTCCTGCTTTCCTCCACCTTAAACCTTTTCTCTAGTGTCCCCATATGCCCTGTCCGTACCCTGTACCCATCACAGAACCATCTCCATACAAGACCCCACTACATGCTTCCTCCACCTAACCTTTCCTCTAGTTGTCCCCATATGTCCCTGTCCGTACCTGTACCCATCACAGAACCATCTCCTATCAGACCCCCCACTAACACTGCTTCCTCCCACCTAAACTTTCCTCTAGTGTCCCCATATGTCCCGTCCGTACCCTGTACCATCACAGAACCATCTCCTACACAACCCCCACCCACATGCTTCCTCCCACCATATACCTTTCTCTCAGTGTCCCATAGTCCCTGTACCTACCCTGTACCATCACGAAACCATCTCCTAACAGACCCCACTCAACAACTGCTTCCTCTCCACTTAACCTTTCTCTCTAGTGTCCCCATATGTCCCTGTCCGACCCTGTACCCATCACAGAACCCTCTCCTATAAAGACCCCCACTCACACTGCTATCCTCACCTTATACTTTCTCTTAGGTCCCATAGTCCTGTCCGTACCCTGTACCACCGATCAGACAACCATCTCCTATACAGACCCCCACTCACACTGTGTTCCTCCACCTTATACCTTTCTCTCTAGTGTCCCCATATGGTCCCTGTCCGTACCTGTCACCATCACAGAACCCATCTCTATACAGACCCCCCACGCACATTAGCTTCCAACCCACCTTAAACCTTTCTCCTAGTGTCCCCATATGTCCTGTCCGTACCCTGTACCCATCACAAAACCATCTCCTATACGACCCCCCACTCACACTGCTTCCTCCACCTTAAACTTTTCTCTAGGTGTCCCATATGTTCCTGCCCTGCGGCTGTTTTTTAATTGAATTTTAATACTGTACCTAGGGCTGATGTAACACAAGGCCAATATTTTTGGCCGCTTGACCGATTCACGGCAGAGAGTTCGGATGATCTTCTGAAAATCGGGCTGGTGGGGGGGGGGGGGGGGCGGGCCAACGACCGACATCGATTGTTGTTCGTCTTGTTCGGACGATTAATACTTGTACACGAATCGGTGCTTTGGAAAACTTCCAAGTCGTGTGTTGGTCCCGTATGGAAAATCGCACGCTCGATGTTTCCAAATTCAGCCACGGCCGAATTTACCCGATACGACGGACATCGGGGTCCCGGCCGGAGATTTGTTCGGTGATAGCAAGTATCCTTCGTGTTTAACAGCCAGCCTATAGCGAAAACATGAGTTCCTGTGCATGTATTTCAACTCAAACTGGCAGATTTCTCTCGAAAGACTGAAATGAAAGGTAATTACTAAATCTGGTCACACACCTCCCAACTCGCAAGATCTGCTTTCTGTCATCATGACACATAGGAGCACCACACAGTCACCATCACTTCCTATATACAGTGTAGTAGAGCTTGAGGGTTGCTATATCCCATGATCCCCGGACAAATCACTATATTTTATACAGGGACGCCGACACGGGGTGGCATGAGAGGTATAATTTTGTGTCCGAAAAAACGTCCCCACGCGGACTGGTACATCAGCAGTTACCTAATGGGATCAGCCCTATTCTCTAAAGGGGGTACCCAGCTCCATACTAACATTGGTACAAAAAGGAATGGGTGGATACTGTACTCGCTTATCATAAAGAATCAAGCTACTATTTAGCGGCTACAAACCTCGAAAATAGTCCACTCCCCAATAAATCCCTCTTATTTCCTTAAAGGTGGCCCATAACATCTGTTGCGATATTACTTACCTCGACCGAGCGCATTACGCCACAATGCGATCCTCGCCAACACCGATCTTATATTCGACCGACATGCGATCGCAAGGGTAAATGGGAAATTGCATCAAATGCGGTTCAAAATAAAGATCGGGAGAGCGCGTTCCGGCAGCATCGATGACACCTCGCGTCACAGCGGTTCGGTAGGTAAGTATCCACACAGATGTATGGCCACCTTTAGAATGACATCCTTAGATAAGTTTAGGGGCTTGGCTATTCTAATCTCCTTGTTCCTGAGGCTTGTTATATAAGGGGGATTAAACCATGGAGTTACAATAGTATATTGAGCAGTGATAAGATTTGTTCACAATGTCATGAATAACTTCTTGCTGGGTGCTAATAAAGGAGTGGGGATCGTGTCCCGTAATATAAGGAAACACAGTGAGGTGGGATAACTACAAGTTGAGAAGGCTTCTTGTCTACCGGACTGTGGTCATATATTTCAAATGGCCATAAAGATGCAGATATATGTCCATACCAATAGAAACTGTAATAACAAACCTATGACAAGAACTGATGTGAGGCGACATGATTTCTACAGCTTAAGTATCAGAGCAAGATAGTTCTACTAATGGAGCGAGATCACAGAAGACATGGTCCAATGTTGTTGGGAACCACAGAAATTCAATCAGATCAAGAAACTTATTATCATTGCGAGAAGAAACCACCGTCACCCAGGAACCAAACAGCCAAGTAACAAACCCGTGTATGGTTAATTTTAGTCCGAAGAGCAAGCTTCTTGCAAATAGCAATGGTATCGTCATAGTACATCACGTAAGAAGGCAGCACTCTATGATGGCAGAGCAACCAAAGAAAACAACTGTATGTGGCAAGAAGTGAAGATTTTGAACTCCTACCCAACATTATGACTTTTAGAGCATTTGGGGGGCCACATTTGGCACTAATCATGAGGTCCACAGAAGAAGGTGACCCAGGAAACAATACATTTGGGGACCAGAACTGGTGACCAGGTAAAACCAGTGGATGATGAGAAGATTCTTCCCAGTTACAGTTGCAGCAACGTATAAGATAAAAACTGTCAGGAAGAGACCGGGAATCTGGAAATGTTGAAGATTGAAAATCCATAATCAGAAATCAATGGACCGAAGTGTACTTGACCTTGTAGGAGTTTCCTGCAGGTTTTAATCCCACGATGTAACCTATAATATAAAAAATGTAATAATGTTATAATAATAAGATATTTGAGGTTGATTAAAGACATACGTCCTCTAGTCCAACTACTCTGCAAATACCCACATTTCTAACAGTTTTGATCCTGATCCTATCTCTTCCTTCCTGACTCCAGTTGGCACATCGGAAATTTTCCCCTGGACCAACTCTACTTAGTATCAATCACAGTACTTACCTTCCTTGTTTTTAGACACTCATCCAGATTTTTTTTAAACTATTCAATGATCCTTGCCATAACCAACGTCCACTGGAAGACAGTTTCCATAGCGTTTAACCGTTCTCACAGTGACAAACCCTTTTCCCCACTCGACTTTTTATGTATCAATCCTCCAGTAACTTTTAACATTCCTTGTTTTGTAGAACTCATCCAGTCTTTTTCTTAAACGACCAATAAACTGCCTAACATGTCCACTGGAAGACAGTTCCAAGCTTTAACCTTTCCACAGTGACAAACCCTTCCCAACTCTACTTTATGTATCAATACCAGTAACTGTAACTTCATTCTTGTTTTGTAGAAACTCATCCGCTTTTATTAAAACTTACCAATGAACCTGCCATAACAACGATCGCACCATGGAAGACCATAAGTTCCCATAGCTTTTACGGTTCTCACAGTGAGAAAAACACTTTCCCAACTCTACTTTAATGTATCATTCCAGTAACTTGTAACATTTCCTTGTTTGTAGAACTCACCCAGCTTTTTATTAAACTGACCAAGAACCTGCCATAACAACGTCCACTGTAAGACAGTTCCATAGCTTTTACCGTTCTGACAGTGAAAACCCTTGTTCCCAACTCTACTTTATATATCCCATACAGTAACTTGTAACAATTCCTTGTGTGTATTAAACTCATCCAGCTTTTTTTAACTTGACGCAAGACTGCCATAACAACGTCCACTGAAACATAGTTCCAAGCTTTACCCGTTCTCCCAGTGACAAACCCTTTCCCAACTCTACTTTATGTATCAATACCATACTTTAAACATTCCTTGTTTGTAGAAACCCATCCAAGCTTTTTTTAAACTGACCCAATGAACCGCCATAGACAACGTACACATGGAAGACAGTTCCATAGCTTTAACCGTTCTCACAGTGACAACCCTTTCCCAACTCTACTTTATGTATCAACTACCAAACGTTGTAACATTCCTTTTTTTTGGAGAACCCTCCCGTTTTTTAATTAAACTTGACCAATGACCTGCCATAACAACGTCCACTGGAGACATTCCATATCTTTACCGTTCCCTTTTTTTTCACATGTGACAATCCTGTCCCAACTCTACTTTATGTATCAATACCTGTAAACTTGTAAACATTCCTTGTTTGCAGAAACTCATTCCAGCTTTTTATTAAACTGACAATGACCTGCTCATAAAAAGTCCACTGGAAGACAGTTCCATAGCTTTACCGTTCTCACAGTGACACCTTTCCCAACTCTACTTTAAATGTATCAATCCCCCAGTAACTTGTAAATTCCTTGTTTTTTAGAAACTCATCCAGCTGTTTATTATGTTGAAAACTGACCATGAACCTGCATACTACAACGTCCACTGGACGACCGTTTCCATAGCTTTACCGTTCTCCACAGTGACCCAAAAAAACCCTTTCCCCACTTCTACTTTTATTTATCACTACCAGTACTTGTAACATTCCTTGTTGTAGAACTCATCCAGCTTTTTATAAACTTACCAATGAACTGCCATAACAACTTCCACTGGAAGAACAGTTTCCATAGCTTTATAACCGTTCTCACAGTGCAACCCTTTCCCAACTCTAAACTTTATGTATCAATACTCAGTAACTTGTAATATTCCTTTTTTGGTAGAAAACTCATCCAGCTTTTTATTAACTGACCAGGAACCTGCCATAATACAACGTCCACTGAAGATCAGTTCCTAGCTTTACCGTTCTCACAGTGACAAAAACCCTTTCCCACTCTACTTTCTGTATCAATACCAGTACGTGTAACTTCCTGTTGTGTAGAAATCATCCAGCTTTTTTATTAACTGACAATGAACCGGCCATAACAAACGTCCACTGGAAGACACTTTCCATAAGCTTTAAACCGTTCCACAGTGACCAAACCCTTTCCCAACTCGCACTTTATGTATCATACAGTACCTTGTAACATTCTTGTTTGTAGAAACTCCATCCAGCTTTTTTTAAACTGACTCATGAACCTGCCATAAAACGTCCAGGAAGACAGAATTCCAGGCTTTACCATTCTCACAGTGACATAACCCGTTCCCACTCTACTTTATGTAGCAATACCAGTACTTGTAATTCCTGTTTGTAGAAACTCATCCCAGCTTTTTTATTAAACTGACCAATGAACCGGCCATAACAACGTCACTGGAAAGACATGTCATATGCTTTCTTACCATTCCTCAAGTGACAACCCCACCCGTTCCCAACTCTACTTTATTATCAATACCAGTAACTTTGTAACATCCTTGTTTTGTAGAAACCCATCCAGCTTTTTATTAAACGACCAATGAAGCCTGCCATAAAACGTCCACTGGAAGACGTTCCATAGCTTACCGTTCTACAGTGACAACCCTTTCCCAACTCTCTTTATGTATCATAATACCAGTAACTTGTAACATCTTTTTTTGTAGAAACTCATCCAGCTTTTTATTAAATCTGACCAATGAACCTGCATACAACGTCCACTGGAAGACCAGTTCCATAGCTTTACCGTTCTCCCAGTGACAAACCCTTTCCCAACTCACTTTATGTAATCATCCCAGTACTTGTACACATTCCTTGTTTGTAGAAACTCATCCAGCTTTTATAAACTGACCAAGAACTGCCATACACAACGTCCCCTGGAAGACGTTCCATAGCTTTAAAAACCGTTACTCACAGTACCAACCCGTTCCCCAACTCTAACTTTATGTATCAATACCAGTACTTGTACCATTCCTGTTTTTTAGACACTCATCCAGATTTTTTTTTAAAAACTATCAATGAAACTGCATCAACACGTCCCATGGAAGCACAGTGAAAACAACTTTTGATCCCTTGAATCCCTTCCCTCTTTCACAAGACAATACCATGCTGGCCTCTAAGCCGAGACTGCCCATTAAAAGGGATTAGTTCAGTCAATTAATGAACCTTTTACCGTTTTTTATTGGCATCAGTAATGGAAGAACAGGATGTAAGTAAGAACTTACATGTTGTGCACCTCCCTTGATCATCTTACATGGTCCGACTCTTTCTGGATTCATAAACTAATGAGGAGCTATAGTTGAATTAAATCCGAAACAAGTCGGACCCATCAGATGAATCAGTGACGGAGCAGAAAACCTTGCTGCAATCCCACGTTCCAAATCATTAATAATAGATTAATATAAGCGGACGGCCCCAACACAGACCCTGTGGCACCCCACTAGCAACTTTATTCATAATGATGAAGCCCCTTAACAACTACTCTCACTCTCTGCATCCTATTCCCTTAACCATTTTCTATCCATGTACAACTGTGAATCCCCATACCAACAGACCTTATCTTATACATTGTCGCCTATGGGGGACTGTATCAAAAGCCTATAAAATCCAGTACAAACTCATCCATTTATAAAATATCGTATTCTGTTCTTGTAAAATACCGATCGTTCATCCAAAGTAACGACCGTTTTTTTACCGTAACGACGGTATTTCCACTACGACCGGTATTTAACGATTCGTTAAAAAACGGTCATTTCGGTAAATACCGGTCCGTTTCGTTACAAAACGGTCGTTATTTACGATAACGAGCGGTATTTACGATAACGATACCAATCAATGTTCCCTTATTAAACTTTCCAGGATCTTCCCCACCACTGAAGTTAAACTTCAGGCCTGTAATACTAGGCCTTTTTCAAATATTCAGAATTACAACATCACTTTTTCCAAGATCTGAAAAAATAAGAAACATAGGGGGGTAATTCAATAAAGTTCTTATCATTTAAAATGGTGCTAATTTTGCCCCAACCAATCAGATGTTGCTTTTCAAATGTTAAATGGATCTGATTGGTTGGGGCAAAGTTACACAATTTTAAACGATAAGAACTTTTATTGAATAACACTGATAGTTCTCTAAAGGACCCGATGATGTATTTTAATCTGGTCCAGAGGCTTATTGATCTTAATACCTTATTTCCACTACTTATATATTCCTTTGCTATCTGTACTTTAGTTCTATAGTATAGTGTATTTAGAGGTAAAAATACTCATTCAAGATTTTTTGCTTTTGGATCGGTAATCGAAATCCTCTGTAACAATTTCAGTATCTCAATCTTCCTGAATATATCATCCCCGTTGACAGTGGCTGAAGAGTTTTTGTATCCCGGAACATTTGCTTCCCTGAAATTAAAATTATTTGTTAACCCATTGCATAACTTTTTGTTTTTTCGTTAAAAGGGTATGTCCTCCTGTTTAAATTCTTATCCTAGATACACCTACCACCCCAACCTCAGGTATTTGATTTAAATATTCTATTAACAACTCATCTTGTGGAACATTGACCAACTATTACTAATAACAGCTTCCACCTTGGTGGGAATATTTACAACTATTACCTACTATTACCAAGCTTCCATCTTGGCCGGGATAATTTACACTATTAATATTACACTTCCATCTTGGCGAGAGAATTTACACTATTACTATTAACCTTCCATCTTGGCAGAGAATTTACCACTATTACTAATTAACAATCTTCCTCCTGGGGGATAAATTTCACTATACTATTACAAGCTTCCATCCTGGCGGGAGAATTTACCACTATTACTATTAACAAGCTCCGATCTTGCGTGATAATTTTACACTATTAACTATTAGCAGCTCATCATCTTGGCTTGAGAATTTACACTATTACTATTGACAAGCTCCACACCTTGGCGGAGAATTTACACTATTATATTAAAAAGCTTCCAAAAATTTTTTTTTTTTTTTTTTCTTTGGTGGGAGAATTACACTACTACTCTAACAGCTTCCATCTTGGTTGGGAGAATTTACTCTATTACTATTACAAGCTTCCATCCTGGTGGGGAGATTTACACTATCTATTAACAAGCTTCCACCTTGGCGTGAGAATTTACACTATTACTATTAACAAGCTTCCATCTTGTGGGAGATTTACACTATTCTATTAACAATCTTCGATCTTGGCGGATAATTACAACTATTACTATTAACCTTAATCTTGCAGGGAGACTTTACACTATTCCTCTTACAACAAGCTTCATCTGGCGGGAGAATTTACCAAACTATTATTTACTATTTAACAAGCTTCCATCTTGGTGGAGATTTTACATTACACTATTACTAATATCAAGCTTTCTATCTGGCAGGAGAAATTTACACTATTCCTATTAGCAACTTCCATCTTGTGGGAGAATTAACCCTATTATTATTAACAAGCTTTCATCTGGCGGGAGAATTTACTCTATTACTATTAACATAACAAGCTTCCATCTTGGTGGGGGAATTTACACTATTACACTATTAACAGCTTCCATCTTAGTGGGAGATTACCCTCTTACGATTACCAAGCTTCCTATTGTGGTAAAATTTACACTATTATTATTACAACTTCCATCTTGGTGGGAGAATTACACACTATTATAAGTAACAAGCTTTCAATCTGGAGATTTACACTATTTACTATTAACAAGCTTCCCCTGGCGGGAGAATTTACACTATTACTATTAACAAGCTTCCCTGGCGGGAGAATTTTACACTATTACTATTACAGCTTCCATCTTGGTGGGAGAATTTACTCTATTACTATAACAAGCTCCATCTTGGTGGGAGAATTTTCCCTATTACGATTACAATCTCCTCCACCTTGGCGTGACAATTTTTACACTATTACTATTAACAACTTCATCTTGTGGGAGAAATTTAACACTATTACTATTAACAGCTTCCCCCTTGGCGGAGAATTTACACTATTACTATTAACAAGCTTCCATCTGGAGGGAGAATGTACTACTCTATTAATATTAACCAGCTTCATCTTGGCGGATAAATTTTACACTATACTATTACAAGCTCGATCTTGGACGGATAATTTTTCACTATTACTATTACCAAGCGTATCTTGGCAGGGGATAATTTACAACTATTACTATAAACCAGCTTCCGCTTGCGGGAGAATTTACACTATTACTATTCACGCTCCAGAGTTGGGTGGGAGAATTACCTATTACAAATATCAAGCTTCTATCTTGTCAGGATAATTTTACACTATTACTATTAGCAAGCTCTTTCACATCTTGGTGGGAGAATGTTAACACTATTATTTTTAACACAGCTTTCATCTTGGCGGGAGAATTTAACTCTATTACTATTAACAAGCTCATCTTGGTGGGGGAAGTTTACACTATTCCTTATAACAAGCTTCCCATCTTGTGGATAATTTACAGATATTACTATTACCAAGCTTCCATCGTGGTGGGAAATTACAACCTATTATTATTAACAGCTTCCATCTTGGTGGGATAATTTACCACTATTATAATTAAACAAGCTTCCATCTTGGTGGGAGCATTTTACACTATTATAATTAACAAGCTTCCATCTTGGATAATTTCCATCCTACTTTAACAAGCTTTCATCTTGGCGGGAGAATTTACTCTTTACGATTAAAACAAGCTTCCCATCTTGTTGGGAGAATTTACAACTATTGTTATTCTATTAATTCCAGCTTCCATCTTGGTGGGAAAATTTACACTATTACTAATTAAACAATCTTTCTCTTGGTGGAGAATTTTCCACTATTATTATAACAACGTCCATCTTGGTGGGAGAATTCACACTATTACTATTAACAACTTCCATCTTGGGTGTGGAAAATTACACTTTTACTATTAACAGCTTCCTCCTGGTGGGATAATTTACACTATTACTATTACCACGCTTCCATCTTGTGGGAAAATTTCACTATTACTAGTAACAGCTGCCATCTTGGGCGGGACAATTTAACAACTATTATTATTATTATATTATTATTATTAATTATTATTATTAACAACCCTTCATCTTGGTGGGAAAATTCCACTATTACTATAACAAACTATTACCCAAGCTTCCATCTTGGTGGGAGAATTTAACACTATTACTTACCAAGCTTTCATCTTTTGGGATAGCTTTACACTATTCACTATTACCAAGCTTCCACCTTTGGTCGGGAAATTTACACTATTACTATTTAACAAGCTTCCATCTTGGAGGGGAATGTACAGCTATACTATTACCAAGCTTCCATCTTTGGTGGGAGAATTTACACTATTCCTTATTAACAAGCTTCCATCTTGTATGGAAATTTACCACTATTACTATTAACAAGCTTCCATCTTTGTGGATAATTTACATATTACTATTACCAAGCTTCCATCTTGGTGGGAAAATTTACACTATTTACTATTAGCTAAGCTTCCATCTTGGCGGGACAATTTACAACACTATTATTAAATTATTATTATTATTAATTATTATTATTAACAAACCTCCATCCTTGTGGGAGAATTTAACAACTATTACTATTACCAAGCTTCATCTTTTTGGGATAACTTTTACACTAATTTGCTATACCAAGCTTCCACTTGGCGGGAGAATTTTACACATTCCTATTAAGCAAGCTTCCATCTTGGAGGGAGAATGTACCTATTACTATTAACAAGCTCATCTTGGTGGGAGAATTTTACACTATTACTATTAAACAAGCTTCATCCTTGGAGGTGAGAATTTTACACTATACTTTTAACAAGCATTCCACTTGGTGGGAGAATTTACAACTATTACTATTAACCAGCTTCCCTTGGCAGGAGAATTTACCCTCATTTACTATTAACAGCTCCACACCACCTTGGCCGGAAATTTACATGATTACTATTAACAAGCTTCCATCGTGGTGAATAATTTCACTATTACTATTAACAAGCTTCCATCTTGTGGGAGAATTTACACTATTACTAGGAACACGCTTCCATCTTGGGGAGGGAGAAGTTACACTATTACTATAAAAGCTTCCATCTTGGAGGGAGATTTACACTATCTATTACCAAGCTTCCATCTTAGTGGGAGATTTACCTAACTATAACAAAAGCTTCCATCTTGGCGGGAGAATTTACAACTATTACTATTAACAAGCTTCCATCTTGGTGGAAGAATTTACATTTACGATTACCACCTTCCATCTTGTGGGAGAATTTACAACTATTACGATTATTAACATGCTTCCATCTTGGTTGGAGAAGTTACACTATTACTGTTACAAGCTTCCAATCTTGGAGGGAGAATTTCCACTATTACTGAACATTAAACAAGCTCCATCTTGGTGGGAGAATTTACACTCTTAACTATTACAAGCTTCCATCTTGGCTGTACCACTGCAAAAACCGGGACATTCTCTTGTTGCCTTTTCTAACTTTAAAAACAATTCAAACCTTTTTGCTTTCTTGGCCTTTACCTGAATGGAGGACACAAACCAACTGTGTAAGGCACATACACTGGATATTAGTGTTTCTCTGAAGGTGAATTAACCGATAGGAAATTACTTCACCCTCCCTGTTTTTATTACTTAGACTGATCCAAATCCTCCACACTACAATTTCTTGTTTAACTGGCTCTTCCAATAATCTTCATTTATTGTTAAAAAAAAAATATTTGAAGCTGACATGGTTTATTTTTAAGTACTTTCAATAATTATTTTATAAAAAAAAATAATTGGACCTAGGGCTAAACCCTTATGGTCTGGGTAATAAAACATATCCCCCTTGGTATTTACTGTTCATTACACTCACTGTCTATACAAAGCTGTTTTGGGCTCATGGTCTTACGTTCTGTTAATGTTAAATTAGGTAAATGTCGTCCTCTCTAGATTGCGATTCCTTTATCATAACCCAAAATCATTATCCCACACAATCCAGATAATACATCACACCCTCTCCATTCACAATATTACTGGGGATGCAGTTAATCATTCTTTTATAATACCACTAGCAATGCCTTCAGGGCCCTCTCTTGTTTTCAAACGTTAGACGATTGGTAATCCCTACTGATATCGGATTTCATTTTACTAAATTTTATTCACTGTGGCACATAAAAAATTTAATCTGTCCTATCTATATATCTAATCCTATCTACCATCCATCCATCCATCCATCTATTATCCTATCTATCTAATCTATCTATCACCATCCACCATCCATCCATCCATCCATCTATTATCTATCTATCTCATCCATCCATCCCTCATCCATCCAATCCATCCATCCATCCATTCCATCCATGCCCTCTCCATCCACCATCCCTCCATCTATCTATCCATCCATCTTCTATCTATTATCTATCTAATCCTCCATCCATCATCCTCAGTCTATTCTCTATCTATCTATCTATCCATCCATCCATCATCCAATATATTATCTATCTAATCATCTATCTATCTATCTATCTTCTATCTATCTATCTATCCATCCTTCCACCATCTATTATCTTCTATCCATCTGTCTATCTAATCTACTATCTATCCATCCATCCCTCATCCATCCATCATCCATCCATCCATGCCGATCCGTCCATCCATCCATCCATCCCATCCCATCCATCCATTCTTCTATCCCATCTCTCTATCTATCTAATCCCTCTACCCCTCTATCTATCCTAATCTTTAATCTATCTATCTATCTATCTCTCTATCTATCTATCTATCTATCTCTCTATCTATCTATCTCTCTATCTATCTATCTATCTTCTATCTATCTACTATCCTATCTATGATCTATCCATTATCCATCTATCCATCTATCTATCCATCTATCTATACTATCTATCTATCTATCTACCCTATCCTATCTTCTATCTATCTTATCTATCCTATCTATCTATCTTACTATCTATCTATCTATCCTCTATCAATATTCATCTATCATCTATCTATCTATCTATCTATCTATCTCATCTATCTTATCTATCATCTATCTTCTATCTCTCTACTATCGATCTATCTATCTATATCTATCTAGCTATCTGCCATTCCATCCATTCATCTATCTTTCTATCTATCGATCTTTATATATCTATCATCTATCTATCTATCTACTATCTATCTATTTATATATCTTCAATCTATCTACTATCTTTTCCATCCTCCATCCATCCATCCTCCATCCATCGAATCCCATCTATCTATCCTATCCCATCTACCCTCTATCTATCTCTATCTATTATCTATCTAGCTATCTATCTAGCAATCTATCTTCTATCTATCTATCTATCTATCTATCTAATCTCAATTATCTATCTATCTATCTATCTCTCTAAGCTATCCTATCGATTATCTAACCCATCTATCCATCTATTCCATCGATCCATCTATATCTATCTCGATCTATCTATCTATCTATCTCTATATCTATCTATCTATATATCTATCTATCTATCCATCTATCATCTATCACCTCTATACATCTTCATCTCTATCGATCTATCTATCTATCATCTATCTATCTATCTTCTATCTTCTACTACTATCTATCTATCTATCCGATCCTATCTATTATCTTATCCATCTATCTCTATCCATCTAATCATCTATCATCTATCATCTACATCTATCATCTATCATCATCCTATCTATCTACTATCTATCTATCTATCTACTATCTATCTATCTATCTAATCATCTATCTATCTATCTATCTATCTATCTATTCCATCCCTCCATCCCATCGTTTTATTGCATAAACCAGAAGTTTATAGTAGACAGGGAAAGACAATAGCCCCTGGTTGGACTTGGGCTCACATGCTTCTAAGGCCTCCCCCTGCATATAATGGCAACAATGACTAAGACAGAGGGGGGCAACTGACAACCCAATCAAGACAGTGGACCGTTTGTGGACTCTCAAGTAAGAATAAAAACGTACATTTCATTAGATATCATTAAAACCATTAATATAAAATATACACATAAGAGCTACAAAACACACCCTCTCCCTGCACATACTCGGCCTCAATACATATCAATAAGTGAATGGCAGAAGTACAGTCACAACCCAATTCCAGATCTGCAGAAAAGGGGTACGATTAGATCTCACCGCCAGCCTCTCACCCGCCCGCGGCCATCCAGAGCCGCCCAGTCCAATCCGGGGCTATTTCTTTCCCCCTCTACTATATGTTACCGCTTTCTCTCGGAATTCAGTATGCACTCTCTACCAATGTTGCTGCCTGTTGCCTGGGCCCGTCCTAGGAGGCAGGCTTTTACACTCATCTTGGCTGTGGTATATCTAAGGGAGGGCAGCATGGTTGAAATGTGAGTAAGTGATTTTCAGCTGCTGGAAGTGTGGACCTGCAATGGGATCTTATTTATTTTTGAATTGTTGTCCTTTAAATATAAATCTATGTTATCTCTGAGGCAGTGTGCTTTATTTTCTACCAAAGGCTGCAAGTAGTGATCCCACGTATTGATATTTGGCTCCAGCAGCAATCCACCCCCAGACAGCTATCGGGCGTCTGGGGGCTGTTTCCATTGTTTTTTGGATCTTTGGTAGCAAGTACAGATTGTACAAATAAAAAGACAAAACATTTTTCAAACTAGTGCACCAATTTGCACTAACTTAATGCATTACACCTGTGGGGTAAGAACTGCGTGCTGTAAGTCGTATCTTACCTGACCGGTACCACACAATGCAGATGTATTTTTTTTTTACGCATTGGCGTTTTTTATAAAAGGGGTAACAAGAGGAAGAAACTTCTAATAGATTAACATTGTGTCCGCAGTCTGCATATTTGTTCCAACTTCCTTAAAGGGCATGTCCACCCCAAAATGTACAGGGAGATTCAATAAAAGTTCTTATCGTTTAAAATGGGCTAATTTGTAAACCCCAACCTCACATCATTATTTAACATTTGAAAGCAACATCTGATTGGTTGGGGCAAATTAGCACCATTTTTAATGATTAGAACTTTTTATTGAAAATAACCCTGATAGTCTCTAAAACATAACACCCCCCAACAAGCTAATAATCTTTTACTACCGTTTGCAACCATTGGCCACATCACGGCCCAATGTTGACTGCCAATACCGACGGAACCTCTGCTATTGCTGCTCGGGCACGTACCGGGTCAACGTAACGGCCATTACGGCCACGTAACGGCCACGTAAAGGGCACGTGCAGTAGCAGCAGAGGTGTGGGCCTAAGCAGCCGCAGGACGGTGTTATAAGGCTTCTACACGCGTGGGAACATCTTGCAACTGTAATTACAACGGATCTTAGTTTTGGGGGGGTTTTCTGTTAAGATACCGTTATATTTTGCTTTGAGAAGGTTTTAATAGAAATGAGAAATTTATTGGCAATATGAAGATTTTGATTCATTTATTTTATGCGTATGAATTAATTTCCAAAGTTTCTTGAATCGATTTTGGAGGTGGATCATGGTTGTTATTGGTTTCGTTAAAGTGAGGCTAAATCAATCTGCTATAGTCCCCAATTTTGTGGTTCTATAATATTTCCAATTTTAATTCCTGCCGACATTTTTATTGTTTTCGAATGGCTTCTTGCTAATGGTTCGATCGCTAGGTCGAATAATCATGGGAAGAGGACCCCCTTGTCTATCTCCGTTAGAACACTAAAAAAGGTTCTGATAACATATTTGATATGAAAATTTTGCTGTTGTATAAAGTTAGTATAGCATTTTTGAAGCCATCCTTTTTAATTGTATTTTCTAGTATAACATTCCCAACTAGTTTCACCAATTTAATCTAATCGAAGGCCTTTTCGGCGTCTAATTTGAATTATTATGGGATTGGTTGGTGTTTTGGTTTGACCATCTATTATATTTATGAGTTTTTCTAGTATTGTATCCTGGTTTCTCATTTTGGGAATAAATCCCACTCCTGATCATTGTTTAATATTGGTGGGTAAAATTGGTTGTAATCTTGTTTGCTAATATCTTTGAGTAACGTTTTGAGATCTGTATTAAGTAGGGAGATTGGGTCTATAATTAGTCATTATAGGGCATGAGCCTTATTGTTTTTAGAATAGGGAAATTGTGTCATTTCTTTCGGAATTATTGTTTTTCTATAGCCCATCTTTGAATCTTTTCTGTAAAATAGGGGGTTAAAGGGCATCCACCCCCAAAACTATAATCCCCCCAACTACATGTCCCACCATGTAGTGTAGTTTAATCCTTACCCTCACATCCCAACTCCATCTGGTTCGCTTCCTGTAGTCTCCCCCCCCAAGTTCCAAAAACTGCCAACCAGGAGGCTTAGCATGTCCATATAGGACACTCCTGCACCTGGCCTCCGTGTCCTGCCATGCGGCTGCAGCCCTTCTCCCCCCCCTCCCCCTCCCTCTCCCTCCTCCTCCCTCCCGTTCTACTATCCCTCCCACTAATCCCTCCCCCTAGCACAAATCCCCCTTAAATTGGGCTCCCCCATGTCCCCTCTCCCCCAGCCCCAACGCAATGTTTTTTTTGTTTTAAAAAGCTCCCAAAACTCTTACTTACCTCTCCCTCCGGCTTCCTCCGCTGCACTGAATGACCGGCACCGCGTCGTGATTGGCTGCGCTCATCCAATCACAGACGCGACTGCCGGTCCCGCCCCTCTTCTTGCATTCTCGTAAAACAAGCAGAGGGCCCGGCAAGTGGCGGCGGAGGATCGAGGGGAGGTAAGTAAGAGTTTGGGCTTTTTAAAAAAAAAAACATGCGGTGGGGGCTGGGGACATTGGGGAGCATGATATAAATTTTGATTTTTAGGTGGACATAGCCTTAATATGTCTGTATAAATTTTATAATTTTGTTTATGAATCGCATTGTGCCTGGGGATTATTGTTTGGAAGTTCCGTGCATAGCTTGTTAATACTATTTCTGGATGGGTTGGCCTATTTTTTTTAATTGTATATTTTGTTATACATTATTTGGTTAAGGTTTCTAGGATTTTTGATTTCTCTTGTGTTGTAGGGTGATTTATATAGGATCTTTGTTGAGGTTGGTAAGTGTAGCGTATACTTAGGAATTGATCTGCTATTTTGCTTTGGATTTGTGTATATTTTATTTTGTTTATCGTTTATGATAACTGAAATTTTGTTTTTGGCCATTTTTCTTTTTAATGTTGTTTGCTGAATTTTATGCGATCTTTTGGTCGCTTGGGCTATCAAATAACCAAAGATCGGAGCACTCCTGGGAATCCTCATTTTAAAAAAACTATTTATTAATAATATGTGTGTCTACGTGTTTCAACCCAGCTTCGGTCATTCTCAAGCATGGGTGTTGTAACCCAGCAAAACTTTAAATAGCCCAATGACAGTGGCCCGCCCCTCAATTCGATCTCCGTCCCCCTCCTATTTTTTCTGACCAGGTCCTTAGGTTCCCGGATAGGGCCCACTTCGTAGGTGGCTGTGGTCCATCCTATAGTGGCCTCACTGACACTCCACCGTGTAGGCATTCCATGTGGGAGTTGCAATACATCGCTCGCTCCGCTTTAAACCGAGAGACCTGGAGGAGAACTGGAATCCCTTTAGTGTCCCACCCTCACTCTTCACCTCCTTAAAGTGCAAGTGCTCCGTGCATAATTAGAATAAGTCCCCAATTCCTTTTTAGACTACAAAGATGGATATAAAAGTGAAATAATATTAAAACCGTACACAGTAAAATCCTGAGGAGTCAATCTATGATACTAAAAACCATGTGTCTATCATAAAATTCCTACCCCCGACTTATGAACATAATAAATAAAGGAACCTAAACATGATTAATACTAAGGTCCAGCCTACTAATTAGACTACATGTGACTACTGGTGTTCTAACCCTTTTTACACACATTTTTTTAGGGGTCCTCTGGGGGGACAATCATGGTCAATGTCATACAGACCATGTGGGGTCAGTTCGGGCCCCTTGTTTACATAGCCCGTGGCCAGTTGAGCATGTTCATCATTCAGACCCTTTGGGATAACAGTGTTCAATCTTCGGATCCACCATGCCCTGCCTCGCAGCACTGTAGGAGGGCTCTGTTCTAGTCCACGTTCCTTCTGCTTTGGTGACCTGATCTATAGCCATCCTTTTTAAGTTTAGCCAAAGTGTGTTTGGGTCCTCCTTATAGTGTTCTGGCAACTGATTGTTCCCCAATTTGGAGATAGCTGGTCCAATCCCCTGTCCCACTGTTCGTAGCCATGCTGTCCTGATCGCCTTTCTAATGATTAGCCATTCTAATCTCTCACTGTGGTCGTGGTTTTTAACCTACAATAATATGGCCACAGGGGAGGTTATGATGTAGAACAATGTATGTACTAAGACATACATCTGTGTTCTAATTTTTACGTTTGCCACTTTGAGGGTGTGGGAATATTGCCCTTGATGATGTATCTGCATGTTTTGGCACTCAATACGCTGTAGCACCCCCTTCTGGTCACATTTAGCCACTCGCTTTGTGGGACCACTGTGACGTCCGTGCATACCCATAATTTCTTTAATTTTTTTTTCCCTCTGCCGGTAAGTGAACATGGGGCGAGTGTCTTTAAAAGGGAAGGACTCATCACTCTGTTTATATTCCAATTGTTTAACGCCTCCTGATTAGTTCATGCCTGGTGCGTGTCCCAGGCTGAATATAATTAGGGTGGGTATTCTTCTTCACTCCCGGTTTGGCACGCTACTCGGCCAGTCACGTACCATCTTGCCTGTCCCGTTCTCTACTCGGACTCACTTTTTTTTCCTCATAGCCCCGTTTTATATTTATTTCACTATTGTTATATCCATCTTGCGTCTACACAGTAACTTGGACTTACCTATTATGCACGGGCATTGCACTTTAAGGAAGGTATGTGGGACCTAACGGGATCTCGGTTCCCTCAGATCTCTGTGCCCTCCCTCAATGACTGCCTACTACGGTGTGGGAGTGGTCCGTGAGGCCACTGATAGGATGGACCCACCTACGAAGTGGCCTATCCAGTGAACCTAATTGGACCTTGTCGAAAAATAGGAGGGGGAACGGAGATCGAAAGTTGGAGGGGCTGGCACTGTCATTGGGTATGTAAAGTTTTGCTGTGTTAGCAACACCCATGTCTTGAGAACGACCCGTTGTTGGGTGAAAGCGTCGACACACGTGTTATAAACAATAAATATTGATTTAAACTTAGATTCCCGGATGCTCCGCTCCTTTTGGTTATTGTGCTATTCTACTGGGGGCAACGGAGGCACCCGGGTGGTTGTGAAGGAGGACGAGGAGAGCCGCTCCACTTAGTTAATACAGTCGTTATATATTATAGTCTCAGATCCATAATTGTATTTTGAGTTTATCTTTAGCTATTGTAATATTGCGATAAACCTGAGATCGGTCTGACTGTTCATATGATTTAGTTCATTATGTGTCTTTTTGTACATTTTGTTCCAGTTCCATTATTCTCTCTCTCCCCCTTCATCCCTCACCCCCCCCCCCCACCCACCCCCCACACTCGACCCCCTCCTGGTCTAGATCTTTTAATACTTTTTGAGAAAGTTTTTCAGAGTACTTTTCTCTTTTTTTGTTTTGTTACTTTTGTGTACCCATTTTTTCCCCTTTTTTTTATTTTCCTTTTCGTTTAATTTTGTATACTGTCCGGTCTCATGATTTGAATTTGGTAGGTTAGATTATTCCATTACTTGTTGTATTCTTTTGGGAGAATCGTAGTTGTTTTTTGTGGTGGTGGTTGTTTGGGGCCATCTGGTGGTCTCCAAAGTTTTCCATTCCTTTATGCAGGGATTCTGCTTCTTTTGTTGTTGATGTTATGGACCCTTTATCCTCCATATGTAGGTTTAGCTTTGTGTGGAAATCCCCATCTGTATGTTTATGTTTGTCACGAGATTTGGTTTAGGTCACGAAATTGTCTTCTTTGTGCTATAGTTTATAGGAACAGATCTGGGAACAGTTGTATTTGGTGAAATTTTGATCGGTAACTCCCTTCTGTTTTGATCTCTCATTGCCTTCAATAATCTCTCTTTTATTTGATAAAAGTGACAATTCTTAGTATAACATTCGGTTGGTCTTGGGGGCTGGTCGGCTTGTTGGGTTTAGGTAATCTAATGGATCCGTCGGTTAAGATTCCAGCCTCGTTTGGCATCGGGTAATAACATTAAACAAGTCCAGAGTTGTATTCTAAAGTTGTGGCTGTTTTATGGATTCAGCGATCGCTCCCTTTTGGTTGTGATTCCAAAAGTTTCTTTATGAATGGGAGACTGTTACGGGGCGGGCGGTCTGCTTCCAGAATATCTTTAATGGTAGCTAATTTGCCACAAACACCAATCAGATCTTTTTAACATGTGAAAGCAACATCTGAATTGGTGGGGCAACCTTTTTAGCCACCATTTTAAATGAAAGAACTTTTCTTGAATAACCCTAAATAGGCTGAATAATTCCGCATAAATTCAATAAAAGTTCTTATTATTAAAAATGGCGCTAATTTTGCCTCAACCAATCAGAGCTTATTTAACATTTGAAAGCTAACTCTGATTGGTTTGGGGCAGCATTAGCACCTTTTAACATAAGAAGTTTTTATTGATAACCCTTCATTTTAAGTATTTAGTCACTGTTTTTCTACCCTACGTTTATTACAAAGATTTTTTGTTTTTGAATATCTGCAATATAAGCAAAAGTGGAATCATGGAAAGCATAGGCAAAACATAATTGTGAAATGTTTTTTTTTCTCAGAGGAAGATTAAAGGAAAATGTGTTGATTACCATTTTCTCGACTGTGTGGCAGCATTTAGCACTTCTTCAATGAACTGCTCACATGAAATTTTTTCTAATGTGCAGAGAAAGTGTGTATCACTGTTACCACCTGGGCTAAACAGGGAATATTTCTTATAAACAGATTAAAAGGAAATTGTGTAATCTGTTTCTTTAAAGGGACACTATACTGTAAAAAATGACTTTGCTCATCTTATCTATATTGAATACTTTAAAGAAGCCTTACTCTGATCCGTGTGTGTTGCTGCATGCCTTCAATCAGCACAAATTTTGTTTAGGAGCAGTAATCCCCACCTCCCTCTTTTACAATTAAC
Source organism: Hymenochirus boettgeri (assembly GCA_019447015.1). Taxonomy (NCBI): domain Eukaryota; kingdom Metazoa; phylum Chordata; class Amphibia; order Anura; family Pipidae; genus Hymenochirus; species Hymenochirus boettgeri. The sequence goes on from JAACNH010000129.1 coordinate 233,332, forward strand.
GCACTCCACTTTCCATCTGACATGACTTTTCCCCCCCAACCAACTGTCAAGCCTTGCACACAGCATTCCGCCTGTCAAATCTGTCACCATTTCCAGTTACAGTAACTACTCACAGAGATAGTTATTGAGAGCAAGCACTTGCTTGACAGCTGAAATATAAGCATTTTTAGATTTGGATATCTACAGAAATAGGGGACAGATCAACAAAAAAATGATAACAGTGGTGTATGGGAATAAATTCTAGTTTCCAGTATAGTCCATTTAAAATAACCTATTTTTTTGGTTTAGTGCCCTTTAAGTAACAAAAAACATTAAAGGAAATGTGGTAGTTACCATCTTTTCTCAATGCAGAGATTAAATGGTAAATCAACATTTTCTAGATTCCTTATTTTTTCCTATCTAAAATGCTAACAGGGAGATTCATAAAATTCTTATTCTTAAAAATGGTGCCGAATTTTTGCCTCCACCACTCAGATGTTAACTTCAAATGTTAATAAGATCTGATTGGTTGGTGGCAAAATTAGCAACCATTTTTACCAATGAGCGGGTTATTTGGAAAATACATTAACTGTGATCATAGAAAAAAGATTAACCCATTATTATTTATTATGATGGTGTCCAATCTTCCGAGCAATGTTCCCTCTAATATTCAATGGGAAGTGTGAGCACATATATATTTTCTTTGGTCACATTCAAGATAAAATCGTGTTAGCTACCGTATCAGTTCTACCGTTCATCAAATTTTTGATCTCACAGCTTAAGCGAAGACTCTCAATGATAATAACATTAAGTACAGTTATATCAGGCTTGCTCAGAAGAGCTACATCTAATCACTTTTAAACTCACCATCCAGGCCTACTAGAAGCACTATCTCTTCTACTAATTAGCAATTTATATCAGAGGATGTTTCTCTAAGACCCAGTTTTTACAGACATGAATTTTGTATAACGAAAATAAGAATTGAAACAGAAAATGAGTCTATATTAAACAATTGTAATTGTGTTGTTCAAGAACGCTTTTCAAAAAGAACAATTTGTTCATTCTCAAAACATAAACACAAAGACCATCCTATTTTTAAAAACAAATCATTACTTACATCACCCATATTCCTTAAGTGGCTCACACGGCTCACATTCTCCTTAACCTCCTTGTATATGGTTACTCATTGGATCAAAGTACTATTTACTATGAAGGGTGGATGACATCTCTCACGGTCATTGTTTGGGGTTGTAGTGTTAGAGTGTGTGGAAGGTTGTATAAATAGCTCCGAATACCAACAAGTAGTGTTTTTGTGAGATTGATTTTCAGCCCGGCCATGTTCTGTTATTTACTAGATACACGTAACCATCAGATGGTGAAGATGCCTGTAAATCGTCCACTCAACATCCATACCTGTCCAGAAATTCCGGCAGACGGAATCACAACTGCAGAGTTTTCCAACACTATTGGGTACTTCCAAAGTCAATGCGATAGTAAGTGTAACTTTAGTCCTTAGACAATAAACAAGCTCATATTGAAGCTTTTCTACCATTAACTACGAACCATAGCAATCGCCACATCCCAGAAGTCTCTCCCCTTTTAACTTTCACTCTACACAATGCAAAGCGTATGAAAATACTCAATACATTACACAGTGATTCAATGCATTTTTTGAAATTTGTTTTTGTTTTTGTTTATGCATTTAATTCTCTTCCAAATAACTTTCATTGAGACAGCCAGCAGTGCTTAATGCAATGCAACACACCAAATGCAGAAGTATGAATGGTACTATGACATCTTTTTTCCCTAAAAAAGCCGTGCAATTATACCAAAACGATGACCAACCCCGTTGTCCTTAGCATGTATGGATAATGTTTTCAGCCTGCTTTTCGAATCTCTTGTTCCTGAGTGCTATATAAAAATGGGATTATACATGGAGTTAAATGTAATTGAGTCAGTGATAAGATTCTTGGTCACATGTAATGAATCCCTTCCTCTTTGCTGGGGCTAATCAAGTGAGTGATCAGTGTCCCGTAATAGATGAACCCACCGTGAGGCAGGTGGGAGACTACAGTTGAGAAGGCTTTCTGGCTACCGGAGGTGTATGTTATTTTCAACATCATGGCCAATAGACGCAGAGTTATTGTTCTCAGATAACCAATACGATAACTGTTAAACTACCCATATCACACTACTATGGCGGAGACATGACTTTCTACATGCTGAAGTATCAAGCAAGAGAGTTCTAGTAATGGGAGCGAGATCACAGAAGAAATGGTCTAACATTGCGATGTTGGACCCACAGAAATTCAACACGAATACATAGACCATTAGTTATCATTTGCGAGAATAAAACCCGTCACCCAGGGGGCCAAACAGCCAATTAACACCAACCGTGTATGGTTAATGATAGTCCTTATAGTCAGCAACGGTCTAATACAATCGTATCGCTCAATAAGGACAATCACGTGATAAGAAGGGCACTCCCCTGTCATGGCAGAAGGTCACCAAAGAAAACAAAACCTGAATGTGGCAGGAAGTGATAGCTATGTTGTGGACTCCTACCATACCCTTAAAATTATGGACTTTTAGAGCATTTGGGGCACCATTTGTACTATCCATACATGTCACAGAGAACAAGGTGACAAGCAAAAATACTTGGGGACCAGAACTGGTGACCAGTAAAAACCCCAAGTGGATGATGAGAAGATTCCCCAGTTACAGTGTCAACGTAGAAATAAAAACTGTCAGGAAGCCCGGGATTTGGAAATGTTTAAGATTGAAAAATCCAATAAACTCAAAATTCATGGACCAAGTGGCATTGACTTGAGGAGTTTCCTGCACTGGTTTAATCACACTATGTAACATATAATATTAAAATATGTTATAACGTTAATACTAATAATAATGATAATTAGTGATATTTAAACATATCTGGTGTAATCTATCATATGAGTGTGTGAATGCGTGTTCTATGGTGTTGGTATTTTTGGTATTTGTCCATTTGTGTTTTGTACACTATGTTCCTTCTATGGGGCATATTTATAAGCGTTCGTTAACTTTTCGTCGGCCGGTTTTCCGCCTTAACGCATAAATCGCGTTACCGCGATTTATCAAGGCCCGAAAACGCCGCGAAAAAGTTAACGAGCGTTAGTCATTTCGCGCCGATAACTTACCCGTTTACCTGCCGCTTCGTATTATACAGCTGCGTACTGGTTTCGCTCGGCTAGTATCGGCTGTTTTACTTCGCCACCCGTTGGAAGGAGGCGAAGTCATCCGATACTCACCTCCCGCGGCGGGGATTGGCAGGCACCCGCGGCGGGTGGGTCGGCAACCCCCCCCCCGAGACACGCCCACCCCCGCCCACACCCCCCGCGGCCTGTCAGCGTTCGACCCCCGCCCGCCGTCCTGCCTACGTTCCCAGCGCCCTCCCAACTCCAATCTTTTTTCTATATTTTCCTGACCCGTTCCCCCCGTCGCCGGCAATCTCGGAACGGAGGCTAGAATGGGCTGCCGGGAAGGGGCCGCAGCAGGTGTCGCGACGCCCGCCGCGCCAGCCCCCCTCCCGGCACCCCCCTCCAAGCCCCCGCCCCGGCCAGACGTCCCGTGAATGGGACTGAGGGAGGCCTCTGGGGGGGGGGAGGCCCGTCCCGCCAGCGGCCCCTGAGAAGTGCCTTTTGTGGATGTCTTAGGGGGTCCCATTCGCAGCCCGAACCGTGGGACTCCCCCTCCCCGGCCACCCTACCTTATAAGGGCTCCTTGCGGCCACTGACATTTGCCTTTGGCGGGGTTCCCGCAGCTGAAACCGGGACGCCCCCCGTGCGGCGCTTAAAACTGATGTCCCCTTGGGTCCGCGACCGTGCTGCTTTCGTCCAGTCCCGGCGACAAACCACCCGCTAGGTGCCACCGACCCCCGAAAGGTCCGCCCTGCGGCCGCCAGGGGTACCTCCCGCGGCGGCGCGCTGCGACCTCAACGTGGGCCAGGTTTTTGCCGGCGTCTTTGATCCGAACTCGACGTCTTCGGGCTGGCGACACCGTAACCCCACTCAAGGTAGCCGATGCCAGGCAGACTCACTGCGCCGCCAGTGATCCCGCTGGCACCCCGCCGGCCCTATACAGACCCCCCACTCACACTGGTTCCTCCACCTTATACCTTTCTCTCTAATGTCCCCATATGTCCCTGTCCATACCCTGTACCCATCACAGAACCATCTCCTATACAGAGCCCCCACTCACACTGCTTCCTCCCACCTTAAACCTTTCTCTCTAGTGTCCCCATATGTCCCTGTCTGTACCCTGTACCCATCACAGAACCATCTCCTATACAGACCCCCACCATCTCCTATACAGACCCCCACTCACACTGCTTCCTCCCACCTTACACCTTTCTCTCTAGTGTCCCCATATGTCCCTGTCCGTACCCTGTACCCATCACAGAACCATCTCCTATACAGACCCCCACTTCTGTAATAGGTAGATGGTTCTGTGATGGGTACAGGGTAAACGACAGGGACTAGGTGTGATCACTAGACGAGAAGGTATAGGTGGAGGCAGCATTGTGAGTGGGGGTCTGTATAGGGAGATGGTTCTGTGGATGGGTACAGGGTAACCGACGGGACTATGGGGACAATTAGAGAGAAGTATATAAGGTGGCGGACGCAGGTGTGAGTTGGGGGGTCCGTAGAGGAGATGGTTTCTTTGATGGGTACAGGGTAACAGACATGGACAATTTGAACACTACAGAGAAAGGTATAAGTGGGAGGAAGCGTGTGAGTGGGGGTCCTGGTTAGGAGAATTGTTCTGTGATGGTACGAGGGTACAGACAGGACATATGGGGATCAACTAGAGAGAAGTATAAAGGTGTGAGAAGCAGTGTTAGTGGGGTCTGATAGGAGATGGTTTCTGTGATGGGTACACAGGTTGGACAAGGGACAGATGGGACACTAGAGAGAAAGGGTATAAGGTGGGGGAGCAGTGTGAGTGGGGGTCTGGTATAGGAGCAGGTTCTGGATGGTACAGGGTACGGACATGTACATATGGTGGGACACTAGAGATAAAGGTTTTAAGGTGGGAGGAAGCAGTGTTGAGTGGGGTCCTGTATAGGAATGGTTCTGTGATGTACGGGTACGGACAGGACATATGGACACTAAGAGAAGTTTTAAGGTGGGAGGAAGCAGTGTGATGGGGGGGGTCTGTATAGGGATGGTCTGTGATAGGTAAGGTACGGACATGGACATATGGGGACACTAGAGAGAAAGGTATAAGGTGGAGGAAGCAGTGGGTGTAGTGGGGGGTCTGTATAGGAAGATGGTTCTGTATTGGGTACAGGGTATGGACAGGGACATATGGGGACATGGGGGCGCGGGGGGTGTTGGAGGCGAGAAAGGTTTGGTGAGAGGAAGCAGTTGTGAGTGGGGTCTGTATAGGAAGATGGTTCTGTTCCTGTGAATGGGTACAGGGTACGAACAAGAGGGACATATAGGGGACACTGAGATGTGCTGACTCGCAGGGGAAGGTAAGGTTGGGAGGAGCATTGTGAGTGGGGTCGTATAGGAGATTGTTTCTGTGATGGGTACAGGGTACGGAACAGGGACATATGGGGACACGAGAGAGAAAGTATAAGGGGAGGAAGTCAGTGTGAGTGGGGGTCTGTATAGGCGATGGTTCTGTGATGTGTTACAGGTACAAGAAAGGGACATTGGGGACACTAGAGAGAAAGGTTTAAGGTGAGAAGGAAGCGTGTAGTGGGGGTCTGTCATAGGAAGATGGTTCTGTGATGGTTAGCAAGGGTACTGACAGGGACATATGGGGACACTAGAGAGAAGGTTAATGTGGAGGAAGCAGTGTGAGTGGGGGGTCTGTATAGGAGACGGTTTCTGTGATGGTGCAGGTACGGACATGGACATATGGGGGACACTATAGAGAAGGTATAAGGTGGGAGGAAGCATGAGGTGGGGGGTCGGTCTAGGAGATGGTTACCTGTGATGGTACAGGGTACGGACAGGGACATACGGCGTGGGAGGTACACTAGACAGAGGTAAAGAGTATACAGGTGGAGGAACGCAGTGTGAGTCGGGGGGGTCTGTATAGGAGATGGTTCTGGATGGGTACAGGGTACGGACAGGGACATATGAGGCACTAGAGAGAAGGTTTTTAAGGTGGAGGGAAGCGTTGTGAGTGGGGGTCTGTTAAGGAGATAGGGTTCTGTGATTGGTACAGGGTACGGACAGGGACATATGGGGACCTAGAGAAAAAGTTTAAGTTGGGAGGAAGCAGTGTTTAGTGGGGGGGTCTGTATTCGGTAGATGGTTTCTGTGATGGGTAAGCAGGGGTACGGAAAGGGCAATGGGGACACTAGAGAAGAAAGGTTTTAAGTGGGAGTAAGCGGTAGAGTGGGGGGTCTGTATAGAGATGGTTCTTTGAATGGCTACAGGGTACAGACCAGGGACATATGGGACACTAGAGAGAAAGGTATAAGGTGGGAGGAAATCAGTGTGAGTGGGGGTCGTATAGGAGATTGTTCTGTGAATGGGTACAGGGTACGGACCGGGACATATGGGGACCTCAGAGAGACAGTGTATTGGAGGGAAGCATTGTGAGTGGGGTCTGTATAGGATATGGTTCTGTGATGGGTACAGGCTCACGGACAGGGACCTATGGGGACACTAGAGAGAGAGTATAAGGGGTGGAGGAGCAGTGTGAGTGGGGTCTTTATAGGAGATGGGTTCTTTGATGGGTACTGGTACCATCAGGGACGTATTGTGACATTAAGAGAAAGGTATAAGGTGGGAGGAAGCAGTGTGGAGTGGGGGTCCTCGTATAGGAGATGTTCTGTGCTGGTACAGGGTACAGACAGAGGACATATGGGGACCCTAGAGAGAAAGGTTTTAAGGTGGAGGAAGCAGTGTGAGGGGGGTCTGTATAGGAGATAGGATTCCCTGTGATGGGTACAGGGCTAACGGACAGGGACAATATGGGACACTAGAGAGAAAGGTTTGAGGGCGGGAGGAAGCCGTGTGAGTGGGGTGTCCCCTTTATAGGGAAAGATGGTTTCTGTGATGGGTACGGGTACAGACAGGGACTATGGGGACACTTAGAGAGAAAGGTTTAAGGGGAGTAGCTGGTGAGTGGGGGTTCTGTAATGGATCCTGGTTTGTGATGGGTACGGGTACTGACAGGACATATGGGGACACTAGAGAGAAAGGATTTAAGGTGGGATGCACATGTGAGTGGGGTCCTGTAGAAAAAATCATGGTTTCTCTTGTCATGAAAAGAAAAAATGGGTTACAGGGTACGGACAGGACCTATGGGGACACTAGAGAGAAGGTTTAAGGTGGGAGGAAGCAGTGTGAGTGTGGTCTGTATGGAATGGTTCCTGTGATGGGTACAGGGGTAGGACAGGACAGTATGGGGACACTAGGAGAAAGGTTAAGGTGGGAGAGAGGGCAGTTGTGAGTGGGGGTCTGTAGATGGAGATGGTTTCTGTGATTGGGGGTACAGGGTAAACGGAAACAGGACATATGGGGACACTAGAGAGAAAGGTATTCAGGTTCGGATCAGTGTGGTTGGGGGTCTGTATAGGAGATGGTTTCTGTGATGGGTACAGGGGTAACGGACAGGGACATATGGGACACTAAGAGAGAAAGGTTTAAAGGTGGGAGGAAGCAGTGTGAGTGGGGTCTGTATAGCGATGGTCTGTGATGGGCGGTACAGGGTACGGACGGTACATATGTGGACACTAGAGAGAAAGTATAAAAGTGTCAGGAAGCAGTGTGAGTGGGGTCTGTATATAGGAGGATGGTTCTGTGGATGGTACAGGGTACGAACGGGGACCTATGGGGACAACATAGAGAGAAAGTTATAAGTGTGAGGAAGCAGTGTGAGCCGGACTTGGGGTCTGTATAGAGAATGTTTCTTTGATGTTACAGGGTCCGGACAGGGACATCTGGGGCACCTAGAGAGAAAGGTTTACACTAGTCGGGAAGGTAAAGCAGGTGATGGAGTGGAAAGCGACGGGTCTGCCTCCATAGGGCAATGGTGATTCTGTGCGAACGAATGAAGTGGTCAGACACAAGGCAAAACACGCAGGGCGGTACGCGGACACGGGTGAATCACTGTGGTAGGAACACACATAGAAGAGAAAGGTTTACCAACAGGTGGGAGGAAGCAGTGTGATGCGCGGGTCTGTAGTACGGCAGATAGTAGTTCACGACATGCGAATAGATAGGTAAACAGGGTACCCGCCCAAGGGACAGCTGGGACCCGAAGACGAAAGCGTTGGTCAGGCTCGGGAGGGACCGCCAGCTGACGGGGGGGTTGGTGAGTGGGAGGGTATGTATATGAGCAAACTGGTTTCTCTGTGATGGGTACTAAGAGGGTCGCGCCAGCGATGGCACAAATCCTGGAGGAACTAACGGCAGAAAGGATATAAGGCCGGGACAGATCGAACGCAGTGTGAGAAGCTCAGGGCGGGTCTGTCTAGGAGAGCAACTGGTTCCTTGGTGACTGGGATACAGGGTATGGACAGGGACATTATTGGGACACTAGAGAGCAGGTTTAAGGGTGAGACGGAAGCAGTGTGAGTTGGGGGTCTGTCTAGGAGATTGGATTCTGTGATGGGTACAGGGTAGCGGACAGGGGACATATGGGGACACTAGAGAGAAAGGTTTAAGGTGGGAGGAAGCCAGTGTGAGTGGGGTCTGTCATAGGAGATGTTCTGTGATGGGGACAGGGTACGACGGGACATATGGGGACACTAGAAGAAAGGTATAAGGGTGGGAGGAAGCAGTGTGAGTGGGGGGGGTTTTTTTTTTCTGTATAGGAGATGGTTCTGTGATGGGTTACAGGGTACAGAAAGGGCATATGGGGCACTAGATAAAAGGTTTTAAGGTGAGAGGAAGCCGTGTGAGTGGGGGGTGTCTGTATAGGAGATGTAGTGATGGGTACAGGGTTTTTTTTGGACAGTGACATATGGGGGAAACGGCAGAACATAGGACGGAAGGGAGAAAAGGCATGATAAAGGGGTTTTGGGGACATGGCAGCCAGTGTGTGCCTATGGGCGTGGGTGATCCACTGGTACGGGAGAGACTTGTGGCACGTGAGGGAGGGGAGAGAGAGCACGATGCAGGGAAGTCTGTTCTGTAGACGCAAATGGGAGTTACAGGGTTTACGGACAAAAGGGGGCGCAGGAGGGGGGTAGCAACCTATTGTGTGGGGTCCACACCGGGACAAACGTATAGATGACAAAGGCGACGGTATAAGCGTGTGAGATGGCGGGCTACCGAGAGTCAGAAAAAATCCAATTGTAAGGGCCAAGATGTGCTGGGTCCGGACGCATAGATATAAGAGACAGCGAACAATGGAAGACAGACTGGTGATGGTCCACTCGGGACAGCCGAATGTAGTGGACCGGATAGCTATGGTGTCTGACTGGGGAACACAAGGGTCGGTCCGATCAATATGGGAACAAGCTCAAGGCGAGCATAGAGCGAAAAAGAGTGATACAGTGAGGTGTGTGTAGGGGAAGGTGTGAGGGAAGAGGGGGGAGGCGGGAAAAAAGGGGGGAAGGAAGGGGCGAGAGTCTCCGGTTTAAGGGGGTAGGGCTCGATTAGGATGCACCTGTTTCGTGTAAGGCTGCAGTGGTAGCGGGGAAGGGGACATAGGGCGTCGGACACTAGAGAGAAAGGTATAAGGTGGGGAGGAAGCAGTGAGAGTGGGTGGGTTCCTGTATAGGAGATGGTTCTGTGAGGGGTACAACTAGGGTACCGGACAACTGGACAGGTGATGTGGACGGTGCTCCAGAGAGCAAGGTATAAAGTTGGGAGGAAGCTTGTGAGTGTGGGGGTCTGTATAGGCGATGGTTCTGTGATGGGTACAGGGTTACGACGGGGACCTAATGGGGACCTATAGAGAACGGTATAAGTGGAGGAGTCGAGTGTGAGTGGGGGTCTGTATAGGAGAATGGTTTCTGTGATTGGGTACAGGTACGGACAGGGACATATTATTGGGGGGGCCCACCTAGAGATGAAAAGGTTTAAGGTGGGAGGACAGCAGTGTGAGTGGGGGCTGTATAGGAGATGGTTCCTGTGGATGCGAGTACAGGGTACGGACATGACATATGCGGAGGACACTAGAGAGACAAGGTTCAGGTGGGAGGAAGCAGTGCTGGAGTGGAGGGGTCTGTAAGGAGATTGAGTTCTGGTGATGGGTACATGGACGGGACAGGGACATATGGGAAACACTAGAGAGAACGGTATAAGTGGGAGGACGGGTGAGTGGGGTCTGTATCGGAGATGGTTCTGGTTGATGGGTACAGCCAAGGGACATATTTGGGACACTAAGATAAAGGTATAAGGTGGGAGGAAGCAGTGTGAGTGGGGGTTGTATAGGAGGATGGGTTCTGTGAATGGGTACAAGCAGTGGTATCGGACAGGGACTAATGGGGACACTAGAGAGAAAGGTATAAGGTGGGAGAAGCCACTTGGTGCTTGTGTTCTGTATTGAGATGGTTCTTGTGAAACTGGGTAACAGACCATGGACATATGGGGACACGTAGAGAGAAGGTATAAGGTGGGAGGAAGCAAGTGTGGTGGGTGTCTGTATAGGCGATGGTTATCTGTGATGGGTCCAGGGTAGCGGACAGGGACATATTGGGACACTAAAAGAGAAAGGTTTAAGTGGATGAAGCAGTGTGAGTTGGGGGGTCTGTATAGAAGTTTTTCGTGATGGGGGTACAGGTACGGACAGGGACATATGGGGACACTAGAGAGAAAGGTTTAAGGTGGGAGGAGTAGTGTGAGTGGGGGGTCTGTATAGGAGATGTTCTGTGATGGGTTACAGGGTAATGGAACAGGGATAATGGCGACACTAGAGAGAAGTTATAAGGTGGAGGGAGCAGTGTGGAGTGGGGTCTGTAAGGAGATGGGTTCTGTGATGGGTACAGGGACGGACAGAGACATATGGGACACTAGAAGAAAGGTAATAAGGTGGAGGAAGCAGTGTGAGTGGGGGGTCTGTATGGATATGGTTCTGTGTGGGTGCAGGGTACCCGGCAGAGACTATCTGGGGAACACTAGAGAGACAAGGTTATAAGGTGGAAGGAAGCAGTGTGATTGGGGGTCTGTATTAGGAGATTGTCCCTGTGATGGGTACGGGTCACGGACAGGACATATGGGGACAACTAAGAGAAGGTATAAGTGGGAGGCAGTAGTGTGAGTGGGGTCTGTATGGAGATGGTTCTGGATGGGTACAGGGTACGGACAGTGGACATATGGAGACACAAGAGAGAAAGGTATAGGGAGGAAGCAGTGTGAGTGGGTCGTAAGAGATGGTCTGTGAGGGTTTACAGGGTATGGACAGGGAACATATTGAGACCTAAGGAAAGTATAGGTGGAGGAAGCATGTGAGTGGGGTCCTGTATAGGAGATGGTTTTGTGATGGTACAGGTACGGACAGGGACATGTGGGGACACTAAAAGTTTAAAAGTGGGAGGACGCATGTGAGTGGAGTGGGGGGTCTATATAAGAGATTGTCCTGTGATGAGCCTAGGGTATCTACTGGCAGGGACTTATGGTGCCACAAGGAGAGAAATAAAGGAGGAGCAGCAGAGCACAGGGATTTACAATGTTCAGAGCAGGATTTGTAGATAAATGTTTCAGTTTATGGGGAGGGTATCCATGCAGATGTGAGGCAACAGATGAGATTTAACAGGGTTATTCATAAAAGTCTTAATCGTTTTAAAATGGTGCTAATTTTGCCCCAACCCAATCAGATTTCGCTATTCAAATGTTAATAAGATCTGATTGTAGGGGAAAAATTAGCACCATTTTAAACGATATTATGATAACCCTGTAAATATTTTCAACGATTGTTAGAGAGCGATATAATGCTTGACAGAGTTACGTATGTCTAAATGGGGAGCAAGATTGGAAGCAGAGACCGAAAAGCAAAAAGGTTACAATAGTCTACTAGGGTGTGGACAGTGAGAGCTTGGAATAAGCTACAGTAGTCCAAGAGAGGAATCTATGGATTTTCGCAATGCTACAGAGAAAAAAGCATTAATCCTAAGCACGTGCCGCCTAAATAGGTAAATGTGGGTTGTTGTCCATAGCAATGGAATACGGTGGGAGGTGGGAATAGGACCAGGTTTTCGGGGGAGAATGATTAGTTTTGTTTTATTCAGTTTTCAGTTTTTTGAGCATCAGTGCGCCATCCATGAGGAGACGGCACCGGAGACAGGTCGGGATTGGGTGTCAGGCTAGGTGAGGGTGGAAAAGTATATTTGGTATCATCGGCATACAGAGGGTAGTTTAAACCACTGATCTAATGACATTTCCCAGGGAAATGGAGCATAGCCGGATGCCGCTCCATTCCGGATCCCCAGGAGTGAATAATTTGCATTAGGAGGGAATATCAATTGTGTTGAAAGCAGAGGAGAGGTCGCGAAGGATGAGAATAGAAAAGGCCCAGACCTTTGGATTTGCAGCCTGAAGGTCCATTCACAACTTTGGCACAGGGCCATCTTCTCCCTGGAGTGCCGCATGATGAAACCCTGACTGCAAGGGTCCAGTAGATTATGACAATGAAGATAAGTTAGGGATCAGAAAGAAAAACATTCTAGTCGCTTAGAGGCATCTGTAGAAGAGAGACCCCGGGCTGTAGTTTAGCAAGACAATAAGGGTCAAGGGTATGCTTCTTGATTATGGGTCGTGATGGCACCAAAACCGACCCGAACCCGAGTTTGAGCCAAACTTTATGAGTTTGAGCACTCGAACTATTCTAAACTAGTTGTTTTTTTCTGGACTAGCGGCTGTATTTTGATAATTATCGAAAAAAAAATCGATAATTTCGAATTTAAAAGCCGTTCCCTAACCCTAGAATGTACTTTCACTAACCCTCAAATGTAGACTTCAATTTTCTTTCCTCTAAAACCCCTCGTAAGTATCGTTCGTTTTCAGTAAACCTCGAATGTAGGATCGTTTTCCGTCTAAAAACCCTGAAAGAATTGTTCCTTTTTTGGTATTCCTCGAAGTATCATTCCGGTTTTGGTAACCCTACTACAGTACCATTGGTTAGTTTTTTAGTTGTAAATCTGGACATTTTGAACTATCACTCCCCCATTGGCTTTAACTGGTCCAAATTCTCAACTTCGATCTTTTACTGTTCGAAAGTTCAAAAAGGACCAAACTTTTATGAAGTTCGCCATCCTTATTATGATTTCAAATGGACGTGTAAATCTTGTACAGTTTTTAGGAGGTGGCGTGAACATGTACAAAGGTGTTGTGACCATCGGAGTTAAATCGTGCAGTATTGCCAAGCCTTTTGGGGATTAGGGTTAGGAAAGAATTAGAAATGTTTCTCTTTTTTGGTGTTCAGGCCGTATTTCATACTAAAAACATATTTAATAAAATAACCCAGGTTCCAGTTCGCCTTCTTTTAACAACAAATTCTTAAAAATACTTTCTTTATAAAAGGTTTCCTAAAGATGTCCTTTTACCAAAATATTAATTGGAATTTTACCCTCCCCTCCCCTCCATACTCAAATGTATTTTACCTTATACCTCTACAACCTTAAGTCTGGCCATAACACTTACATTATCATGGACATCCCTAATGGAGCTATCTATCTTGCTGGTAGCTCTCCGTCTTGCTACCAGAGCCACCCCCATTTTTGGTTATGTGGGCTCATAACAGAGCTATAACTGTCAAGGAAATCAACAAAATTACATCCTCTTAAACTTGATAATGAAACATTACATTTCAAATTCTAATTACTCTCAAAAGATATTGTTGATTAAAAAACAAACAAAAAAACTATGACGAATGTCAATGCCTGAGTACAAATGCACTGTTCTCTACAAATTTTGAAGATGCAAAATAACATTCAACCCTTCTAATAAATAGCTCAAATCTCTGTTTTTCCCCTTCCACACCGACTAATGAATGATTCAAGTCCCCTCTTTAAGTAAACGGTTACAACACATTTAATCGTCCGGTCCTAAAATAACACAACATGAAATGTTTAATAAACTGAGAATTCTTACCAAAACAAAAAAAAAAAAGAAATATACCTAGCTTGCCCTTTATAAATGTTATATGGTCATGGAACTCCTTGAACGTTTAATATCCTTATAATTTACAGTTTTTTTTATCCACGAATATTATCAAATAACCAATACAACTAATATGAATACCATAATACTCAAGAGGTAATGACGTATAAGACCATTATCCAGAGATTACTGTGTTAGATTGGAAGAGCACGTAATAGGTATGTGTAAGGAAAAAGAACTACAAACACCACACCAAAACACACCGTTATGAGGATAAACTGCTCTGTGCTTTCTAATTGTCATATTGTACAGCATTATTTAACCTTATGTATATTACTAGCAATATGTCCATTATTCCATATACAGTCACATATATTATCATGTGATTAACATTTACCACCGACCCCGCCAAGCATGATTAGAATGTGTGCTGCCTGTGTCACACCGAGTACGTAAAAAACCTTTGTTCTCCCTATAATTTTGGACTTTGGTGGACTTTTGTCCAACACTTATTATCTATTATTCAATCACCCTTTTATGACAGTTTATCATTCTGGACATGGTCTTTCATCCTTATACACTAACGTGCTTCCACAAGTAGCACATACACTGGATGAAAGTGCAGAATGACCTGCTTCTATTTAGTAATTAAGCTTAACCTTTGCAATGGAACTCTAATATTCATAGACTCTTCGAATATCTATATATAAATATTGTATGAACCCCCCAAAGTATTAAGATAAATGAAAATAGCCCCTTACAGTACTGCTGTGTCTGTGGGGGGCTCAGATCAAAAACTTTTCTTTTTAAACTTTTGAATTATTGTTTTACATATCTGCTCAAAACAAAAAATCAGGTAAATAAATAAACTTGTGCATCCTAATTAGCTTCATGCAGGCACGGTAAAAATCAACAATCCCTTAAAATGCCTTGATTGGTAATTCTCGCGTCTCTGAAGAGTTATAACAGAGTTTCTTGATATTTGTTCCTGATTGAGGCACACTTTGAACAATGCAATTTCTGTTGCGTCAAGACACCTGTTCCCACACACATCCTTAGTATTTACCAGTGCTACATTATAGAAGACAATTTCAAATAAATAAAGGTTGTGTAAAGCGCAGTACTTCAAGTCGCAACAAAATATTACATTCCATCATTGCTCAATAGACCAGAGCACATTTCGACAAAGGTACAGAAAGCCTTTGTCTCACATCTTCCTTTGCTGTGAAATTTATGAATTAACGCGTGTGGGTTCAGGGGTCAGCGTCCTAAGTATATGTGATACACTGGGGCGCGTGAACGACCTGGACCGCCAGGCACGAACGGTGGGGTGGGCCACCCTTAACAACAACAAATTCACCTCCAGAAAACACCAAAAAGTATACACAGATTGCTTCCTCTAGAAGCTGACTGTCACACGGGACATACACAATCGTTACAAGCTCAGCAGATCATCGTACCTCTGAAAAAAGAACAGGATTTCAGGTGGCAGTTTTTTTTCTGTACAATTTAAATGCTCTTGTCCGCACCACCCGCACACAATAGCACCAAAACAAACATAAACTAAATCCAAGTTGTGGGCTTTTCATAACAAATAAAGTAATATGTAGCCCATGGATGGAAGAAACAGAAGATTAGAAAACATTTCAGTAAAAATAAAAGTAACATTTACTGGAAATCAAACCTGGAAACATACTGGATGGAAAAAAAGCAGTAATTCAATCAGATTGATTATTTTTGTATTGTCTCATAAATAACCAGGGAATTTGAACATTTGAACCTGTAACTTCTTCCCCCACTCACACTGCTTCCTCCACCTTATACCTTTCTCTCTAGTGTCCCCATATGTCCCTGTCCGTACCCTGTACCCTTCACAGAACCATCTCCTATACAGACCCCCACTCACACTAAGAAGTTACAGGTTCAAATGTTCAAATTCCCTGGTTATTTATGAGACAATACAAAAATAATCAATCTGATTGAATTACTGCTTTTTTTCCATCCAGTATGTTTCCAGGTTTGATTTCCAGTAAATGTTACTTTTATTTTTACTGAAATGTTTTCTAATCTTCTGTTTCTTCCATCCATGGGCTACATATTACTTTATTTGTTATGAAAAGCCCACAACTTGGATTTAGTTTATGTTTGTTTTGGTGCTATTGTGTGCGGGTGGTGCGGACAAGAGCATTTAAATTGTACAGAAAAAAAACTGCCACCTGAAATCCTGTTCTTTTTTCAGAGGTACGATGATCTGCTGAGCTTGTAACGATTGTGTATGTCCCGTGTGACAGTCAGCTTCTAGAGGAAGCAATCTGTGTATACTTTTTGGTGTTTTCTGGAGGTGAATTTGTTGTTGTTAAGGGTGGCCCACCCCACCGTTCGTGCCTGGCGGTCCAGGTCGTTCACGCGCCCCAGTGTATCACATATACTTAGGACGCTGACCCCTGAACCCACACGCGTTAATTCATAAATTTCACAGCAAAGGAAGATGTGAGACAAAGGCTTTCTGTACCTTTGTCGAAATGTGCTCTGGTCTATTGAGCAATGATGGAATGTAATATTTTGTTGCGACTTGAAGTACTGCGCTTTACACAACCTTTATTTATTTGAAATTGTCTTCTATAATGTAGCACTGGTAAATACTAAGGATGTGTGTGGGAACAGGTGTCTTGACGCAACAGAAATTGCATTGTTCAAAGTGTGCCTCAATCAGGAACAAATATCAAGAAACTCTGTTATAACTCTTCAGAGACGCGAGAATTACCAATCAAGGCATTTTAAGGGATTGTTGATTTTTACCGTGCCTGCATGAAGCTAATTAGGATGCACAAGTTTATTTATTTACCTGATTTTTTGTTTTGAGCAGATATGTAAAACAATAATTCAAAAGTTTAAAAAGAAAAGTTTTTGATCTGAGCCCCCCACAGACACAGCAGTACTGTAAGGGGCTATTTTCATTTATCTTAATACTTTGGGGGGTTCATACAATATTTATATATAGATATTCGAAGAGTCTATGAATATTAGAGTTCCATTGCAAAGGTTAAGCTTAATTACTAAATAGAAGCAGGTCATTCTGCACTTTCATCCAGTGTATGTGCTACTTGTGGAAGCACGTTAGTGTATAAGGATGAAAGACCATGTCCAGAATGATAAACTGTCATAAAAGGGTGATTGAATAATAGATAATAAGTGTTGGACAAAAGTCCACCAAAGTCCAAAATTATAGGGAGAACAAAGGTTTTTTACGTACTCGGTGTGACACAGGCAGCACACATTCTAATCATGCTTGGCGGGGTCGGTGGTAAATGTTAATCACATGATAATATATGTGACTGTATATGGAATAATGGACATATTGCTAGTAATATACATAAGGTTAAATAATGCTGTACAATATGACAATTAGAAAGCACAGAGCAGTTTATCCTCATAACGGTGTGTTTTGGTGTGGTGTTTGTAGTTCTTTTTCCTTACACATACCTATTACGTGCTCTTCCAATCTAACACAGTAATCTCTGGATAATGGTCTTATACGTCATTACCTCTTGAGTATTATGGTATTCATATTAGTTGTATTGGTTATTTGATAATATTCGTGGATAAAAAAAACTGTAAATTATAAGGATATTAAACGTTCAAGGAGTTCCATGACCATATAACATTTATAAAGGGCAAGCTAGGTATATTTCTTTTTTTTTTTTGTTTTGGTAAGAATTCTCAGTTTATTAAACATTTCATGTTGTGTTATTTTAGGACCGGACGATTAAATGTGTTGTAACCGTTTACTTAAAGAGGGGACTTGAATCATTCATTAGTCGGTGTGGAAGGGGAAAAACAGAGATTTGAGCTATTTATTAGAAGGGTTGAATGTTATTTTGCATCTTCAAAATTTGTAGAGAACAGTGCATTTGTACTCAGGCATTGACATTCGTCATAGTTTTTTTGTTTGTTTTTTAATCAACAATATCTTTTGAGAGTAATTAGAATTTGAAATGTAATGTTTCATTATCAAGTTTAAGAGGATGTAATTTTGTTGATTTCCTTGACAGTTATAGCTCTGTTATGAGCCCACATAACCAAAAATGGGGGTGGCTCTGGTAGCAAGACGGAGAGCTACCAGCAAGATAGATAGCTCCATTAGGGATGTCCATGATAATGTAAGTGTTATGGCCAGACTTAAGGTTGTAGAGGTATAAGGTAAAATACATTTGAGTATGGAGGGGAGGGGAGGGTAAAATTCCAATTAATATTTTGGTAAAAGGACATCTTTAGGAAACCTTTTATAAAGAAAGTATTTTTAAGAATTTGTTGTTAAAAGAAGGCGAACTGGAACCTGGGTTATTTTATTAAATATGTTTTTAGTATGAAATACGGCCTGAACACCAAAAAAGAGAAACATTTCTAATTCTTTCCTAACCCTAATCCCCAAAAGGCTTGGCAATACTGCACGATTTAACTCCGATGGTCACAACACCTTTGTACATGTTCACGCCACCTCCTAAAAACTGTACAAGATTTACACGTCCATTTGAAATCATAATAAGGATGGCGAACTTCATAAAAGTTTGGTCCTTTTTGAACTTTCGAACAGTAAAAGATCGAAGTTGAGAATTTGGACCAGTTAAAGCCAATGGGGGAGTGATAGTTCAAAATGTCCAGATTTACAACTAAAAAACTAACCAATGGTACTGTAGTAGGGTTACCAAAACCGGAATGATACTTCGAGGAATACCAAAAAAGGAACAATTCTTTCAGGGTTTTTAGACGGAAAACGATCCTACATTCGAGGTTTACTGAAAACGAACGATACTTACGAGGGGTTTTAGAGGAAAGAAAATTGAAGTCTACATTTGAGGGTTAGTGAAAGTACATTCTAGGGTTAGGGAACGGCTTTTAAATTCGAAATTATCGATTTTTTTTTCGATAATTATCAAAATACAGCCGCTAGTCCAGAAAAAAACAACTAGTTTAGAATAGTTCGAGTGCTCAAACTCATAAAGTTTGGCTCAAACTCGGGTTCGGGTCGGTTTTGGTGCCATCACGACCCATAATCAAGAAGCATACCCTTGACCCTTATTGTCTTGCTAAACTACAGCCCGGGGTCTCTCTTCTACAGATGCCTCTAAGCGACTAGAATGTTTTTCTTTCTGATCCCTAACTTATCTTCATTGTCATAATCTACTGGACCCTTGCAGTCAGGGTTTCATCATGCGGCACTCCAGGGAGAAGATGGCCCTGTGCCAAAGTTGTGAATGGACCTTCAGGCTGCAAATCCAAAGGTCTGGGCCTTTTCTATTCTCATCCTTCGCGACCTCTCCTCTGCTTTCAACACAATTGATATTCCCTCCTAATGCAAATTATTCACTCCTGGGGATCCGGAATGGAGCGGCATCCGGCTATGCTCCATTTCCCTGGGAAATGTCATTAGATCAGTGGTTTAAACTACCCTCTGTATGCCGATGATACCAAATATACTTTTCCACCCTCACCTAGCCTGACACCCAATCCCGACCTGTCTCCGGTGCCGTCTCCTCATGGATGGCGCACTGATGCTCAAAAAACTGAAAACTGAATAAAACAAAACTAATCATTCTCCCCCGAAAACCTGGTCCTATTCCCACCTCCCACCGTATTCCATTGCTATGGACAACAACCCACATTTACCTATTTAGGCGGCACGTGCTTAGGATTAATGCTTTTTTCTCTGTAGCATTGCGAAAATCCATAGATTCCTCTCTTGGACTACTGTAGCTTATTCCAAGCTCTCACTGTCCACACCCTAGTAGACTATTGTAACCTTTTTGCTTTTCGGTCTCTGCTTCCAATCTTGCTCCCCATTTAGACATACGTAACTCTGTCAAGCATTATATCGCTCTCTAACAATCGTTGAAAATATTTACAGGGTTATCATAATATCGTTTAAAATGGTGCTAATTTTTCCCCTACAATCAGATCTTATTAACATTTGAATAGCGAAATCTGATTGGGTTGGGGCAAAATTAGCACCATTTTAAAACGATTAAGACTTTTATGAATAACCCTGTTAAATCTCATCTGTTGCCTCACATCTGCATGGATACCCTCCCCATAAACTGAAACATTTATCTACAAATCCTGCTCTGAACATTGTAAATCCCTGTGCTCTGCTGCTCCTCCTTTATTTCTCTCCTTGTGGCACCATAAGTCCCTGCCAGTAGATACCCTAGGCTCATCACAGGACAATCTCTTATATAGACCCCCCACTCCACTCACATGCGTCCTCCCACTTTTAAACTTTTAGTGTCCCCACATGTCCCTGTCCGTACCTGTACCATCACAAAACCATCTCCTATACAGGACCCCACTCACATGCTTCCTCCACCTATACTTTCCTTAGGTCTCAATATGTTCCCTGTCCATACCCTGTAAACCCTCACAGACCATCTCTTACGACCCACTCACACTGCTTCCTCCCTATACCTTTCTCTCTTGTGTCTCCATATGTCCACTGTCCGTACCCTGTACCCATCCAGAACCATCTCCATACAGACCCCACTCACACTACTGCCTCCCACTTATACCTTCTCTTAGTTGTCCCCATATGTCCTGTCCGTGACCCGTACCCATCACAGGGACAATCTCCTAATACAGACCCCCAATCACACTGCTTCCTTCCACCTTATAACCTTGTCTCTCTAGTGTTCCCCAGATAGTCTCTGCCGGGTACCCTGCACCCACACAGAACCATATCCATACAGACCCCCCACTCACACTGCTTCCTCCACCTTATTACCTTTCTTCTAGTGTCCCATATGTCTCTGTCCGTCCCTGTACCCATCACAGAACCCATCTCCTTACAGACCCCACTCCACACTGCTCCCTCCACCTTATAACTTCTCTCTAGTGTCGCCATTATCCCTGTTCCATTACCCTGTAACCCATCACAGAACATCTCCTATACAGACCCCCCACTCACACTACTCCTCCCACCTTAAACCTTTCTCTCTAGTGTCCCCATATGTCCCTGTCCGTACCTGTACCCCCATCACGAAAAACTTCTATACAGACCCCCCAACTCACACTGCTTCATCCACTTAAACCTTTCTCTTTTAGTGTCCCAATATGTCCCTGTCCGCTACCCTGGACCCATCACAGATAACCATCGCCTATACAGACACCCACCACACTTGCTTCCTCCCACCTTATACCTTCTCTCTACGTGTCCCCATATGTCCATGGTCTGTTACCCAGTTTCACAAGAACCATCTCAATACAGAACACAAGCACCAAGTGGCTTCTCCCACCTTATACCTTTCTCTCTAGTGTCCCCATTAGTCCCTGTCCGATACCACTGCTTGTACCCATTCACAGAACCCATCCTCCTATACAACCCCCACTCACACTGCTTCCTCCCACCTTATACCTTTATCTTAGTGTCCCAAATATGTCCCTTGGCTGTACCCATCAACCAGAACCATCTCCGATACAGACCCCACTCACCCGTCCTCCCACTTATACCGTTCTCTCTAGTGTTTCCCATATGTCCCTGTCCCGTCCATGTACCCATCACCAGAACTCAATCTCCTTACAGACCCCTCCACTCCAGCACTGCTTCCTCCCACCTGAACCTTGTCTCTCTAGTGTCCTCCGCATATGTCATGTCCGTACCCTGTACTCGCATCCACAGGAACCATCTCCTATACAGCCCCCACTCACACTGCTGTCCTCCCACCTTAAACCTTTTCATCTCTAGGTGGGCCCCCCCAATAATATGTCCCTGTCCGTACCTGTACCCAATCACAGAAACCATTCTCCTATACAGACCCCCACTCACACTCGACTCCTCCACTTATACCGTTCTCTATAGGTCCCCATTAGGTCCCCGTCGTAACCCTGTACCCATCACAGAACCATCGCCTATACAGACCCCCACACTCACAAGCTTCCTCCCAACTTTATACCTTGCTCTCTGGAGCACCGTCCACATCACCTGTCCAGTTGTCCGGTACCCTAGTTGTACCCCTCACAGAACCATCTCCTATACAGGAACCCACCCACTCTCACTGCTTCCTCCCCACCTTATACCTTTCTCTCTAGTGTCCGACGCCCTATGTCCCCTTCCCCGCTACCACTGCAGCCTTACACGAAACAGGTGCATCCTAATCGAGCCCTACCCCCTTAAACCGGAGACTCTCGCCCCTTCCTTCCCCCCTTTTTTCCCGCCTCCCCCCTCTTCCCTCACACCTTCCCCTACACACACCTCACTGTATCACTCTTTTTCGCTCTATGCTCGCCTTGAGCTTGTTCCCATATTGATCGGACCGACCCTTGTGTTCCCCAGTCAGACACCATAGCTATCCGGTCCACTACATTCGGCTGTCCCGAGTGGACCATCACCAGTCTGTCTTCCATTGTTCGCTGTCTCTTATATCTATGCGTCCGGACCCAGCACATCTTGGCCCTTACAATTGGATTTTTTCTGACTCTCGGTAGCCCGCCATCTCACACGCTTATACCGTCGCCTTTGTCATCTATACGTTTGTCCCGGTGTGGACCCCACACAATAGGTTGCTACCCCCCTCCTGCGCCCCCTTTTGTCCGTAAACCCTGTAACTCCCATTTGCGTCTACAGAACAGACTTCCCTGCATCGTGCTCTCTCTCCCCTCCCTCACGTGCCACAAGTCTCTCCCGTACCAGTGGATCACCCACGCCCATAGGCACACACTGGCTGCCATGTCCCCAAAACCCCTTTATCATGCCTTTTCTCCCTTCCGTCCTATGTTCTGCCGTTTCCCCCATATGTCACTGTCCAAAAAAAACCCTGTACCCATCACTACATCTCCTATACAGACACCCCCCACTCACACGGCTTCCTCTCACCTTAAAACCTTTTATCTAGTGCCCCATATGCCCTTTCTGTACCCTGTAACCCATCACAGAACCATCTCCTATACAGAAAAAAAAAACCCCCCCCACTCACACTGCTTCCTCCCACCCTTATACCTTTCTTCTAGTGTCCCCATATGTCCCGTCGTACCCTGTCCCCATCACAGAACATCTCCTATGACAGACCCCACTCACACTGGCTTCCTCCCACCTTAAACCTTTCTCTCTAGTGTCCCCATATGTCCCCTGTCCGCTACCCTGTACCCATCACAGAATCCAATCTCCTAGACAGACCCCCAACTCACACTGCTTCCGTCTCACCCTTAAACCTGCTCTCTAGTGTCCCAATAATGTCCCTGTCCATACCCTGTATCCCAGTCACCAAGGAACCAGTTGCTCTCCTAGACAGACCCGCCCTGAGCTTCTCACACTGCGTTCGATCTGTCCCGGCCTTATATCCTTTCTGCCGTTAGTTCCTCCAGGATTTGTGCCATCGCTGGCGCGACCCTCTTAGTACCCATCACAGAGAAACCAGTTTGCTCATATACATACCCTCCCACTCACCAACCCCCCCGTCAGCTGGCGGTCCCTCCCGAGCCTGACCAACGCTTTCGTCTTCGGGTCCCAGCTGTCCCTTGGGCGGGTACCCTGTTTACCTATCTATTCGCATGTCGTGAACTACTATCTGCCGTACTACAGACCCGCGCATCACACTGCTTCCTCCCACCTGTTGGTAAACCTTTCTCTTCTATGTGTGTTCCTACCACAGTGATTCACCCGTGTCCGCGTACCGCCCTGCGTGTTTTGCCTTGTGTCTGACCACTTCATTCGTTCGCACAGAATCACCATTGCCCTATGGAGGCAGACCCGTCGCTTTCCACTCCATCACCTGCTTTACCTTCCCGACTAGTGTAAACCTTTCTCTCTAGGTGCCCCAGATGTCCCTGTCCGGACCCTGTAACATCAAAGAAACATTCTCTATACAGACCCCAAGTCCGGCTCACACTGCTTCCTCACACTTATAACTTTCTCTCTATGTTGTCCCCATAGGTCCCCGTTCGTACCCTGTACCATCCACAGAACCATCCTCCTATATACAGACCCCACTCACACTGCTTCCTGACACTTTTATACTTTCTCTCTAGTGTCCACATATGTACCGTCCGTACCCTGTACCGCCCATCACAGACCATCGCTATACAGACCCCACTCACACTGCTTCCTCCCACCTTTAAACCTTTCTCTCTTAGTGTCCCATATGTCCCTGTCCGTTACCCCTGTACCCATCACAGAAACCATCTCCTATACAGACCCCCAACCACACTGATCCGAACCTGAATACCTTTCTCTCTAGTGTCCCCATATGTCCTGTTTCCGTTTACCCTGTACCCCCAATCACAGAAACCATCTCCATCTACAGACCCCCACTCACAACTGCCCTCTCTCCCACCTTAACCTTTCTCCTAGTGTCCCCATACTGTCCTGTCCTACCCCTGTACCCATCACAGGAACCATTCCATACAGACCACACTCACACTGCTTCCTCCCACCTTAAACCTTCTCTCTAGTGTCCCCATAGGTCCTGTCCGTACCCTGTAACCCATTTTTTCTTTTCATGACAAGAGAAACCATGATTTTTTCTACAGGACCCCACTCACATGTGCATCCCACCTTAAATCCTTTCTCTCTAGTGTCCCCATATGTCCTGTCAGTACCCGTACCCATCACAAACCAGGATCCATTACAGAACCCCCACTCACCAGCTACTCCCCTTAAACCTTTCTCTCTAAGTGTCCCCATAGTCCCTGTCTGTACCCGTACCCATCACAGAAACCATCTTTCCCTATAAAGGGGACACCCCACTCACACGGCTTCCTCCCGCCCTCAAACCTTTCTCTCTAGTGTCCCATATTGTCCCTGTCCGTTAGCCCTGTACCCATCACAGGGAATCCTATCTCCTATACAGACCCCCCTCACACTGCTTCCTCCACCTTAAAACCTTTCTCTCTAGGGTCCCCATATGTCCTCTGTCTGTACCCTGTACCAGCACAGAACATCTCCTATACGAGGACCCCCACTCCACACTGCTTCCTCCCACCTTATACCTTTCTCTTAATGTCACAATACGTCCCTGATGGTACCAGTACCCATCAAAGAACCCATCTCCTATAAAGACCCCACTCACACTGCTCCTCCACCCCTTATACTCTCTCTCTAGTGTCCCCATAGGTCCCTGTCCGTGAGCCTGTACCCATCACAGAACCATATCCTATACAGACCCCACTCACAATGCTTCCCTCCAATACACTGTCTCTCTGAGGTCCCCATATGTCCCGGTCCGTACCCTGTACCCATTCACAGAACAATCTCCTATACGACCCCCACTCACACTGATTTCCTCCCACCTTATACCTTTCTCTCTAGTGTCCCATATGTCCCTGGTCTGTACCCTGTAGCCATTCAAAGAACCATCTCTATACAGACCCCCCACTCTACCGCTTACTCCCACTTAAAACCTTTCTTCTCTAGTGTCCCCATTGCCCTTTCCGTACCCCTGCTTACCCATCACAGAAACCATCTACCGAATACAGACCCCCCCACTAAACACTGCTTCCTCCCAACTTAAACTTTTTCTCTAGGTCCCCATATGTCCCTGTCCGTACCCTGTACCAATCACAGAACCCTATCTCCTTAACAGACCCCCACTCACAACGCTTCCCTCCACCTTAAAAACCTTCTCTCTAGTGCCTCATATGTCCCTGTCCGTACCCTGTACCCATCCAGAACCATCTCCTATACAGACCCCCCCGACTCACACTGCGTTCCTCCACCTGTATACTCTTTACCTCTGTCTAGTGTACCTCCCACGCCGTATGTCCCTGTCCGTACCCTGTACCATCACAGGTAACCATCTCCTAGACCGACCCCCCACCTCATGCTTCCTCCCACCTTATACCTTCTCTATAGTGTCCCCCATATGTCCATGTCCGTACCTGCACCATCACAGAAACCGTCTCCTATACAGACCCCCCACTCACACTGCTTCCTCCACATTAACCTTCTCTCTAGTGTCCCCATATGTCCCTGTCAGTACCCTTGCTAACCATCACAGAACCATCTTCCTATGACAGACCCCCACTACACGCTTCCTTCTCACCTTAAACCTTTCTCTCTAGTGTCCCCAATGTCCCTTTCTTGTACCTGTAACACATCACAGAACCATCGCCTATACAGACCCCCACTCACACTGACTTCCTCCCCTTATACTTTCTCTCTCGTGTCCCCATATGTCCCTGTTCCGTACCCTGTACCCATCACAGAAACAATCTCCTATACGACCCCACTCACAATGCTCCTCCCAACCTTACCTTCCCCTGCGAGTCAGCACATCTCAGTGTCCCCTATATGTCCCTCTTGTTCGTACCCTGTACCCATTCACAGGAACAGAACCATCTTCCTATACAGACCCCACTCACAACTGCTTCCTCTCACCAAACCTTTCTCGCCTCCAACACCCCCCGCGCCCCCATGTCCCCATATGTCCCTGTCCATACCCTGTACCCAATACAGAACCATCTTCCTATACAGACCCCCCACTACACCCACTGCTTCCTCCACCTTATACCTTTCTCTCTAGTGTCCCCATATGTCCATGTCCGTACCTTACCTATCACAGACCATCCCTATACAGACCCCCCCCATCACACTGCTTCCTCCCACCTTAAAACTTCTCTTAGTGTCCATATGTCCTGTCCGTACCCGTACATCACAGAACCATTCCTATACAGGACCCCACTCAACACTGCTTCCTCCCACCTTAAAACCTTTATCTCTAGTGTCCCACCATATGTACATGTCCGTACCCTGTACCATCCAGAACCTGCTCCTATACCAGACCCCCACTCACACTGCTCCCCCACCTTATACCCTTTCTCTCTAGTGTCCCATCTGTCCCTTGTCCAACCTGTGTACCCATCACAGAAACCATCTCCTATCAGACCCCACTAACACTGCTTCTCACACCTTTATACTTCTCTCTAGTTGATCCCCATATGTCCTGTCTGTACCCTCGTACCATCACAGAACAATTCTCCTAACCAGGACCCCCACTCACACGCTTCCTCCCACTTATACCTTTCTCTGTAGTGTTCAAATTGTCCATGTCTGTTACCCTGTACCCATCAAAGAAACCATCTCCTCTACGGACCCCCCAACTCACACCTGCGTCCGCCACCTTATATACTTCTCTCTAATTGTCCCCATAGTCCCGTCGGTTACCCTGTACCCATCCACAGAACCATCTCCCTATACAGACCCCCACTCACAATGCTGCCTCCACCTATACCTTCTCGTCTAGTGATCACACCTAGTCCCTGTCGTTTACCCTGTACCCATCACAGAACCATCTACCTATTACAGACCCACTCACACTGCTTCTCCCACCTTATACCTTTCTCTCTAGGGTCTCCATATGTCCTGTCTGTTACCCTGTTCCCATCATCAGAACCATCTCTCTACAGACCCCCCACTCACACTGCTTCCTCCACCTCGAACCTTTCTCTCTAATGTCCCCCCATACGTCCCTGTCTGTCCCTGTCCCACACAGAACCATCTCATATA
>JAACNH010000129.1:263501-410406 GCA_019447015.1 Hymenochirus boettgeri
AAGTAACCTCTCTTAAACAGAACAATACCATGCTGGCTTGGTGTTGCTGCCTGGCACGCTGCTACCGTTAATTAGTGTCCCCACATGTTCTGTCTGTACCCTGTACCCATCACAGAACAATCTCGAACAACCACTCCACACTGGTCCTCCTTATACCTTTGTCTCTAGTGTCCCCATATGTCCCTGTCCGTACCCTGTACCCATCACAGAACCACTCTATACAGACCCCCCACTCACACTGCTTCCTCCCACCTTAAACCTTTCTCTCTAGTCCCCATATGTCCCTGTCCGTACCCTGTACCCATCACAGAACATCTCCTATACAGACCCCCACTCACGCTGCTTCCTCCACCTTATACCTTTCTCTATGTGTCCCCAAGTGCCCTGTCTGTACCCTGTACCATCACAGAACCATCCCTATACAGACCCCCCCACACCACTGCTTCCTCCCACCTTAAACCTTTCTCTCTAGTGTCCCCATATGTCCCTGTCCGTACCCTGTACCCATCACAGAACCATCTTATGCAGACCCCCCACTCACATTGCTTCCTCCCACCTTAAACCTTTCTCTCTAGTGTCCCCATATGTCCCTGTCCTTACCCTGTACCCATCACAGAACCATTCCTATGCAGACCCCCCATCCACTTGAAGACAGTTCATAGCTTTACCGTTCTCACAGTGAAAAACCCTTTCCCAACTTGAAGCCTAAACCTTTTTTCTTCAAGTCTTAAGGGATGTCCACGTGTCCTCTGACATTTTCATTGGTGAACAATGCCCCAGATAGTTTATTGTATGGCCCGTTAATGTATTTATACACAGTAATCATATTCCAACGCAAGTGCCTTTCTCCCGCGTACATAATGTGAACTTTCCAGTCTCTCTTCATATTCAAGCTTCCCAATCCCTTTATTAATTTAGTTGCCTTCTCTGAACTTTCCATTTCAAAGATGTCCTTTTTGTACACAGGATTCCAAAATTGCACTGCATATTCCAAATGAGGCCTTACCAATGCTTTGTAAAGAGGAGAATTACATTTTCCTCCCTTGAATCCATATCTCTCTTTATACAAGACAATACCATGCTGGCTCTGGCTGTTGCGCCTGGCACTGCTTGCTACCGTTAATTAGTGTCCCACATGTCCCTGTCTGTACCCTGTACCCATCACAGAACCATCTCCTATACAGACCCCCACTCACACTGGTTCCTCCACCTTATAACTTTCTTCTAATGTTCCCCATATGTCCCTGTCCATACCTGTACCCATCACAGAACCTATCCTATACAGAGCCCCACTCACACTGCCCTCCTCCACCTTAAACCTTCTCTCTAGTGTCCCCATATGTCCTGTCCGTACCCTGTACCCATCACAGAACCATCTCTATACAGACCCCCCTCACACACTGCTTCCTCCCACCTAAACCTTTCTCTCTAGTGACCCATATGTCCTGTCCGTACCTGTACCCATCACAGAACCATCTCCTTACAGACCCACTCCACCATGCTTCCTCCCAACTTAAACCTTTATCTCTAGTGTCCCCATATGTCCTGCCCATACCCTGTACCATCACAGAACCATCTCCTATGCAGACCCCCACTCACACTGCTTCCTCCCACCTTAAACCTTTCTCTCTAGTGTCCCCATATGGCCCGTCCGTACCCTGTACCCATCACAGAACCATCTCCTGTAAAGACCCCCCACTCACACTGCTTCCTCCACCTTATACCTTTCTCTCTAGTGTCCCCATAGTTCCCTGTCCGTACCCTGTACCCATTACAGAACCATCTCCTATAAAGACCACCCCCCCACTAAACCTGTTCCTCCACCTTAAACCTTTCTCTCTAGTGTCCCCATATGTCCCTGTCGTACCCTGTACCCATCACAGAACCATCTCCTATACAGACCCCCCACTCACACTGCTTCCTCCCACCTTATACCTTTCTCTCTAGTGTCCCCATATGTCCCTGTCCGTACCCTGTACCCATTACAGAACCATACTCCTATACAGACCCCCACTCACATGCTTCCTCCACTTATACCTTTCTCTCTAGTGTCCTCATATGTCCCTGTCCGTACCCCGTACCCATCACAGAAACATTTCCTATAAGACCCCCCACTCACATGCTTCCTCCACCTTTAACCTTTCTCCTAGTGTCCCCATATGTCCTCCGTCCGTACCCCGTACCCATCACAGAACCATCTCCTATACAGACCCCACTCACACTGCTTCCTCCCACCTTAAACCTTTCTCTCTAGTGTCCTCATATGTCCCTGTCCGTACCCTGTACCCATCACCGAACATCTCCTATACAGACCCCCCACTCACACTGCTTCCTCCCACCTTATACTTCTCTCCTAGTGTCCCCATATGTCCCTGTCTGAACCCTGTACCCATCACAGAACCATCTCCTATACAGACCCCCACTCACATGCTTCTCCCACCTATAACCTTTCTCTCTAGGGTCCCATATGTCCCTGTCCGTACCCTGTACCATACAGAACCATCTCCTATACAGACCCCCCACTCAAAACTGCTTCCTCCCACTTATACCTTCTCTCTAGTGTCCCCATATGTCCCTGTCCGTACCCTGTACCCATCACAGAACCCTCTCCTATACAGACCCCCACTCACACTGCTTCCTCCCACCTAAACCTTTCTCTCTAGTGTCCTCATATGTCCTTTCTGTACCTGTACCCATCACAGAACCATCTCCTATACAGACCCCCACTCCCACTGCTTCCTCCACCTTAAACCTTTCTCTCTAGTGTCCCCGTATGTCCCTGTCTGTACCCTGTACCCATCACAGAACCATCTCCTATACAGACCCCCACTCACACTGCTTCCTCCCACATTATACCTTTCTCTCTAGTGTCCCCATATGTCCCTGTCTGTACCCTGACCCATCACAGAACCATCTCCTATACAGACCCCACACACACTGCCTCCTCCACCTTAAAATTCTCTTTAGTGTCCCCATATGTCCCTGTCCGTACCCTGTACCCATCACAGAACCATCCCTATACAGACCCCCACTCACACTGCTTCCTCCCCTTAAACCTTTCTCTCTAGTGTCCCCGTATGTCCCTCTCCGTACCCTGTACCATCACAGAACCATCTCCTATACAGACCCCCCACTCACACTCCTTCCTCCCACCTTATACCTTTCTCTCTTGTGTCCCCATATGTCCCTGTCCTGACCCTGTACCCATCACAGGACCATTCCTATACAGACCCCCACTCACACTGCTTCCTCCCCCTTATACCTTTCTCTCTAGTGTCTCCATATGTCCTGTCCGTACCCTGTACCCATCACAGAACCATCTCCTATACAGACCCCCACTCACACTGCTTCCTCCCACCTTATACCTTTCTCTCTAGTGTCCCCATATGTTCTGTCCGTACACCTGTACCAATCACAGAACAATCTCCTTACAGACCCCCATCACACTGCTTCCTCCACATAACCCTTTCTCTCTAGTGTCCCCATATGCCCTGTCCGTACCCTGTACTCATCACAGAACCATCCCCTATACAGACCCCCACTCACACATGCCTCCTCACCTTAAACCTTTCTCTTAGTGTCCCCATATGTCCCTGTCCGTACCTGTACTCATCACAGAACCATCCCTATACAGACCCCCACTCACACTGCTCCTCCACCTTATACCTTTCTCTTAGTGTCCCATATGTCCCTGTCCGTACCCTGTACTCATCACAGAACCATCTCCATACAGACCCCCACTCACGCTGCTTCCTCCCACCTAAACCTTCTCTCTGTGTCCCCATATGTCCCTGTCCGTACTGTACCCATCACAGAACATCTCCTATACAGACCCCCACTCACAATGCTTCCTCCCACCTTATACCTTTCTCTCTAGTGTCCCCATATGTCCTGTCCGTACCCTGTACCCATCACAGAACCATCTCCTATACAGACCCCCACTCACATGCTTCTCCACCTTATACCTTTCTCTCTAGTGTCCCCAATGTCCCTGTCCGTACCCTGTACCCATCACAGAACCATCTCCTATACAGACCCCCCAATCACACTGCTCCTCCCACTTAACCTTTCTCTCTAGTGCCCCATATGTCTGTCCTTAACCTGTACCCATCACAGAACCTCTCCTATACAGACCCCCACTCACACTGCTTCCTCCCACCTTAAACCTTTCTCTAGTGTCCCCATATGTCCCTGTCCGTACCCTGTACCCATCACAGAACCATCTCCTATACAGACCCCCACTCACACTGCTTCCTCCCACCTTAAACCTTTCTCTCTAGTGTCCCCATATGTCCCTGTCCGAACTGTACCCATCACAGACCATCTCCTATACGACCCCTCACACTGCTTCCTCCCACCTTATACCTTTCTCTCTAGTGTCCCCATATGTCCCGCCGTACCCTGTACCCATCACAGAACCATCTCCTATACAGACCCCCACTCACACTGCTTCCTCCACCTATACCTTTCTCTTAGTGTCCCCATATGTCCCTGTCCGTACCCTGTACCCATCACAGAACCATCTCCTATACAGACCCCCACTCACACTGCTTCCTCCCACCTTACACCTTTCTCTCTAGTGTCCCAAATGTCCGTCCGTACCTGTACCCATCACAGAACCATCTCCTATACAGACCCCCACACACGCTTCTCCCACCATAAACCTTTCTCTCTAGTGTCCCCATATGTCCCTGTCCGTACCCTGTACCATCACAGAACCATCTCCGTACAGACCCCAATCACACTGATTCCTCCCACCTTATACCTTTCTCTATTGTCCCCATATGTCCCTGTCCGTACCCTGTAACATCACAGAACCATCTCCTATACAGAACCCCACTCACAATGATTCCTCCCACCTTATACTTTCTCTAGTGTCCCCATATGTCTGTCCGTACCTGTACCCATCACAGAACCATCTCCTATACAGACCCCCACTCACATGCTTCCTCCCACCTAAACCTTTCTCTCTAGTGTCCCCATATGTCCCTGTCCGTACCTGTACCCATCACAGAACCATCTCTCTATACAGACCCCCCACTCACAAGCTTCCTCACCTAAAACCTTTCTGTTAGTGTCCCATATGTCCCTTTTCGTACCCGTACCCATCACAGAACCATCTCCTATACAGACCCCCACTCACACTGCTTCCTCCACCTTAACCTTTCTCTTAGTGTCCCCATATGTCCCTGTCTACCCTGTACCCATCACAGAACCCTCTCCTATACAGACCCCCACTCACACACTGCTTCCTCCCACCTTATACCTTTCTCTCTCGTGTCCCCATATGTCCCTGTCCGTACCCTGTATCCATCACAGAACCATCTCCTGTACAGACCCCACTCACACTGATTCCTCCCACCTATTACCTTTCTCTCTATTGTCCCCATATGTCCCTGTCCGTAACCTGTACCCATCAAAGAACCATCTCCTATACAGACCCCCACTCACACTGCTTCCTCCCACCTTATACCTTTCTCTCTAGTGTCCCCATATGTCCCTTCCGTACCTGTACCCATCACAGAACCATCTCCTATACAGACCCCACTCACACTGCTTCCTCCCACCTTAAACCTTTCTCTCTAGTGTCCCCATAGTCCCTGTCCGTACCCTGTACCCATCACAGAACCATCTCTATACAGACCCCCACTCACAATGCTTCCTCCACCTTAACTTTTCTGTAGTGTCCCCATATGTCCCTGTCCGTACCCTGTACCCATCACAGAACCATCTCCTAACAGACACCCCCTACCACTGCTTCCTCCACCTTATACCTTCTCTTAGTGTCCCCATATGTCCCTGTCGTACCCTGTACCCATCACAGAACCATCTCCTATACAGACCCCCACTCACACTGCTTCCTCCCACCTTATACCTTTCTCTAGTGTCCCCATAGGCCCTGTCCGTACCCTGTACCCATCACAGAACCATTCCTATACAGACCCCCACTCACATGCTTCCTCCCACCTTATACCTTTCTCTCTAGTGTCCCCATATGTCCCTGTCCATACCCTGTACCCATCACAGAACCATCTCCTATACAGACCCCCACTCACACTGTTCCTCCACCTTATACCTTTCTCTCGGGTCCCCATATGTCCTGTCCGTACCCTGTACCCTTCACAAGAACCATCTCCTATACAGACCCCCCACTCACACGTTCCTCCACCTTATACCTTTCTCTTAGTGTCCCCATAGTACCTGTCCGTACCCTGTACCCATCACAGAACCATCTCCTATACAGACCCCACTCACACTGCTTCCTCCCCCTTATACCTTTCTCTCTAGTGTCCCCATATGTCCTGTCCGTACCCTGTACCCATCACAGAACCATTCCTATACAGACTCCACTAACACATGCTTCCTCCCACCTTAAACCTTCTCTCTAGTGTCCCCATATGTCCCTGTCCGTACCCTGTACCCATCACAGAAAACATCTCCTATACAGACCCCACTCACACTGCTTCCTCCACCTTAAAACTTTTCTCTCTAGTGTCCCCATATGTCCCTGTCCGTACCCTGTACCCATCACAGAACCATCTCCTATACAGACCCCACTCCACACTGCTTCCTCCCACCTTATACCTTTCTCTCTAGTGTGCCCCATATGTCCCTGTCCGTACCCTGTACCCATCACAGAACCATCTCCTATACAGACCCCCACTCACACTGCTTCCTCTCCACCTTATATCTTTCTCTCTAGTGTCCCCATATGTCCCTGTCCGTACCCTGTACCCATCACAGAACCATCTCCTATGCAGACCCCCCACTCACACTGCTTCCTCCCACCTATACCTTTCTCCTAGTCCCCATATGTCCTGTCCGTACCCTGTACCCATCACAGAACCATCTCTATAACAGACCCCCACTCACACTGCTTCCTCCCACCTTATACCTTTCTCTCTAGTGTCCCATATGTCCTGTCCGTACCCTGTACCCATCACAGAACCATCTCCTATACAGACCCCCACCACACTGCTTCCTCCACCTTAAACCTTTCTCTCAAGTGTCCCCATATGTCCCTTTCCGTACCCTGTACCCATCACAGAACCATCTCCTATACAGACCCCCACTAACACACTGCTTCCTCCACTTAAACCTTTCT
Source organism: Hymenochirus boettgeri (assembly GCA_019447015.1). Lineage (NCBI taxonomy): Eukaryota > Metazoa > Chordata > Amphibia > Anura > Pipidae > Hymenochirus > Hymenochirus boettgeri. The sequence goes on from JAACNH010000129.1 coordinate 270,607, forward strand.
CTCTAGTGTCCCCATATGTCCCTGTCCGTACCCTGTACCCATACAGAACCATTCCTATACAGACCCCACTCACACTGCTTCCTCCACCTTATACCTTTTCTCTAGTGTCCCCATATGTCCCTGTCCGTACCCTGTACCCATCACAAGAACCATCTCCTATACAGACCCCACTCACACTGCTTCCTCCACCTTAAACCTTTCTCTCAAGTGTCCCCATATGTCCCTGTCCGTACCCTGTACCCATCACAGAACCATCTCCTATACAGACCCCCACTAACACTGCTTCCTCCACCTAAACCTTTCTCTCTAGTGTCATATGTCCCTGTCCGTACCCTGTACCCATCACAGAAACATCTCTATACAGACCCCCCTAACACTGCTTCCTCCACCTTAAACCTTTCTCTCTAGTGTCCCCATATGTCCTGTCCGTACCCTGTACCCATCACAGAACCATCTCCTATACAGACCCCCACTCACACTGCTTCCTCCCACCATATACCTTTCTCTCTAGTGTCCCCATATGTCCCTGTCCGTACCTGTACATCACAGAACCATCTCCTATACAGACCCCCCACTCACACTGCTTCCTCCCACCTTAACCTTTCTCTCTAGTGTCCCCATATGTCCCTGTCCGTACCCTGTACCATCACAGAACCATCCTATACAGACCCCCACTCACAATGCTCCTCCCACCTTATACCTTTCTCTCTAGTGTCCCCATATGTCCTGTCCGTACCCTGTACCCATCACAGAAACCATCTCCTTACAGACCCCAATCACACTGCTTCCTCCCACCTTAACCTTTCTCTAGTGTCCCCATATGTCCCTGTCCGTACCCTGTACCCATCACAGAACCATCTCCTATACAGACCCCACTCACACTGCTTCCTCTCACCTTATACCTTTCTCTCTAGTGTCCCCATATGTCCCTGTCCGTACCCTGTACCCATCACAGAACCATCTCCTATACAGACCCCCACTCACACTGGTTTTCCACCTTATACCTTTTCTCTAGTGTCCCCATATGTCCCTGTCCGTACCCTGTACCTATCACAGAACCATCTCCTATACAGACCCCCCCTCACATTGCTTCCTCCCACCTTAAACCTTTCTCACTAGTGTCCCCATATGTCCCTGTCCGTACCTGTACCCATCACAGAACCATCTTCCTATACAGACCCCCAATCACACACTGCTTCCTCCACCTTAAAACCTTTCTCTCTAGTGTCCCATATGTTCCTGCCTGCGCTGTTTTTTAATTGAATAACTGTAACCTATGGCTGGGTACAACATAGCCAATGATTTTGGGCGACTGACCGATTCACGGCAGAGATTCGGATGATCTTCTGAAAAATCGGCTGGTGGGGGGGGGGGGGGCGGCCACGACCGACATCGATTGTTTGTTCGTCTGGTTCGGACGAACGAACGATCGGGCATGTTGGAAAATTCCGATCGATTGTGTGGGTCCCTATGGAATCGCACGATCGATCGTTCACAAATTCAGCCACGGCCGAATTTACCGCGATCGACGGACATCGGTCCCGGCCGAGCATTTGGTCGGGATAGAAAGTCCCTTCGTGTTTACCCAGCCTATAGAAAACATGAAGATTCCTGTCATTATTTCACTACAACTGGCAGATGTCTCCGAAAGCCTGAAATGAAAGTTAATTACTAAATCTGGTCACACACACTCCCAATCTGCAAGATTTGTCTGTCATCTCTGACAAATAGGAGCCACACACAGTCACCATCCTACTTCCTATATACAGTGTAGGTAGAAGGCTTGAGGTTGCTATACTCCCTATGATCACTGACAAATCACTAGATTTTTAGTACAGGGAGCCGACCACGAATGAGGAGAAATTTGTGTCCGAAACAATCGTTCCCCACGCGGCTGGTCATCAGCAGTACTAATGGGATCAGCCCTATATCTCTAAAGTGGGTACCCAGCTTTAAACATTGGGTTACAAAAGGCAATGGGTGGAACTTTACTCCTTATCATAAGAATCAAGCTAATATTTAGCCTACAAACCCTAGAATAGTCACTTTCCCAGAAATCCCTCTTATTTCCTTAAAGGTGGCCATACATCTGTGCGATATTACTTACCTGACCGAGCGATTACGCCACATGCGATCCTGCCAGAACCGATCTTATATTCGACCGACATGCGATCGCAAAATAAATGGGAAATTGCGATCACATGTCGGTCAAATATAAGATCGGGAGAGGCGGTTCCGGCAGGATCGATGAACATCGCGTCAGCATTCGGTAGGGTAAGTAATATCACACAGATGTATGGCCACTTTAGAATGACATCCTTAGGATAAGTTTAGCTGTGGCTATTCTAATCTCTTGTTCCTGGGCTGTATATAAGGGATTAAACAATGGAGTTACAATAAGTATTGAGCAGTGATAAGATCTTGTTCACATGTAATGAAATCCTCTTGCTGGGGTAATAAAGAGTGATCAGTGTCCGTAATATATGGAAACCACAGTGAGGTGGGAAACTACAAGTTGAGAAGGCTTTCTGTCTACCGGATGTGGTGTAGATATTTTCAAAATGGCCATAAAGATGACGATATATGTTCCAATAACCAATAGAAACTGTAAAACACATATGACAAGACTACGATGTGGAGACATGAATTTCTACAGCTGAAGTATCAGAGCAAGATAGTTCTACTAATGGAGCGGAATCACAGAAGAAATGGTCAATGATGTTGGGACCACAGAAATCAACGAGATACAAGAACATTAGTTATCATTGCGAGAATAAAACCCGTACACCAGGGCCAAACAGCCAAGTAACAACACCGTGTATGGTTAATGATAGTCCTTAGAGCAACGGGCTGCAAATAGCAATGTATCGATCATAGGACATCACGGTAAGAAGGCAGCACTCTATGATGGCAGAGGCACCAAAGAAAAACAGAACTGAATGGCAGGAGTGAGAGATGTTGGAACTCCTACCCAAATTATGACTTTTAGAGCATTTGGGGCCACATTTGTACTAATCAATATGTCACAGAGAGAAGGTGACCAAGGAAAAATACATTGGGACCGAAACTGGTGACCAGCATGAAACCAAGGGATGATGAGAAGATTCCAGCTACAGTTGCAAACGTAGAAGATAAAAACTGTCAGGAAGACGGTCTGGAATTGGTGAAATGAAGATTGAAAAATCCAAAATCAGAAATTCATGGACCGAGAAGTGCAATTGACTTGAGGAGTTTCCTGCAGGTTTAATCACACAATGTAACACATAATATAAAATAAATGTTAAGAATGTTAATAATAATAGTATTTGAGGTTGAATAAAGACATACGTCCATCTAGTCCAACCTATCTGCAAATACCCACATTTTGCCTACAGTTGATCCTGAATCCTGATCCTCAGTACAAAGGGAATAATTCCTTCCTGACTCCAGTGGCATCGGAAATTTCCCTGGATCAACTCTACTTATGTATCAATACCAGGAACTTGTAACATTCCTTGTTTGTAGAAACTCATCCAGCTTTGTTATTAAACTGACAATGAACCTGCCATAACAACGTCCACTGGAAGACAGTTCCATAGCTTTACCGTTCTATCACAGTGACAAACCCTTCCCAACTCTACTTTATGTATCAATACCAGTAACTTTAACATTCCTTGTTTGTAGAAACCATCCAGCTTTTTATTAAACTGACCAATGAACCTGCCATAACAAGTCCACTGGAAGACAGTTCCATAGCTTTAACTCGTTCTCACAGTGACAAACCCGTTTCCCAACTCTACTTTATGTATCAATACCAGTAACTTGTAACATTCCTTGTTTGTAGAAACTCATCCAGCTTTTTATAAACTATCCAATGAACTGCCATAACAACGTCCACTGGGAGAACAGTTCCATAGTTTACCGTTCTCACAGTGACAAAACCTTTCCCAACTCTACTTTATAGTATCCAACCCAGTAACTTGTAACATTCCTTGTTTGTAGAAACTCACAGCTTTTTATTAAACGACCAATGAACCGCCATAACAAACGTGCCACTGGAAAGACAGTTCCATAGCTTTACCGTTCTCACAGTGACAAACCCTTTCCCACTCTACTTTATATATCATACACAGTAACTTGTAACATTCCTTGTTTGTAGAAAACTCCAGCTTTTTATTAACTGACCAATGAACCTGCCATAACAACGTCCACTGGAAGACAGTTCCATAGCTTTACCGTTTCACAGTGACAAACCCTTTCCCAACTCTAACTTTATGTATCCAACCAGTAACTTGTAACATTCCTTGTTTGTAGAAACCCATCCAGCTTTTATTAAACTGACCAATGAACCTGCCCGATAACACGTCAATGGAAGACAGTTCCATAGCTTTAACCGTTCTCACAGTGACAAACCCTTTCCCAACTCCTACTGTATGTATCAATACCAGAAATGTAACATTCCTTGTTTGTAGAAACTCATCCAGCTTTTTATTAAACTGACCAATGAACCTGCCATAACAACGTCCACTGGAAGGGAGCAGTCCATAGTTTACCGTCTCAGGGATATGATTACTGTGTATAAATACATTAACGGGCCATACAATAAACTATCTGGGGCATTGTTCACCAATAGAACATGTCAGAGGACACGTGGACATCCCTTAAGACTTGAAGAAAAAAGGTTTAGGCTTCAAGTTGGGAAAGGGTTTTTCACTGTGAGAACGGTAAAGCTATGGAACTGTCTTCAAGTGGAGTGGGGGGTCTGCATAGGAGATGGTTCTGTGATGGGTACAGGGTAAGGACAGGGACATATGGGGACACTAGAGAGAAAGGTTTAAGGTGGGAGGAAGCAATGTGAGTGGGGGGTCTGCATAGGAGATGGTTCTGTGATGGGTACAGGGTACGGACAGGGACATATCCGATGCTTCCTCCACCTTATACCTTTCTCTAGTGTCCCCATAGTCCCTGTCCTGTACCCTGTACCATCACAGAACCTCCCTTACAGACCCCCCACTCACACTGCTTCCTCCCACCTTAACCTTCTCTCTAGTGCCCCATATGTCCCTGTCCGTACCTGTACCCATCACAGAACCATTCTCCTATGCAGACCCCCCCACTCACATTGCTTCCTCCCACCTTAAACCTTTCTCTAGTGTCCCCATATGTCCCTGCCTTACCCTGACCCATCACAGAACCATCTCCTATGCAGACCCCCCCTCCACTTGAAGACAGTTCAATAGCTTTACCGTTCTCACAGTGAGAAAAACACCTTTCCAACTTGAAGCCTAAACCTTTTTTCTTCAAGTCTTAAGGGATGTCCACGTGTCCTCTGACATGTTCTATTGGTGAACAATGCCCCAGATAGTTTATTGTATGGCCCGTTAATGTATTTATACACAGTAATCATTATCCCAACGCAAGTGCCTTTTCTCCGCGTACATAATTGTAACGTTCCAGTCTCTTTCATATTCAAGCTTCCCAATCCCTTATTAATTTAGTTGCCCTTCTCTGAACCCTTTCCATTTCAAAGATGTCCTTTTTGTACACAGGATTCCAAAAATTGCACTGCATATCCAAATGAGGCCTTACCAATGCTTTGTAAAGAGGGGAGAATTACATTTTCCTCCCTTGAATCCATATCTCTCTTATACAAGACAATACCATGCTGGCTTGGTGTTGCCGCCTGGCACTGCTTGCTACCGTTAATTAGTGTCCCCACAGTCCTGTCGTACCCGTACCCTACAGAATCCTATACAGACCCCACCACACTGGTTCCTCCACCTTATACTTTTCTCTATGTCCCCATATGTCCCTGTCCTACCCTGACCATCACAGAACCATCTCCTATACAGACCCCCCCACTCACACTGCTTCCCCCACCTTAAAACTTCTCTCTAGTGTCCCCATATGTCCCGTCCGTACCCTGTAACCCATCACAGAACCATTCTCTATACAGACCCCCACTCACATGCTTCCTCCCCCTCTAACCTTTCTCTGTGTCCCATATGTCCCTGTCCGTACCCTGTACCATCACAGAACCATATCCTATACAGACCCACTCACCACTGCTTCCTCCCACCTTAAACCTTTTTCTCTAGTGTCCCCATATGTCCCTGTCCCTACCTGTACCCATCACAGAACATCTCCTATCAGACCCCCACTCACACTGCTTCCTCCCACCTTAAACCTTTCTCTTAGTGTCCCATATGTCCTGTCCGTACCCTGGACCCATCACAGAACCATCTCATATACAGACCCCCACTCACACTGCTTCCTCCACCTTATACCTTCTCTCTAGTGCCCCATATGGTCCTGTCCGTACCTGTACCATTACGAACCATCTCCTATACAGACCCCCACTAAACACTGCTTCCTCCACCTTAAACCTTTCTCTCAGTGTCCCCATATGTCCCTGTCCGTACCCTGTACCATCACAGAACCATCTCCTTACAGACCCCCCCCAACACTGCTTCCTCCCACCTTATACCTTTTCTCTAGTGTCCCATATGTCCCTGTCCGTACCCTGTACCCTTCCAGAACCATATCCTATACAGACCCCCCACTCACACTGCTTCCTCCACCTTATACCTTTTCTCTAGTGTCCCATATGTCCCTGTCCGTACCCCTACCCCATCAGAAACCATCTCTATAAGACCCCCACTCACACTGCTCCTCCCACTTAACCTTCTCTCTAGTGTCCCCATATGTCCCTGTCCGTACCCGTACCCATCACAGAACCATCTCCTATACAGACCCCACCACAAGCTTCTCCACCTTAAACCTTTCTCTCTAGTGTCCTTCATAGTCCCTGTCCGTACCCTGTACCCATCACGAACAATCTCCTATACAGACCCCCCTCACTATGCTTCCCCCACCTTATACCTTTCTCTCTAGTGTCCCATATGTCCCTGTCTAACCCTGTACCCATCACAGAACAATCCTATACAGACCCCACTCACACTGCTTCCTCCCACCTATACCTTCTCTCTAGTGTCCCCATAGGACTGTCCGTACCCTGTACCCATCACAGAACCATTTCCTATACAGACCCCCCACTCAAACTGCTTCCTCCCACCTTATACCTTTCTTCTAGTGTCCCCATATGTCTCTGTCCGTACCCTGTACCCATACAGAACCTCTCCTATACAGACACCCCACTCACACTGCTTCCTCCCACCTTAAACCTTTCTCTCTAGGGTCCTCATAGTCCTGTCTTCGTACCCTGTACCCATCACAGACCAATCTCCTATACAGACCCCCCACTCACACGCTTCCTCCACCTTAAACTTTCTCTTAGTGTCCCAGTATGTCCTGTTTGTACCCTGTACCCATCACAGAACCATCTCCTATACAGACCCCACTCACACATGCTTCTCCCACCGTAATACCTTTCTCTCTAGTGTCCCCCATATGTCCCTGTTGTACCCTGTACCCATCACAGAAACCATCTCCATATACAGACCCCCACATCACACTGCCTCCTCCAACTTAACCTTTTTCAGTGTCCATATGTCCCTGTCGTACCCTGTACCCATCACAGAAACCATCCCTATACAGACCCCCACTCACCACTGCCCCCCACCTTAAACCTTTCTCTCTAGTGTCCCCGTATGTCCCCTGTAACCTGTACCCATCACAGAACCATATCCTATACAGACCCCCCACTCACACTCCTTCTCCACATTAACCTTTCTCTCGTGTCCCCATAGTCCCTGTCCGTACCCTGTACCATCACAGAACCATCTCCTATACAGACCCCCCACACACTGCTTCCTCCCAATTAACCTTTCTCTCTAGTGTCCCATATGTCCCTTGTCGTACCCTGTACCCATCACAGAACCACTCCCTATACAGACCCCACTCACATGCTTCCCCACCTTATACCTTTTCTTAGTGTCCCCATATGTTCCTGTCCGACCTGTACCATCACAGAACCATCTCCTATACAGACCCCCACTCACACGCGTTCCTCCACATTAACCTTTCTCTCTAGGGTCCCCATATGTCCTGTCCGTACCCTGTACCATCAACAGAACCATCCCTATACAGACCCCCACTCCACACTGCTTCCTACCACCTTAAACCTTTCTCTCTAGTGTCCCCATATGTCCTGTCCTTGTACCCCCCCCCCTGTACTCATCACAGAACCATCCCTATACAGACCCCCACTCACACCTGCCTCTCCACCTTATACCTTTCTCTCTAGTGTTCCCATATGTCCCTGTCCGTACCCTGTACTCATCACAGAACCAATCCCTATACAGAACCCCACTCACGCGCTTCCTCCCACCAAACCTTCTCTCTAGTGTCCCCATATGTCCCTGTCCGTACCCTACCCATCACAGAAACCATCTCCTATAAAGACCCCCACTACACACTGCTTCCTCCCACTTACCTTTCTCTCTAGTGTCCCCATATGTCCGTCCGTACCCTGTACCCATCACAGAACCATCTCTATACAGACCCCCACTCACACTGCTTCCTCCACCTTTATACCTTTCCTCTAGTGTCCCCAAATGTCCCTGTCCGTACCCTGTACCCATCACAGAACCATCTCCTATACAGACCCCCCCAATCAACACTGCTTCCTCCCACATTTACCTTTCTCTTAGTGTCCCCATATGTCCCTGTCCGTACCTGTTACCCATCACAGAAACCATCTCCTATACAGGACCCCACTCACACTGCTTCCTCCCACTTATACCTTTCTCTCTAGGTCCCATATGTCCCTGTCCGTACCTGTACCCATCACAGAAGAACATCTCCTAATACAGACCCCCACTAACACTGCTTCCTCCACCTTAAACCTTTCTCTCTAGTGTCCCATATGTCCCTGTCCGTTACCCGTACCATCACAGAACCATCTCCTATACAGACCCCACTCCACTGCTTTCCCACCTTTAACCTTTCTCTCTAGTGTCCCCATATGTCCCTGCCGTACCCTGTACCCATCACAGAACCATTCCTATACAGACCCCCACTCACACTGCTTCCTCCACCTTTATACCTTTCTCTCTAGTGTCCCCATATGTCCTGTCCGTACCCTGTACCCATCACAGAACCATCTCCTATACAGACCCCCACTCACACTGCTTCCTCCCACCTTAACCTTCTCTCTAGTGTCCCCATATGTCCCTGTCCACCTGTACCCATCACAGAACCATCTCCTATACAGACCCCCCACACACCCTGTCCTCCCACATAAACAACTTTCCTCTCTAGTGTCCCCATATGTCCCTGCGCGTACCCTGTACCATCACGAACCATCTCCTTACAGACCCCCAACTCACACTGTTTCCTCCCACCTTATACCTTTCTCTCTATTGTCCCCATATGTCCCTGTCCGTACCCGTAACCCATCACAGAACCATTCCTATTACAGACCCCCACTCACAATGTTCCTCCCCTAACCTTTCCTCTAGTGTCCCATATGTCCCTGTCCGTACCCTGTACCCATCACAGAACCATCTCCTATACAGACCCCCACTCACACGCTTCCTCCCACTTATAACTTTCTCTCTAGTGTCCCCATATGTCCGTGTCCGTACCCTGTACCCATCACAGAACCATCTCCTATACAGACCCCCCACTCACAATGCTTCTCCACTTAACCTTTCTCTTAGTGTCCCCATATGTCCCTTTCCGTACCCTGTACCCATTACAGAAACATCTCCTATACAAGACCCCACTCACACTGCTTCCTCCACTATACCTTTCTCTCTAGTGTCCCCTATGTCCCTGTCGTACCGGACCCATCACAGAACCATCTCCTATACAGACCCCCACTCACACATGCTTCCTCCCAACTTCTACCTTTCTCTCGTGTCCCCATATGTCCCTGTCCGTACCCTGTATCCATCACAGAACCATCTCCTTTACAGACCCCACTCACACTGATCTCCCACCTTATTACCTTTCTTATTGTCCCCATATGTCCCTGTCCGTACCCTGTACCATAACAGAACAATCTCCTATACAGACCCCCACTCACATGCTTCCTCCCACTTATACCTTTCTCTCTAGTGTCCCCATATGTCCCTGTCCGGACCCTGTACCCATCACAGAACCATCTCCATACAGACCCCACTCACATGCTTCCTCCACCTAAACCTTTCTCTCTAGTGTCCCCATATGTCCGTCCGTACCCTGTACCCATCACAGAACCATCTCCTATACAGACCCCCCACTCACAATGCTTCCCCACCTTAACTTTCTCTGTAGTGTCCCCATATGTCCCTTGCCGACCCTGTACCCATCACAGAACCATCTCCTATACAGACCCCCAATCCACTGCTTCCTCCACCTTATACCTTTCTCTCTAGTGGTCCCATAGTCCCTGTCCGTACCCTTACCCATACAGAACCATCTCCTATACAGACCCCCACTCACACTGCTTCCTCCCCACCTTATACCTTTCTCTCAGTGTCCCATAGGTCCCTGTCCGTACCCTGTACCCATCACAGAACCATCTCCTAACAGACCCCCACTCACACTGCTTCCTCCCACCTTATACCTTTCTCTCTAGTGTCCCCATATGCCCTGTCATCCCCTGTACCATCACAGAACCATCTCCTATAAAGACCCCCACTCACACTGCTTCCTCCACCTTATACCTTTCTCTCTAGTGTCCCCAATGTCCCTGTCCGTACCCTGTACCCTTCACAGAACCATCTCCTATACAGACCCCCACTCACATGCTTCCCCACCTACTACCTTTCTCTAGTGTCCCCATATGTCACCTTCCGTGACCCTGTACCCATCACAGAACCATCTCCTATACAGACCCCCACTCACATGCTTCCTCCCACCTTATACCTTTCTCTTAGTGTCACCCATATGTCCCTGTCCGTACCTGTACCCATCACAGAACCATCTCCTATACAGACCCCCAATACACTGCTTCCTCCCACCTTAAACCTTTCTCTTAGTGTCCCCATATGTCCCTGTCGACCTGTACCCATCACAGAACCATTCTATACAGACCCCACTCACACTGCTTCCTCCACACTTAAAACCTTTCTCTCTAGTGTCCCCATATGTCCCTGTCCGTACCCTGTACCCATACAGAACCATCTCCTATACAGACCCCCACTCACACTGCTTCCTCCCACCTATACCTTTCTCTCTAGTGTCCCCATATGTCCTGTCCGTACCCTGTGACCCATCACAGAACCATCTCCTATACAGACCCCCACTCACATGCTCCTTCCACCTTATATCTTCTCTAGTGTTCCCATATGTCCCTGTCGTTACCCTGTAACCATCACAGAACCATCTCCTATGCAGACCCCCATCCACACTGCTTCCTCCCACCTTAACCTTTCTCTTAGTATCCATATGTCCTGTCCGTACCCTGTACACCATCACAGAACCAATCTCCTATACAGACCCCCACTAACATGCTTCCTCCCACCAACCTTCTCTCTAGTGTCCCCAATGTCCCTGTCCGTACCCTGTACCATCACAGAACCATCTCCTATACAGACCCCACTAACACGCTTCTCCACCTTTAAAACTTTTCTCTCAAGTGTCCCCATATGTCCCTTTCCGTACACCTGTACCCATCACCGAACCATCTCCTATACAGACCCCCACTAACACTGTTCCTCCACCTAAACCTCTTTCTTAGTGTCCCCATATGTTCCCTGTCCGTTACCCTGACCCATCACAGAACCATCTCCTATACAGACCCCCACTCACACTGCTTCCTCCACCTTATACCTTTCTCTCAGTGTCCCCATATGTCCCTGCCGTACCCTGTACCCATCACAGAACCATCTCTATACAGACCCCCACTCACACTGCTTCCTCAACCTTAACCTTTCTATCCAAGTGTCCCCATATGTCCCTGTCGTACCCCTGTACCCATCACAGAACCATTCCATACAGACCCCCACTAACACTGCTCCTCCACTAACCTTTTCTTTCTAGTGTCCCCTATGTCCCCGTCCGTACCCTGTACCCATCACAGAACATCTCCTATACAGACCCCCACTAACATGCTTCCTCCACCTTAAACCTTTCTCTCTAGTGTCCCCACATCCCTGTCCGTACCCTGTACCCATCACAGAACCATCTCCTATACAGACCCCCACTCACACTGCTTCTCCCACCATATACCTTTCTCTCAAGTGTCCCCAATGTCTGTCCGTACCGTAATCACAGAACCATCTCCTATACAGACCCCCCCACCACACTGCTTCCTCACCTTAAACCTTTCTCTCTAGTTGTCCCCATAGTCCCTGTCCGTACCCTGTACCCATCACAGAACATCTCCTATACAGACCCCCACTCACATGCTCTCCCACCTTATACCTTTCTCTCTAGTGTCCCCTAGTCCCTGTCCGTACCCTGTACCCATCACAGAACCATCTCCTATACAGACCCCAACTCACACTGCTTCCTCCACCTATCCTTTCTCTCTAGTGTCCCCATATGTCCCTGTCCGTACCCTGTACCCATCAAAGAACCATTCCTATACAGACCCCACTCACAGCTTCCCTCCCTTTACCTTTCTCTTAGTGCCCCATAGTCCGTCGTACCCTGTACCCACACAGAACCATCTCCTATACAGACCCCCACTCAACACTGGTTCCTCCACCTTATACCTTTTCTCTAGTGTCCCCATATGTCCCTGTCCGTACCGTGTACATCACAGAACCCTCTCCTATACAGACCCCCCACTCACATTGCTTCTCCCACCTAAACTTTCTCACTAGTGTCCCCATATGTCCTGTCCGTTACCCTGTACCCATCACAGAACCATCTTTCCTATACAGACCCCCCACTCACCACTGGCTTCCTCCCACCTTAAACACTTTCCTCTAGTGTCCCATATGTTCCTGCCTGCGCTGTTTTTTAATTTGAATAACTGTAACCTAGGCGCGGTAACACATAGCCAATATTTTTGCCGGGACTGACCGATTCACGGCGAGATTCGGATGATCTTCGAAAAATCGGGCTGGTGGGGGGGGGGGGGGCGGCCACGACCGACACTCGATTGTTGTTCGTCTGGTTCGGACGATACGAACGATCGGGCATGTTGGAAAATTCCGATCGATTGGTGTGGCCCTATGGAATCGCACGATCGATCGTTCACCAAATTCAGCCACGGCCAATTTACCGCGATCGACGGACACGGTCCCGGCCGAGCATTTGTGTCGGGATAGAAAGTCCCTCGTGTTTACCCAGCCTATAGAACATGAAGATTCCTGTATTATTTCACTACAACTGGCAGATGTCTCCGAAAGCCTGAAATGAAAGTTAATACTAAATCTGGTCACACACCTCCCAATCTGCAAGATTCTGTCTGTCATCTCTGACACATAGGAGCCAACACACAGCACCATCCTACTTCCTATATACAGGTGTAGGTAGAAGGCTTGAGGTTGCTATACTCCCTATGATCACTGACAAATCACTAGATTTTAGTACAGGGAGCCGACCACGAATGAGAGAAATTTTGTGTCCGAAACAATCGTTCCCCACGCGGCTGGTCATCAGCAGTACTAATGGGATCAGCCCATATCTCTAAAGTGGGGTACCCAGCTTAAACATTGGGGTACAAAAGGAAATGGGTGGAACTTTAATCCTTATCATATAAGAATCAAGCTAAATATTGCCTACAAACCCTAGAATAGTCAACTTTCCCAGAAATCCTCTTATTTCCTTAAAGGTGGCCATACATCTGTGCGATATTACTTACCTGACCGAGCGATTACGCCACATGCGATCTGCCAGAAACCGATTTTATTCGAAGACATGCGATCGCAAAATAAATGGGAAATGCGATCACATGCGGTTCAAATATAAGATCGGGGAGAGGCGGTTCCGGCAGGATCGATGAACATCGCGTCAGCATTCGGTAGGGTAAGTAATATCACACAGATGTATGGCCACCTTTAGAATGACATCCTTAGGATAAGTTTAGCTGTGGCTATTATTAATCTCCTTGTCCTGAGGCTGTTATATAATGGGGATTAAAACAATGGAGTTACAATAGTATTGAGCAGTGATAAGATCTTGTTCACATGTATGAATATCCTATTGTGGGGCTTAAATAAAGAGTGTGATCAGTGTCCGTAATATATGGAAACACAGTGAGGTGGGAAATCTACAAGTTGAGAAGGCTTTCTGTCTCCGGATGTGTGGTAGATATTTTCAAATGGCCATAAAGATGGCAGATATATGTTCCAATAACCAATAGAAACTGTAAAACAATATGACAAGAACTGATGTGGAGACATGAATTTCTACAGCTGAAGTAGTTCAGAGCAAGATAGTTCTACTAATGGAGCGAGATCACAGAAGAAATGGTCAATGTTGTGGGACCACAGAAATTCAAAGAGATACAAGAACATTAGTTATCATTGCGAGAATAAAAACCCGTCACAGGGCCAAACAGCCAAGTAGTAACAAACACCGTGTATGGTTAATGATAGTCATAGAGCAACGGCTTGCAAATAGGCAATGTGTACGATCATAGGGACATCACGTAAGAAGGCAGACACTCTATGATGGCAGAGGCACCAAAGAAAAACAACTCGTCATGTGCAGAGAAGTGAGAGATTGAACTCCTACCCAACATTATGACTTTTTTTAAAGAGCATTGGGGGGCCACATTTGAACTATCATAGGTCCACAGAAGAAAGGTGACACCAGGAAAACAATACATTGGGGACCAGAACTTGGGTGACCAGACAGTAAAACCAGGGATGAGAGAAGATTCTTCCCAGTTACAGTTAGCAACGTAGAAGATAAAAACTGTCAGGAAGAGACCGGGAATCTGGAAATTGTTGAAGATTGAAAATCCATTAATCAGAAATTCATGGACCGAAGTGAACTTGACTTGAGGAGTTTCTGCAGTTTTAATCCCAGAGTAAACCTATAATATAAAAAAATGTAATAATGTAATTAAATAATAACGATATTTGAGGTTGATTAAAGACATACGTCCATCTAGTACCAAACTACTCTGCAAATACCCACATTTCTCCTAACAGTTTTGAATCCTGATCTCGGTACAGGGATAATTCCTTCCTGACTCCCAGGTTGGACATCGGTAAATTTCCTCCTGGATCAACTCACTTAGTATCAATCCAGTAACTTACCATTCCTTGTTGTAGAACTCATCCACGTTTTATTTAAACTACAATGAATCACTTGCCATAACCAACGTCACACTTGGAAGACAGTTTCATAGCTTTACCGTTCTCACAGTGACAAACCCTTTCCCCACTCCTTTTATGTATCAATTCCAGTAACTTTTAACCATTCCTTGTTTGTAGAGAAAACTCATCCAGTCTTTTTTTAAACGACCAATGAACCGGACAATAACACCGTCCCACTGGAAGACAGTTCCAAGCTTTAACTTTCCACAGTGACAAACCCTTCCCAAACTCTACTTTATGTATCAATCACCAGTAATGTAACTTCACTTGTTTTGTAGAAACCTTCTCCGCTTTTATTAAACTATCCAAGGTGAAGCCCCACGGTAAGCTCAGCGTCTAACAACGATCAGACATGGAGACCTAAGTTCCCATAGCGTTACGTTCTCACAGTGACAAAACCACTTTCCCAAATCTACTTTAATGTATCATTCCAGTAACTTATAACATTCCTTGTGTATAGAAACTCACCCAGCTTTTTAGTAAACTGACATGCAAGAACCTTGCCTAACAACGTCACTGGAAGACAGTTCCATAGCTTTACCGTTCAACAGTGACAAACCCTTTCCCAACTCTACTTTATATATCCATACAGTAACTGTGTACATTCCTTGTGTGTATAAACTCATCCAGCTTTATTTAACTTGACCAATGAACTGCCATAACAACGTCCACTGAAGACAAGTTCCAAGCTTTACCGTTCTCCAGTGACAAACCTTTCCCAACTCTCTTTATGATCAATACCAGTAACTTGTAAACATTCCTTGTTGTGTAGAAAACCCATCCAAGCTTTTTATTAAACTGACCAATGAACCTGCCATAGACAACGTACACATGGAAGACAGTTCCATTAGCTTTAACCGTTCTCACAGTGACAAACCCTTTCCCAACTCTACTTTATGTATCAATACCAGTAACTGTAACATCCTTGTTTGTTGAGCAAACCCTCGCCGTTTTTTAATTAAATCTTGACCAGGATACGCCATAACAACCGTCCACTGGAGGACAGTTCATACTTTACCGTTCCTTCACAGTGGGGGGGAAAACAATCCTGTCCCAACTCTACTTATGTATATCCCAGTAACTTGTAAACATTCCTTGTGTGCAGAACTCATCCAGCTTGTATTAAACTGACCAATGACCTGCTCATAACAAAGGTCCACTGGCAAGACAGTTCCATAGCTTTACCGTTCTCACAGTGACAAGCCCTTTCCCAACTCTACTTTAAATGTATCAATCCCTAGTAACTTGTAAAGTTCCTGTTGTTAGAAATCATCCAGCTGTATTATGTTGAAAACTGACCAATGAACCTGCATAAACTAACGTTCTAACTGGACGACACGTTTCCATAGCTTTCCGTTTCCACAGTGACCCAAAAAAACCACTTTCCCACTTCTACTTTTATTATCAATCACCGTACCTTGTAAATTCCTGTTTGCTAGAAAACTCATCCAGCTTTTATTATAAACTTACCATGAACTGCCATAACAACGTTCCACTGGAAGAACAGTTTCCATAGCTTTTACCGTTCTCACAGTGCAACCCTTTCCCAACTTACTGGTATGTAATCAATCCAGTAACTTGTAACTATTCCTGTTTGTAGAAAACTCATCCGCTTTTTATTAAACTGACCAAGAGAACCTGCCATAAACAACGTCCACTGGGAAAGATCAGTTCCATAGCTTTATCCGTTCTCACAGTGACAAAACCCTTTCCCAACTCTACTTTCTATCAATCCCAGTACTGTACACTTCCTTGTTTGTAGAAAACCATCCCAGCTTTTTTATAACTGACAATGAACGGCCCTAACAAACGTCCACTGGAAGACGATTTCCATAGCTTTAACCGCTCTCCACAGTGACAAACCCTTTCCCAACTCACTTTAATGTATCATACAGTACCTTGTAACATTCTTGTTTGTAGAAATCCATCCAGCTTTCTTTAAACTGACCATGAACCTGCCATTAACAACAGTCCAGGAAGACAGAATTCCATAGGCTTTCCCATTCTCACAGTGACATAACCCTGTTCCCAACTCTACTTTAGTGTACTACAGTACTTGTACAGTTCCTGTTTGTAGAAACCATCCCGCTTTTTATTAAACTGACCAAGAACCTGGCCATACACAACGTTCCACTGGAAGACAGTGTCAAGTTTCTTACCTTCTCACAGTGAAAAAACCCACCCGTTCCCACACTCTACTGTAATATCAATACCAGTATACTTGTAACATCCCTTGTTTGTAGAAACCATCCAGCTTTTTATTAAACGACCACATGAAGCCTGCCATAACAATGTCCACTGGAAGACGTTCCATAGCTTACCGTTCTACAGTGACAAACCCTTCCCAACTCACTTTATGTATCAAATCACCGTAACTTGTAAACATTCCCTGTATTTTTGAGAAACTCACCAGCTTTTTATTAAACTGACCAATGAACCATGCAATAACAAGTCCACTGGATAAGACAGTTCCATAGCTATTACCTTCTCACCAGTTGACAAACCCTTTCCCAACTCTACTTTATGTAATCATCCCAGTACTTGTAACAGTCCTGTTTGTAGAACTCATCCAAGCTTTTTCTTTTTAAACTGACCAAGAACGCCATACACAAGTCCACCTGGAAGACAGTTCCATAGCTTAAAACCGTTACTCACAGTACCAACTCGTTCCCCAACTCTACTTTATGTATCAATCCAGTAAACTTGTAAACCATTCCTGTTTGTAGACACTCATCCAGATTTTTATGAAAGACCAATGACCTGCCATAACAACGTCACTGGAAGACAGTCCATAGCTTTACCGTTATCACAGGACAACCCTTTCCCAACTCTACTTTATGAGCAATACCAAGTAAACTTGTAAATTCCTTGTTGAGAAACTTCATCCAGTTTTATTAACTGAACCAATGAACCTGCCATTACAACGCCACTGGAAGACAGTTCCATAGCTTACCTTTTCTCATCAGTGACAAACCCTTCCCAACTCTACTTTATTGTATCAATCCAGTAGTAACTTGTAACATTCCTTGTTTGTAGAAACCATCCAACTTTTATTAAACTGACCAAGAAACCTGCCATTTAAACCGTCCACTGGAAAGACAGTTCATAGCTTTACCGTCTCACCAGTGACAAAACCTTCCCAACTCTACCGTTATGGTATCAATCCCAGTAACTTGTAACATCCTTGTTTGTAGAAAAACTAATCCAGCTTATAGTAAACGGACCAATGATGAACATGCATAACAACGTCCATCCACTGTAAGACAGTTCTATTAGCTTACCGTTCTCACATTAACAAAAACCTTTCCAACTGACTGATGTATCAATACCAGTGAAATTGTAACATTTCCTTGTGTGTAGAAACCCATCCAGCTTTTTTTATTAAAACTGACCAACGACCTGCCATAACAACGGGCCACTGGAGAAGACAGTTCCATAGCTTTTACCGCCCATTTCTCACAGTGACAAAACTTTCCCAACTCTACTTTAGGTATTCAATTCCCAGAGTAACTTGTAACATTCCTTGTTTGTTAGAAACTATCCAGCTTTTATTAAAACTGACCACTGAAACCGCCATAACAACGTTCCACTTGGAAGACGTTCCATAGCTCTTACAATTATCACAGTGACAAACCCTTTCCAACTATACTTTAGTATCAATACCAGTAACTGTAACTCCTTGTTGTTAAGAAACTCCATCCAGCTTCTTTTTATTAACTGACCAAGAAACTGCCAAACAACGCCACTGGAGACGTTCCATAGCTTTACGTTCTCCATGACAACACTCTTTCCCAAACTCTACTTTATGTATCAAGACCCAAACTTGGAACATTCCTTGTTTTGTAGAAACCCCATCCAGCATTTTATTAAACGACAATGAAACTGCCATAACCGTCCACTGGGAAGGACCAGTGTCCATAGCTTTACGTTCTCACAGTGGACAACCCTTTCCCGCAATCTCTACTTTATGTATCAATACAGTTAACTTGAACATTCCTGTGTGGTAGAAACCCACCAGCTTGTTATAAACTGACCAATTTGAACCTGCCAAACAACGGTCCACTGGAAGACAGTTCCATAGCTTTACCGTTCTCACAGTGAAAACCCTTTCCCAAACTCTATTTATGGATCACTCCCAGTAACTGTAACATTCCTTGTGTAGAACCTCATCCAGCTTTTGATTAAACTGACCAATGACCTGACATAACAACGTCCACTGGAAAGACAGTTCCAGTAGCTTACTCGTTCTCACAGTGAAAACCCTTTCCCAACTCTACTTTAGTATCAATACCAGTAACGTAACATTCCTGTTTGTAGAAACTCATCCAGATTTTTATTAAAAACTGACAAGACTGCCATTTACAACGTCCACTGGAAGAGTCATAGCTTTACGTCCTCACATTGCACAAACCCTTTCCCAAATCTACTTTATGCTATCAATCCCAGAACTTGTAATTCCTTGTTTGTAGAAACTCATCCAACTTTTATTAAATGACCAGGAACCTGCCAGGAACAAACGTCCACTGGAAGACAGTCCATAGCTTTACCGTTTACACAGTGACAAACCTTCCCAACTCTATTATGTATCAATCCCAGTAATTGTACTTCTTGTTTGTAGGAAACTCATCCGCTTATATTAAAACGAACAATGAACCTGCCATAACAACGTCCACTGTAAGACAGTTCTATAGCTTTACCGTGCTCACATTAACAAACCCTTTCCCAAATCTACGTATGTATCAATACCAGAGTAACTTGTAACATTCCTTGTTGGGAGAAAACCCATCCAGGCTTTTTAGTAAAATGACAACGAACACCCTGCCATTAAAAATAACACGTCCACGGGAAGACAGTTCCATACTTTAACGTTCTCAAAGTGACAAACCACTTTTCCAACGTGCTACTTATCGTATTCTCAATCCCGTAGCAACTTTAACATTCCTTGTTTGTAGAAACTCATCCACTTTTTATTAAACGACCAATGAACCTGCCATAACAACGTCCACTGGAAGACAGTCCATAGCGTTACCATTTCTCACAGTGACAAACCCTTTCCCAACTCTACCTTTATGTATCAATACCAGTAACTTGTAACATTCCTTGTTTGTAGAAAACTCATCCAGCTTTTTATAAAACTGCCCAAATGAACATGCCATAACAACGTCCACTGGAAGACAGTTCCATAGCTGTACGTCTAACAGTGACAAACTCTTTCCCACGCTTACTTGTATGTATCAATACCAGAACTGTAACATTCATTGTTGGTAGAACCCATCCAGTTTATTAACGACCAATGAACCCTGCCATACAACGTACACTTGGTCAGACAGTTCCATAGAGCTTCCGTTTCTCACAGGGCAAAACCCTTCCCAAACTGCTAATGTTAGTATATCAATACCGTAATTTGTAAACATTCCTTGTTTGTAGACACCCACCAGCTTTTTATTAAACTGACCAAGTGGAGATAACCTCCATACACAACGCCACTGGAGACGAAGTTCCATAGCTTTACCGTTCTCACAGTGAAAAACCCTTTTCCCAACTTACTTATGTATCATCGCCAGTAACTTGTCAAATTCCTTGTTGTAGAACCTATCCAGCTTTTTATTAAACTGACAATGAACCTGACATAAACCAACGTCCAGGAAGGACATACTAGCTTTAACGTTCCACAGTGACAAAACACTTTTCCCAACTCACTTTATGTATCAATTACCAGTAACTTGTATAACATTCTTGTTTGTAGAAGAAACTAATCCAGCTTTTGTATTAAACGACCCAATGAACCTGCCTTACCAACGTCCCATGGAAGACGTTCAATAGCTTTACCGTTCTCACAGTGACAAACCCTTTCCCAACTCTACTTTAGATAAATCCAGTACTTGTAACATCCTGTTTGTAGAAAAAACTCACTCCAACTTTTTATTAAATGACCAATGAACCTGCCATGACAACGTCCACTGGAAGACAGTCCAAGGCTTTAACCGTCTCACAGTGACAAACCCCTTTCCCAACTCTACTTTATGTCTCAATCCCAGAGTAAATGTAACAGTGTCCGTGTTTGTAGAAGAAAACTCATCAAGCTTTATATTAAAGGACCAATGAACCTGCCTAAAACAACGTCCTCCACTGTAAGACAGTTCTATAGCTTTACCGTTCTCACATTAACAAACCTTTCCCAACCTACTGTATGTATCAATACCAGTAACTTGTACATTCCTTGGTTTGAGAACCCATCCAGCTTTTCTTAATAAACTGGACCAACGAACCTGCCATAGACAACGGGTCACTGGAGACAGTTCCATAGCTTTACCGTGCACAGTGAAAAACCCTGTCCCAACTCTACTAGTATCAATCCCATAACTTGTAAAAAACATTCTTGTTGTAGAAACTCATCCAGCTTTTTATAAACCTGACCAATGAACCGTGCCACGAACCACCGTCCAATGGAAGACAGTTCCATAGCTTTCCATTATCAATGGAAAAACCCTTTCCCAACTCTACTTATGATCAATACCAGTAACTTGTACCATTCTTGTTGTTAGAAAGAAATCACCAGCTTTTTATTAAACTGACAAATGAAACCGCCTAAACTAACTTCAACTGGAGACAGTTCCATAGCTGTACAGTCTCCACAGTGACAAACTCTTTCCCAACTTCACTAGTTGTATCAATACCAGTAACTTGTAAACATTGTCCTGGTTTGTAGAAACACATCAAGCCTGTTTATTTAAACTGACCAATGAACCTGCATAACAAACGTCACTGAGAGACAGTTCCATTAGCTTTCCCGTTTTCACGTGACAAACCCTTTCCCAAACTATACTTTACTGTATCCAATAACAGGAACTTGTAACTCCTTGTTTGTAGAAAACCCATTCCAGATTTTTATTAAACTGACCAATGAACCTGCCATACACGTCCACTGAAGACAGGTCCATAGCTTTACCGTTCTCCACAGTGAAAAAACCCTTTCCCAACTCTAATGGATGTATCAATCCCTAAGTAACTTGTAACATTCTTTTTGTAGACAACCTCATCCAGTTTTTATTTAACGGACCAATGGAACCTGACCATAACAACGTCCACTGGAAGACTTCCATAGCTTTACTCGTTCGAACAAGTTGACAAACCCTTTCCCACTCCTACTGTATGTATCAATCCAGTAACTGTAACATTCCTTGTTGTTAGAAACCACCAGCTTTATATTAAAACTGACCAATGAACCTGCAATTAAAAAACGTCCACTGGAAGACAGTTCCATAGCTTTTACCGTTGCTCACAGTGACAAAACCCTTCCCAAATCTATTTATGTATCACTATCAGGAACTTGTAACATTTTTGTTTTTTAGACACTCATCCACATTTTTTAAAAAACTATTCATAAAACTGCCATCAACCGTTCCATGGAAGACACAGTGATGAAAAAACAACTTTTTATCCCTTGAATCCATACCTCTCTTTTACAAGACAATACCCATGTGGCTCTAGTCGGGCTGGACTAGTTCAGTCATAAATGCACCTACGTTTTTTAATTGGAATCATTAACTTGAAGAACAGGAGGGGTAAGGAAGAACGTACATTGTGTGCAACGCTCCCTTGATTTCATCTGACATGGTCCAAATCTTTCTGGATTGCAATTAAAAATAATGCGACTATAGTTGAATTAAATCCGAAAACAGTCGGGACCCATCAGATGAAATCAGCGACGGAGCAATGAAAACCTTGCTGACTGACAATAGCTAACCATAACAGATTAAAGTAAAAGCAAGCACCAACACAGAATCCCTGTGGGCACCCCATTAGCACTTTGTCTAAGATGAAAAGCCCATTAAAAAATACTCTTCTGCATCCTGATTCATTACCAATTTTCTATCCCATGTACAAAGTGGGATCCCCAGACAACAGACCTTACGCATTAATTAGTCGGCCTATGGGGGACTGTATCAAAGCCTTATAAAAATTCACGTAAACTTACTCTATTTAAAAAGATCGGTCTCGTTATTGTAAACATACGATTTGGTATCGTAATAACGACCGTTTTTTTTTTTTTACCAATAACGACGGTATTTAACGAGTATCGGTAAAATACCGTCATATGGTAAATTACCGGTCGTACGGAAAAAACAGGTCGTATTTACGATAACGATCTGTATTTACGGGAGAACGATGACCGACATGTTCCCTTATTAAACTTTCCATGGATCCCGTCCCACCCACTGAGTAAACGACAGGCTGTAAGGACTAGGCTTGTTCAAACTATCAGAATTTGAATCAGCTTTTCCAAGAGATCTGAAAAAAATAAGAAAAAATAGGGGGGACATTCAATAAAGTTCCTTATCTGTTAAAATGGGTGCTAATTTTGCCCCAACCAATCAGATGTTAAGCTTTCAAATCGTTAAATAGGATTGATTGGTTGGGGCAAAAGTTATGCACAATTTTAAAGATAAGAAATTTTATTTTGAATAACCCTGATCGTTCTATAAGGACCCGAAGGATCCTATTTTCTCTGGTCCAGAAAGCTTTATATAGAACTTTAATTTAGTATAGAGGTTATGACACATATGCTCAGTTAACCAAAGTCCAATTGCATCGGTCATACCATTATTGCCCTACTAGATATCTTTGCTACGGTACGGGATGGTTTTCTATAGTATAGTTGTATTAAGAGTAAAAAAAATACGCATTCAAGATTTTTGCTTATCGAAATCCTCCCCTTCTGTAACTAGTTCTGTATCTTTCCTGGAATCTTATCCCAGTGACATGCTGAGAGCGTGTTATCCAGGAAAATGTGCTTCCTTGAAATAAAAATCTCTGTTAACCCATTGCATACTTTTTGTTTCCGCACCTAAATTTTTTACAAATATTGATCCTTAGATACCCCTGCCACCCCAACGGCCATGGTGTTTGGGTTTTAAAAAAAAATTCGATTCCATTAACAAGCTTCCCATCTGGAGGAACATTTACCACTATTTACTATTAACAAGCTTCCATATTTCGGGGGGGAAACATTTACACTATTACATAAAAGGCTTCCAAGCTTGGCGGAATTATTTTACATTTACTATTAACAAGCTTCCATTTGGTGGGAGAAAAGAATTTACACATTTACTAGTAAACAAGCTTCCATCTTGGGGGGGAACAGTTACACTAGTACTAGTCACAAGCTTTCCATTTGGCGGGAACATTTACACTATTATAGTAACAAGCTTCAATCTTGGAGGGGGGGGGGAAACATTTACACTAGTATATTAACAAGGCCATCTGGGCGGAACATTTCCACTATTACTATTAAACAAGCTTCCATCTTTGGTGGGAGAATTTACAAGATGTTATATTAACAAGCTCCATCTTGGCGCGGAGGGGGAACATTTGACACTCTTACTATTAACAAGCTTCCATCTTGGCGGGCGCGAACCCCCCGTCTTACACTATTACTTTAAGAGTCCTCCTGGCTGAGAATTTACACTATTACTATAACAATGCTTCCATCTTGGGGGGAGAATTTACACATTACTATTAAACAAAGCTTCCATCTTGGTGGGAGAGGAGGAATTGAGAATTTACCACTATTACTATTAAAAGCTTCCATCTGGTGGGAGAATTTACACTATTATAATTAAACAAGCTTCATTCTTGGTGGGGAGAATTTACACTATTACTATTAACAAGTTCAATCTTGGTGGTGAGAATTAACTATTATATTAACAAGCTTCCATCTTGGTGGGAGAATTTACACTATTACTAATAACAGCTTCCATTTTGGTGGGAGGAATTACACTATTACTATAACAAGCTCCATCTTGTGGGAGAATTTACACTGTTACTATTAAAGCTTCCATCTTGGTGGGAAAAGAACATTTACACTATACTATTAACCAGCTTCCATCTTGTGGGAGAATTTACACTATTACTATAACAGTTCCATTTGGTGGGAAAACTGTACAACTAACTATTAACAAGCTTCTTTTCTATCTTTGGTGGGAGAATTACACTATTACTATTAAGCTTCCATCCCTGGCTGGAGAATTTTACACTATTACTATTAACAAGCTCCATCTTGGTGGGAGAATTTAAACTATTACTATAAAACTTCCATCTGGTCGGGAGAAATTTACACCTCTATCTGTATAGGAGATGGTTCGTGATGGGTACAGGGTACAGCCAGGGACATGTGGGGACACTAATTAACGGTAGCAAGCAGTGCCAGGCGGCAACAGCCGAGCCAGCATGGTATTGTCTTGTATAAAGAGAGATATGGATTCAAGGGAGGAAAATGTAATTCTCCCTCTTTACAGCATTGGTAAGGCCTCATTTGGAATATGCAGTGAATTTGGAATCCTGTGTACAAAAGGACATCTTTGAAATGGAAAGGGTTCAGAGAAGGGCAACTAAATTAATAAGGGATTGGGGAAGCTTGAATATGAAGAGAGACTGGAAAAGTTACAATTATGTAGCGGGAGAAAAGGCACTTGCGTGGGATATGATTACTGTGTATAAATACATTAACGGGCCATACAATAAACTATCTGGGGCATTGTTCACCACAATAGAACATGTCAGAGGACACCGGGACATCCCTTAAGACTTGAAGAAAAAAGGTTTAGGCTTCAGGGAAAGGGTTTTTCACTGTGAGAACGGTAAAGCTATGGAACTGTCTTCAAGTGGAGTGGGGGGTCTGCTAGGAGATGGTTCTGTGATGGGTACAGGGTAAGGACAGGGACATATGGGGACACTAGAGAGAAAGGTTTAAGGTGGGAGGAAGCAATGTGAGTGGGGGGGTCTGCATAGGAGATGGTTCTGTGATGGGTACAGGGTACGGACAGGGACATATGGGGACACTAGAGAGAAAGGTTTAAGGTGGGAGGAAGCAGTGTGAGTGGGGGGTCTGTATAGGAGATGGTTCTGTGATGGGTACAGGGTACAGACAGGGACATATGGGGACACTAGAGAGAAAGGTATAAGGTGGAGGAAGCAGTGTGAGGGGGGTCTGTATGGAGAGGTTGTGATGGGTACAGGGTACGGACGGGACATATGGGGAAACTAGAGAGAAAGGTTTAAGGTAGGGAGGAAGCAGTGTGAGTGGGGGGTCTGTATAGGAGTTGGTTCTGTGATGGGTACAGGGTACGGACAGGGACATATGGGGACACTAGAGACAAAGGTATAAGGTGGAGGAACCAGTGTGAGTGGGGGGTCTGTATAGGAGATGGTTCTGTGATGGGTACAGGGTACAGACAGGAACATGTGGGGACACTAATTAACGGTAGCAAGCAGTGCCAGGCAGCAACAGCCAGAGCCAGCATGGTATTGTCTTGTTTAAAGAGAGGTATGGATTCAAGGGAGGAAAATGTAATTCTCCCTCTTTACAAAGCATCCTCTCTTTAAACAAAGACAATACCATGCTGGCTCTGGCTGTTTGCTGCCTGGCACTGCTTGCTACCGTTAATTAGTGTCCACACATGTTCTGTGTACACCTGTACCCATCACAGAACCAATCTCCTATACAGACCCCCCACTCACACTGGTTTCCTCCACCTTATACCTTTGTCTCTAGTGTCCCCATATGTCCCCTGTCCGGACCCTGTACCATCACAAACAACTCCTAGTACAGCCCCCCCCTCACACTGCTCCTCCCACCTTAAACCTTTCTCTCTAGTTTCCCCATATGTCCCTGTCCGTACCCTGTACCCATCACAGAACCATCTCTCATACAGGACCCCCACTCACGCTGCTTCCTCACCTATACCTTTCTCTCTAGTGCCCCATATGTCCTGTCTGTACCCTTGGTACCCATCAAACGAAACCATCTCCTATACAGCCCCCCACTCACCACTGGCTTCCTCCCACCTTAAACTTTCTCTCTAGTGTCCCCATATGTCCCTGTCCGTACCCTGTACCCATCACAGAACCATCTCTATGCAGACCCCCCACTCACATTGCTTCCTCCCACCTTAAACCTTTCTCCTGTGTCCCAATATTCCCTGTCCTTACCTGTACCCATCACAGAACCATCTCCTTGCAGACCCCCACTCCACTGAAACAGTTCCATAGCTTTACCGTTCTCCACAGTGAAAAAACCCTTCCCAACTTGAAGCCTAAACCTTTTTTCTTCAAGTCTTAAGGATGTCCGTGTCCTCTGACATGTTCTATTGGTGAACAATTCCCAGATAGTTTATGTATGGCCGTTAATGTATTTATACACAGTAATCATATCCAACGCAAGTGCCTTTTCTCCCCGCTACATAATGTAACTTTCCAGTCTCTCTTCATATTCAAGCTTCCCCAACCCTTTATTAATTTAGTTTGCCCTTCTCTGAACCCTTCCATTTCAAAGATTGTCCTTTTGTACACAGGATTCCAAAATTCCACTGCATATCCAAATGAGGCCTTACCCAATGCTTGTAAAGAGGGGAGAATACATTTCCTCCCTTGAATCCATATCTCTCTTTACAAGACAATACCATGCTGGCTCGGCTGTTGCCGCCTGGCAACTGCGTTGCTACCGTTAATTAGTTGTCCCCACATGTCCCCGTCTGTAACCCTGTACCATCCAGAAACATCTCCTATACAGACCCCCCACTCACAATTGGTTCCTCCCCTTATACTTTGTCTCTAGTGTCCCCATATGTCCCTGTCCGTACCCGTGAACCCATCACAAGAACCATCTCCTATACAGAGCCCCCACTACCACTGCTTCCTCCCACCTAAACCTTATCTCTCTAGTGTCCCCATTGTCCCTGTGCTGTACCTGTACCCATCACAGAACCATACTACTATTACAGAACCCCCACTCACACTTGTTCCTCCACCTTAACCTTTCTTCTAGTATCCCCATATGTCCCTGTCGCGACCTGTACCCATCACAGAACATCTCCTATACAGACCCCCCACTCACATGCTTCCTCCACCTTAAACCTTCTCTCTAGTGGTACCCATATGTCCCGTCTCCGTACCCTGTACCCATCACAGAACCATCCTATATACAGACCCCCCACTCACACTGCTTCCTCCACCTTATAACCTTTCTCTCTAGGGTCCCATATGTCCCTGTCCCATACCCTGTACCATCACAGAACCATCTCAATCAGAGCCCACCACTACACTGCTTCCTCCCACCTTAAACCTTTCTCTCTAGTGTCCCATATGTCCCTGTCCGTACCCTGTACCCATCACAGAACCATCTCCTATACAGAACCCCCCACTCAACACTGCTTCCTCCACCTTAACCCTTCTCCTAGTGTCCCATATGTCCCTGTCCGTACCATGTACCCATCACAGAAACATCACCTATACAGACCCCCACTACACTGCTTCCTCCCACCTTAAACCTTTTTCTTAGTGTCCCCATATGTCCTGTCCGTACCCTGTACCCATCACAGAACCTCTCCTATACAGACCCCCACTCACACTGTTCCTCCCACCTTATACCTTCTCTCTAGTGTCCCATTGTCCCTGTCCGTACCCTGTACCCATCACAGAACCATCTCCTAACAGACCCCCCACTCACACTGCTTCTCCACTTATACCTTTCTCTCTAGTGTCCCCATATGTCCCTGCCGTACCCGTACCCATTCACAGAACCATCTCCTATAAGACCCCCACTCACACTGCTTCCTCCCCCTTAAACCTTTCTCTCTAGTGTCCCATATGTCCCCTGTCCGTACCCTGTACCCCATCACAGAAACCAATCCTATACAGACCCCACTCACACATGCTTCCTCCCACCTTAAACCTTTTCTCTAGTGTCCCCATATGTCACTGTCCGACCCTGTACCCATCACAGAACCATCTCCTATACAGACCCCCACAATCACACTGCTTCCTCCACCCTTATACCTTTCTTCTCTAGTGTCCCCATATGTCCCTGTCCGTACCCTGTACCCATCAAAGAACCATCTCCTATAAGACCCCCCACTCACAACTGCTTCCTCCCACCTTATACCTTTCTCTCTAGTGTTCCCCATATTGTCCTGTCCGTACCCTGTACCCATCACAGAACCATCTCCTATACAGACCCCCCACTCAAAGCTTTCCTCACCTTAACCTTTCTCTCTAGTGTCCCCATATGTCCTCGTCCGTACCCTGTACCCATCACAGAACATCTCCTATACAGACCCCACTCACACTGCTTCCTCCCACCTTAAACTTTCTCTCTAGGTTTCCATATGTCCTGTTCGTACCCTGTACCCATCACAGAACCATCTCCTATACAGCCCCCACTCACACTGCTTCCTCCACCTTAAACCTTTCTCTTAGTGTCCCATGTCCCTGTCGTAACTGTACCCCATCACAGAACCATTCCTAACAGACCCCCCACTCAACACTGCTTCCTCCCACCTTATACCTTTCTCTCTATGTGTCCCCATAGTCCCGTCTACCCTGTACCCATCACAGAACCATCTCCTATACAGACCCCCCCACACTGCTCTCCTCCACATTAACCTTTCTCTCTAGTGTCCCCATATGTCCCTGTCGTACCTGACCCATCACAGAACCATTCCTATACCGACCCCCACTCACACTGCTTCCTCCCCTAAACCTTTCTCTCTAGTGTCCCCGTATGTCCCTGTCTCGTACCCTGTACCCATCACAGAACCATCTCCTATACCGACCCCCACTCACACTCCTTCCTACACCTTATACCTTTCTCTCTAGTGTCCCCCATATGTCCCTGTCCGTACCCGTGTACCCATCACAGAACCATCTCCATATACAGACCCCCACCACACTGCTTTCCCACCTTATACCTTTCTCTCTAGTGTCCCATATGTCCTGTCCGTACCCCTTACCCATCACAGAACCATCTCCTATAACCGACCCCACTCACACTGCTTCCTCCCCCTTATAACCTTTCTCTCTAGTGTCCCCATATCTCTCCTCCGTACCCTGTACCAATCACAAGACCATCTCCTATACAGACCCCCCACTCACACTGCTTCTCCACTTAACCTTTCTCTCTCTAGTGTCCCCATATGTCCCTGTCCGTACCTGTACCTCATCACAGGAACAATCCCTATACAGACCCCCACTCACACTGCCTCCTCACCTTTAACCTTTCTCTCTAGTGTCCCCATATGTCCCTGTCCGTAACCCTGTATCATCACAGAACCATCTCCTATACAGACCCCCACCACACTGCTCTCCTCCACCTTATACCTTTCTCTCTAGTGTCCCCATATGTCCCTGTCCGCCTGTACCATCACAGAACCATTATCTCTACAGACCCCCACTACACTGCTTCCTCCACACCTTAACCTTTCTCTCTAGTGTCCCCATATGTCCCTGTCCGTACCCTGTACCCATCACAGAAACATCCCTATACAGACCCCCACTCACATGCTCTCTCCCACCTTAATACCTTCTCTCTAGTGGTCCCCAATTGTCCTGTCCGTACCCTGTACCCATCACAGAACCATCTCCTATACAGACACCCCACTCACACTGAGCTTCCTCCACCTTATACCTTTCTCTCTAGTGTCCCCAAATTTCCCTGTCCGTACCCGTGTACCCATCACAGAACCATCTCCTATACAGACCCCCCAATCACACTGCTTCCTCCCACCTTATACCTTTCTCTCTCAGTGTCCCCATATGTCCCTGTCCGTACCTGTACCATCACAGAACAATCTCCTATACAGACCCCCACTCACACTGCTTCCTCCCACCTATACCTTTCTCTCTGTGTCCCCATATGTCCCTGTCCGTACCTGTACCCATCACAGAACCATCTCCTTACAGACCCCCACATCACACTGCTTCCTCCACCTTATACCTTTCTCTAGTGTCCCCATATGTCCTGTCCGTACCCTGTACCCATCACAGAACCATTCCTATACAGACCCCCCACTCACACTGCTTCCTCCCACCTTATACCTTTCTCTCTAGTGTCCCCATATGTCCTGTCCTTCCTGTACCCATCACAGAACCATCTCATACAGACCCCCTCAATCCACCTGTTCCTCCCACCTTATACCTTTCTCTCTAGTGTCCCCATATGTCCCTGTCCGACCTGTACCCATCACAAGAACCATCTCCTATACAGACCCCCACTCACACTGCTTCCTCCCACCTTAAACCTTCTCTCTAGTGTCCCATATGTCCCTGTCCGTACCCGTAACCATCACAGACCATCTCCTTATACAGACCCCCCACTCACACTGCTCCTCCCACCTTATAACCTTTCTCTCTATGTCCCCATATGTCCCTGCCGTACCCTGTAACCATCACAGAACCATCTCCTATACAGACCCCACTCACATGCTTCTCCCACCTTTATACTTTCTCTCTAGTGTCCCCATATGTTCCCTGCCGTACCCTGTACCCATCACAGAACCATCTCCTATACAGACCCCCACTCACACTGCTTCCTCCCACCTTAACTTTCTCTATAGGTGTCCAATATGTCCCTGTCCGTACCTGTACCCATCACAGAACCATCTCCTATACAGACCCCCACTCACCTGCTTCTCCCACTTAACCTTCTCTCTAGTGTCCCCATATGTCCCTGTCCGTACCCTGTACCCATCACAGAACCATCTCCTTACAGACCCCCCACCACCACTGCTTCCTCCACCATAACTTTCTCTCTAGTGTCCCCATATGTCCTGTCCGTACCCTGTACCATCACAGAACCATCTCCTTATACAGACCCCCACTCACTGATTCCTCCCACCTATACCTTTCTCTCTATTGTCCCCATATGTCCCTGTCCGTACCTGTACCCATCACAGAACATCTCCTATACAGACCCCCACTCACACTGCATTCCTCCCACCTTATAACCTTTTCTTAGTGTCCCCATATGTCCCTGTCCGTACACCTGTACCCAACACAGAACCAATCTCCAATACAGACCCCCACTCACAATGCTTCCTCCCACCTTAAACCTTTCTCTCTAGTGTCCCATATGTCCCTGTCCGTACCCTGTACCATCACAGAACCATCTCCTATACAGACCCCCCACCACAATGCTCCCCACCTTAACCTTTCTCTTAGTGTCCCCATAGTCCCTTCCGACCTGTACCCATCACAGAACCATCTCCTATACAGACCCCCACTCACACGCTTCCTCCACCTTATACCATTTCTCTCTAGTGTCCCATTGTCCCTGTCCGTACCCTGACCCATCACAGAACCATCTCCTTACAGACCCCCACTCACACTGCTTCCTCCCACCTTATACCTTTCTCTATGTGTCCCATATGTCCCTGTCCGTACCCTGTACCCATCAGAACCATCTCCTATACAGACCCCACTCACACTGATTCCTCCACCTTATACTTCTCTCTAGTTGTCCCCATATGTCCCTGTCCGTACTGTACCCATCACGAACCATCTCCTATAACGACCCCCACTCACATGCTTCCTCCACCTTTACCTTTCTCTCTAGTGTCCCCATATGTCCCGTCCGTACCCTGTACCCCATCACAGAACCATCTCCTATACAGACCCCACTCACACATGCTTCCTCCAACCTTAAACTTTCTCTTCTAGTGTCCCCATATGTCCCTGTCCGTACCCTGTACCCATCACAGAACCATCTCCTATACAGACACCCCACTCACAATGCTTTCCTCCACCTTATACTTTTCTCTGTAGGGTCCCCATATGTCCCTTTCCGTACCCTGTACCCATCACAGAACCATCTCCTATACAGACCCCCCACTCACACGGCTTCCTCCACCTATACCTTTCTCTCTAGTGTCCCCATAGGTCCTGTCCGTACCCTGTACCCATCACAGAAACCATCTATATACAGACCCCCACTCACACTGTTCCTCCACCTTATACCTTTCTCTCTAGTGTCCCCATATGTCCCTGTCCGTACCCTGTACCCATCACAGAACCATCTCCTATACAGACCCCCACTCACACGATTCCTCCCACTTATACCTTTCTCTCTAGTGGTCCCATATGTCCCTGTCCATACCCGTACCATCACAGAACCATCTCCTATACAGACCCCCCACTCAACCTGCTTCCTCCACCTTATACCTTTCTCTTAGTGTTCCCATATGTCCCTGTCCGTACCCTGTACCCTCACAGAACCATCTCCTATACAGACCCCCCACTCACACTGCTTCCTCCACCTTATACCTTTCCTATAGGGTCCCATATGTCCTGTCCGTACCCTGTACCCATCACAGAACCATCTCCTATACAGACCCCACTCACACTGCTTCCTCCCACCTTAACCTTTCTCTTAGTGTCCCCATTATGTCCCTGTCCGTACCTGTACCCATCACAAGAACCATCTCCTATACAGACCCCACCAAACACTGCTTCCTCCCACCTTAAACCTTTCCTCTCTAGTGTCCCATAGTCCCTGTCCGTACCCCGTACCCATCACAGAACCATCTCCTAACAGACCCCCCACTCCAATGTTCTCTCCACTTAAACCTTTCTCTCTAGTCTCCAATGTCCTGTCCGTACCCTGTACCCATCACAGAACCATCTCCTATACAGACCCCCACTCACACTGCTTCCTCCCACCTTAACCTTTCTCTCTAGTGTCCCCATATGTCCCTGTCCGTACCCTGTACCCATCACAGAACCATCTCTATAAGGACCCCCACTCACACTGCTTCCCTCCACCTATACTCTTTCTCTCTAGTGTCCCCATATGTCCCTGTCGTACCCTGTACCCATCACAGAACCATCTCCATAGCAGACCCCACTCACCACTGCTTCCTCCCCCTTATACCTTTCTCTCTATTCCCCATATGTTCCCTGTCCGTACCCTGTACCCATCACAGAACCATCTCCTATACAGACCCCACTCACACTGCTTCCTCCACCTTAATACCTTTCTCTCAAGTGTCCCCATATGTCCCTGTCCGTACCCTGTACCCATCACAGAACCATCTCCTATACAGACCCCCACAATCACTGCTTCCTCCCCCCTTAATACCTTTCTCTCTAGTGTCCCCATATGTCCCTGTCCGTACCCTTGTACCCATCACAGAACCATCTCCTATACAGACCCCCACTCACACTGCTTCTCCACCTTAAACCTTTCTCTTCAGGTCCCATATGTGCCCTTCCGTACCCTGAATCATCACAGAACCACTCCTATACAGACCACCACAACATGCTCCTCCACCTAAACCTTTCTCTCTAGTGTCCCCATATGTCCCTGTCCTACCCTGTACCCATCACAGAACCATCTCCATACAGACCCCCACTCACACTGCTTCCTCCACTTATACCTTCTCTCTAGTGTCCCCATATGTCCCTGTCCGTACCCTGTACCCTTCACAGAAACATCTCATATACAGACCCCCACTCACACTGCTTCTCCACCTAAACCTTTCTCTCAGTGTCCCCATATGTCCCTGTCCGTACCCTGTACCCATCACAGAACCATCTCCTATACAGACCCCCACTCACACACTGCTTCCTCCACCCTAACCTTTCTCTCGAGTGTCCCCATATGTCCTGTCCGTACCTGTTACCCATCACGAACCATCTCCTATACAGACCCCCACTCTAACACTGCTCCTCCACCTTAAACCTTTCTCATCTAGTGTCCCCAATGTCCCTGTCCGTACCCTGTACCATCACAGAACCATCTCTATACAGACCCCCACCACACTGTTCCTCCCACCTTATACTTTTCTCAAGTGTCCCCATATGTCCCTGTACCCTACCTGTCCATCACCAGAACCATCTCCTAACAGAACCCCCATCACACTGCTTTCCTCCACTTAAAACTTTCTCTCTGTGTCCCCATATGTCCCTGTCCGTACCCTGTACCCATCACAGAACCATCTCCTTACAGACCCCCACTCACACTGCTTCCTCCCACCTTATACTTTCTCTCTAGTGTCCCCTATGTCCCCTGTCCGTACCCTTTACCCATCACAGAAACCATCTCCTATACAGACCCAACTCACACTGGCTTCCTCCACCTATCCTTTCTCTCTAGTGTCCCCATATGTCCCTGTCCGTACCTGTACCATCACAGAACCATCTCCTATACAGACCCCCCCCACTCACATTGCTTCCTCCCACCTTAAACTTCTCTCTAGTTCCCCATATGTCCATGTCCGTACCCGTCCATCACAGAACCATCTCCTATACAGACCCCCCACTCACACTGCTTCCTCCCACCTTAAACCTTTCTCTCTAGTGTCCCATATGTTCCTGCCTGCGCTGTTTTTTAATTGAATAACTGTAACCTATGGCTGGGTACACACTAGCCAATATTTTTGGCCGACTGACCGATTCACGGCAGATTCGGATGATCTTCTGAAAATATCGGCTGGTGGGGGGGGGGGGGGGGCGGCCACGACCGACATCGATTTGTTGTTCGTCTGGTGCGGACGAACCGAACGATCGGGCATGTTGGAAAATTCCGATACTGATTGTGTGGTCCCTAGGAATGACGATCGATCGTTCACAATTCAGCACGGCCGAATTTACCGCGAGCGACGGACACGGTCCCGCCGAGCATTTGGTCGGGATAGAAAGTCCTTCGTGTTTACCCAGCCTATAGAAAACATGAAGATTCCTGTCATTATTTCACTACAACTGGCAGATGTCTCCGAAAGCCTGAAATGAAAGTTAATTTACTAAATGGCACACACCTCCCAATCTGCAAGATTCGTCTGTCATCTCTGACACATAGGAGCACACACAGTCACCATCCTACTTCCATATACAGTGTAGGTAGAAGGCTTGAGGGTTGCTATATCCCTATGATCACTGAAAATCACTAGATTTTAGTACAGGGAGCCGACCGGAATGAGAGAATTTGTGTCCGAAACAATCGTTCCCCACGCGGTGGTCATCAGCAGTACTAATGGGATCAGCCCTATATCTCTAAAGTGGGTACCCCAGCTTTAAACATTGGGTACAAAAGGCAATGGGGTGGAACTTTACTCCCTTATCATAAAGAATCAACGCTATATTAGACTACAAACCAGAATAGTCACTTTTCCCAGAAATCTCTTATTTCCTTAAAAAGGTTGGCCATACATCGGTGCGATATTACGTACCGACCGAGCGATTACGCCACATGCGATCCTGCCAGAACCGATCTATATTCGACCGACCATGCGATCGCAAATAAATGAGGAAAATTGCGATCACATGTGGTCAAATATAAAGATCGGAGAGGCGTTCCGGCAGGACGATGAACACATCGCGTCGCATTCTAGGTAAGTAATATCACACAGATGTATGTGCCACCTTTAGAATGACATCCTTAGGATAAGTTTAGGCTGTGGCTATTCTAATCTCCTTGTTCCTGAGGTGTATATAATGGGATTAAACACATGGAGTTACAAATAGTATTGAGCCGTGATAAGAACGTGTTCCACAGTACATGGATATCACTCTTGCTGGGCTAAATAAGAGGATCGTGTCGTAATATAGGAAACCACAGTGAGGTGGGAACTACAAGTTGAGAAGGCTTTAGTCTACCGGAGTGGTAGATATTTTCAAATGGCCATAAAGATGCAGATATATGTTCCAATAACCAATAATAGAAACTGTAAAACACATATGACAAGAACTGATGGGAGACCATGATTTCTACAGCTTGAAGTTCAGAGCAAGATAGTTCTAGTAATGGAGCGAGATCACAGAAGAAATGGTCAATGATGTGGGACCACAGAAATCAATCGAGATACAGAAACATTAGTTATCATTGCGAGAAAAACCCTTCACCCAGGACCAACAGCCAAGTAACAAACAGTGTATGGTTAATGTAGTCTGATAGAGCAACGCTGCAAAATAGCAATGATCGATTAGACATCACGTAAGAAGGCAGCACTCTATGATGCAGAGCACCAAAGAAAAAAACAAACTGTAAGTGGGCAGAAGTGAAATTGAATCCTACCCAAACATTAGACTTTTAGAGCAGTTTGCGGGCCACAGTTGTACTAATCAATATGTCACAGAGAGAAGGTGACCCAGGAAAAAGAATCATGGGGGACCAGAACTGGTGACCAGTGAAAACCAAGTGGATGATGAGAAGATTCCCAGTGTACAGTTGCAACGTAGGAAAGATAAAAACTGTTCAGATAGGACGGGATTCTGGAAAGGTTGAAGATTGAAAAATCCATAATAATCCAGAAATCATGGACCGAAGTGTAACTTGACCTTGAGTGAGTTTCCTGCAGGTTTAATCACCACGATGTAACATATATATAAAAATAAATGTGTAATAATGTAATAATAATAATAGTATTTGAGGTGATTTAAAGACATACGTCCTTAGTCCACCTACTTTGCAAAATACCCCACATTTTCTACAGTTGATCCTGAATTCCTGATCTTTCCTTCCTGACTCCAGTCGGCAATCGGAAATTACCCTGGACCAACTCTACTTATGTATCAATACCAGGAACCTTGTAACTTCCTTGTTTTTAGGACACTCATCCAGATTTTTTTTAAAATATTCAAGTGATCCTTGCCATAACAACGTCCACTGGAAGACAGTTCCCCAGCTTTACCGTTCTCACAGTGACAAACCCTTCCCAACACTCTACTTTATGTATCAATCCCAGTAACTTTTAAACATTCCTTGTTTGTAGAAACTCATCCAGCTTTTTCTTAAACTGACCAATAACCTGCCATAAACATCATGTCCACTGGAAGACAGTTCCATAGCTTTACCGTTCTCCCAGTGACAAACCCTTTCCCAACTCTACTTTATGTATCAATACCAGTAACTTGTAACATTCGTTGTGTAGAAAACTCATCCGCTTTTATTAAAACTGACAATGAACCTGCCATAACAACGTCACTGGAAGACAGTTCCATAGCTTACCGTTCTCACAGTGAGACACCCTTTCCCAACTCTACTTTATGTATCAAACAGTAACTGTAACATTCCTTGTTTGTAGAAACTCACCCAGCTTTTTATTAAACTGACCAAGAACCTGCCAAACAACGTCCACTGGAAGACAGTTCCATAGCTTTACCGTTCTCACAGTGAAAAACCCTTTCCCAACTCTACTTTATATATCAATACAGTAACTTGTAACATTCCTTGTGTGTAGAAAATTAAATCATCCAGCTTTTTATTAAACTGAGCAAGAACCTGCCCATAACAACGTCCACGGAAGACAGTTCCATAGCTTTACCGTTCTCACCGTGACAAACCCTTTCCCAAAATCTACTTTATGTATCAATACCAGTAACTGTAACATTCCTTGTTTGTAGAAACCCATCCAGCTTTTTATTAAACTGACCAATGAACGCAAAACAACGTACCACTGGAAGACAGTTCCATAGCTTTACCGTTCTCACAGGGACAAACCTTTCCCAACTCTACTTATGTATCAATACCAGAAACGTTGTAACATTCCTTGTTTGTAGAGAACCCATCCAGCTTTTTTTTAAACTTGACCAATGAACCGCCATAACAACGTCCACGTAAGACAGTTCCATAGCTTTACCGTTCTCACAGTGACCACATCTTCCCAACTCTATTTTATGGTATCAATACCTGTAACTTGTAACATCCTGTTTGCAGAAACTCACTCCAGCTTTTTATAAACTGACCAATGAACCTGCCATAACAATCGTCCACTGGAAGACAGTTCCAGAGCTTTACCGTTCTCACAGTGACAAACCCTTTCCAACTCTACTTTATGTATCATCCCAGTAAATTGTAAATTCCTTGTTTGTAGAAACTATCCAGCTTTTTATTAAACTGACCAATGAACCTGCATTAACAACGGCCACTGGAAGACCGTTCCATAGCTTTACCGTTTCACAGTGACAAAACCCTTTCCCAACTCTACTTTATTTATCAATACCAGTAACTTGTAACATTCCTTGTTGTAGAAACTCATACAGCTTTTATAAAAATGACCCAATGAACTGCCTAACAACTTCCACTGGAAGAACAGTTCCATAGCTTAACCGTTCTCACAGTGACAAACCCTTTCCCAACTCTACTTTATGTATCAATACCAGTAAACTTGTAATATTCCGGTTTGTAGAAAACTCATCCAGCTTTATTATTAAACTGACCAATGAACTGCCATAACAACGTCCACTGGAGACAGTTCCATAGCTTTACCGTTCTCACAAGTGAAAAAACACCTTTCCCAACTCTACTTTATGTATCAATTACCAGTACTTGTAACATTTCTGTTGGTAGAAACTCATCCAGCTTTTTATTAAAACTGACAATGAACCGCCATAACAACGTCCAATGGAAGACAGTTCCATAGCTTTACCGTTCTCAACAGTGACACAAACCCTTTCCCAAAACTCTTACTTTATGTACAATACAGAAGCTGTAACATTCCTTGTTTGTAGAAACTCATCAGCTTTTTATTAAACTGACCAAGAACCTGCATAACAAAGTCCATGGAAGACAGTTCCATAGCTTTACCATTCTCAACAGTGACAAACTTTCCCAACTCTACTTATGTATCAATACCAGTACTGTAACATTCCTGGTTGTAGAAACTCATCCAGCTTTTTTATTAAACTACCAATGAACCTGCCATAACAAGTCCACTGGAAGACAGTTCCATAGCTTCTTACCATTCTCACAGTGACAACCCTTTCCAACTCACTTATGTATTCAATACCAGTAACTTGTAACATCTTGTTGTAGAAACCCATCCAGCTTTTAGTAAACTGACCAATGAACTGCCATAACAACGTGTCACTGGAAGACAAGTTCCAGTTTACCGTTCTCACAGTGACAAACCCTTCCCAACTCTAACTTTATGGTATCTAATACCAGTAACTTGTAACACTTGTTTGTAGAAACTCCATCAGCTTTTTATTAAACTGACCAATGACCTGCCATACAACGTCCACTGGAAGACAGTTCATAGCTTTACCGTTTCTCACCGTGACAAACCCTTTCCCAATCTCACCTTTATGTATCAATCCCAGTAAGCTTGTAACATTCTTGTTTGTAGAAACTCATCTAGCTTTTTATAACTGACCAATGAACCTGCCATAACAACGTCACTGGAAGACCGTTCCATAGCTTTAACCGTTCTACAGTGACAAACCTTCCCAAACTCTACTTTAGTATCAATACCAGTAACTTGTAACCATCTTGTTTTTAGACACTCATCCAGATTTTTTTTTAAAAACTATTCAATGAAACTGCATCAACACGTCCGATGGAAGCACAGTGAAACACAACTTTTGATCCCTTGAATCCCTTCCCTCTTTCACAAGACAATACCATGCTGGCCTCTAAGCCGTAGTGCCCTTAAAAGGGATTAGTTCAGTCAATTAATGAACTTTACGTTTTTATATTGGACATCATTATATGGAAGAACAGGAGTGTAAGAAGAAACTTACATGTGTGCCGCTCCCTTGATTTATCTCTACATGGTCCGACTCTTTACTGGATTCATAAAACTAATGAGAGCTATAGTTGAATTAAATCCGAAAACAAGTCGGACCCATTCAGATGAATCAGTGACGGAGCAGAAACCTTGCTGCATACCCACTTCCAAATTCATTAATAATAGATTAATAGTAAGGACGGCCCCAACACAGACCCTGGTGGCACCCCACTTAGCAACTTTAGGTTCATAATGATGAAGCCCCATTAAAAACTACTCCTGATCCTATTCCTAACCAATTTTCTATCCATGTACAATGTGGAATCCCCAACCAACCAGACCTTCTTATACATTAGTCGCCTATGGGGGAACTGTATCAAAAGCCTATAATAATCCAAGTAAACTACATCCATTTAAAAAATCGGATCTGTTTTGTAACATACCGCATCGTTCTCAAAGAAGTAACGACCGTTTTGTTTACGTATACGACGGTATTTACCAATAACGACCGGTATTTAAACGATCATCGTTAAAAACGGTCATTTTTCGGAAATACCGGTCGTTTCGGTTAACAAAACGGTCGTTATTACGATAACGAGGTATTTACGATAACGAGACCAATCATGTTCCCTTATTAAACTTCCAGGATCTTCCCCACCACTGAAGTAAACTTCAGGCTGTAATTACTAGGCGCTGTTCAAATTATTCAGAATTAAACATCACTTTTTTCCAAGATCTGAAAAAAATAAGAACATAGGGGGTAATTCAATAAAGTTCTATCATTTAAACATGGTGCTAATTTTGCCCCAACCAATCAGATGTTAGTTTTCAAATGTTAAATAGGATCGTGTTGGTTGGGGCAAAAGTTACCATTTATTTTAAACGATAAGAACTTTTATGAATAACACTGATAGTTACTCTAAAGGAGCCCGAGATGTATTTTATTGGTCCAGAAGGCTTTATTGAACTTATACCTTATTGCCACTACTATATATTCTTTGCTATCTGTACTTAGTTCTATAGTAATAGTGATTTAGATGGTAAAAAAATACTCATTCAAGGGATTTTGCTTGATTATCGAAATCCTCTGTAACAATTCAGTATTCATCTTCCTGGAATATATCATCCCAGTTGACATGGCTGAAGAGTGTTTTGCCCGGAAACATTTGCCTTCCCTGAAATTAAAATTATTTGTTAACCCATTGCATAACTTTTATTTTTCGTTAAAAGGGTATGTCTCCTGTTTAAATTCTATCCTAGATACACCTACCCACCCCAACCCTAGGATTTGATTAAATATCTATTAAACAACTCCATCTTGTGGGAAATTTACACTATTACTAATAACAGGCTTCCACCTTGGTGGGAATATGTTACAACTATTACTAATAAAGCTTCCATCTTGGCCGGGATAATTTACACATTAATATTACAGCTTCATCTTGGCGAGAGAATTTACACTATTACTATTAACAGCTTCCATCTTGGCAGAGAATTTACACTATACTAATTACAATCTCTCCTGGGATTCATATATATACAAGCTTCCATCCTGGCGGGAAATTTTACACTATTACTATTAACAAGCTTCCGATCATTGCGGTGAAATTTTACACATTAACTATTACAAGCTCCATCTTGGCGTGGAGAATTTACACTATACTATTGCACTTCATTTGGCAGTTCAACTATAACAGCTCCTTGGCGTGAGAATTTACACTATTATATTAAAAAGCTTCCAAATTTTTTTTTTTTGGGGAGAGAGAATGACACGATACTATCTAACAGCTTCCATCTTGGTGGGAGAATTTACTCTATTACTATTAACAAGCTTCCTCTGGTGGGGAGATTTACACTATTACTATTACTAAGCTTCCACCTTGGCGTGAGAATTTACACTATTACTATTAACAAGCTTCCATCTTGTGGGAGATTCTACACTATTCTATTAACAGCTCATTTCTTGGCGGGATAATTTACACTATTATAATTAACGCTTAATCTTGCAGGGAGACTTTACACTATTCCTATTCAACAAGCTTCCATCTGGCGGAGAATTTCACTTTTTACTATTATAACAAGTTCCATCTTGGTGTGAGGGAATTTAATTACACTATTACTAATATCAAGCTTCTATCTGGCAGGAGAGGAGAATTTACACTATTCCTAAGAAGCTTCAATCTTGTGAGAATTAACTATTATTATTAACAAGCTTTCATCTGGCGGGAGAATGTTATCTATTACTATTAACAGACAGTTCCATCTTGGTGGGGGGAACATTTACACTATTCACTATTAACAAAGCTTCCATCGTAGTGGAAATTACCCTACTTACATACCAAGGCTTCCTATTGTGGGAAAATTTACACTATTTATTATTACAACTTCCATCTTGGTGGGAGAATTACACACTATTATAATGTAACAAGCTTTCAATCTGGAGAATTTACACTATTAACTATTAACAAGCTTCCACCTTGGCGGGAGAATTGTACACTATTACTATTAACAAGCTTCCCTGGCGGGAGAATTACATATTACTATTACAGCTTCCATCTGGTGGGAGAATATACTCTTATTACTATAACAAGCTTCCATCTTGGTGGGAGAATGTCCCTAGTACTATTAAAACGCTCCACCTGGCGTGAAATTTTACACTATTACATTAACAACTTCAATCTTGTTGGGAGAATTTAACACTATTACTATTAACAAGCTTCCCCCTGGGCGGAGAATTACACTATTACTATTAACAAGCTTCCATCTGGAGGGAGAATTCTACTCTATTAATATTAACCAGCTTCATCTTGGCGGATAAATTTACACTATTACTATTACAGCTCGATCTTGGGGATAATTATTCACTATTACTATTACCAAGCTGTATCTTGGCAGGGGAGAATTGTACACTATACATTAAACCAGCTTCCTCTTGCGGGAGAATTTACACTATTACATTACACGCTCCACATTGGGTGGGAGAGATTACCTATTACAAATATCAAGCTTCTATCTTGGCAGGATAATTTTACCACTATTACTATTAGGCAAGCTGCTTCCACATCTTGGTGGGAGAATGTTAACACTATTATTGTAACAGCGTTCATCGTTGGCGGGAGAATTTAACTCTATTACTATTAACAAGCTTCATCTTGGTGGGGGAAATTTACACTATTACCTTTAAGAAGCTTCCCCATCTTAGTGGATAATTTACAGATATATAATTACCAAGCTCCATCTGGTGGGAAAATTACAACTAGTGTATTATTACAAGCTTCCATCTTGGTGGAGATGGAATTTACCACTATTCATAATTAACAAGCTTCCATCTTGGTGGGAGAATGTACACTATTATAATTAACAAGCTTCCATCTTGGAGGAATTTCATCTACTATTAACAAGCTTTCTCTTGGCGGAGGAAGAAATTTACTTTATTACGATTAAACAAGCTTCCCATCTTGGGGGCGAGGAATTTACAACTATTTATCTATTATTCCAAGCTTCCACTTGGTGGGAAAATTTTACACTATTACTAATTAAACAAGCTTTCTGCTTGGTGGGAGAATTTCCACTTTATTATAACAAAACGTCCATCTTGGTGGGAGAATTACACTATTACGTATTAACAAGCTTCCATCTTGGGTGGGAAATTACACTTTTACTATTAACAAGCTTCCTCTTGTGTGGGGTAATTTACACTATTACTATTACCACGCTTCCATTTGGGGGAAAAATTTCACATTTACTAGTAACAAGCTGCCATCTTGGGCGGGACAATTTACAACTA
Source organism: Hymenochirus boettgeri (assembly GCA_019447015.1). Lineage (NCBI taxonomy): Eukaryota > Metazoa > Chordata > Amphibia > Anura > Pipidae > Hymenochirus > Hymenochirus boettgeri. The sequence goes on from JAACNH010000129.1 coordinate 314,820, forward strand.
TTTATGTATTATTATATTATTATTATTATTATTAATTAACAAACCCTTCATCTTGGTGGGAAATTTACACTCTTACTATAATATTACCAAGCTTCCATCTTGGGTGGGAGAATTTAACACTATTACTTACCAAGCTTTCATTTTTGGGATAAGTTTACACTATTCACTATTACCAAGCTTCCACCTTTGGTCGGGAGAATTTACACTATTACTATTTAACAAGCTTCCATCTTGGAGGGGAATGTACACTATACTATATACCAAGCTTCCATCTTTGGTGGGAGAATTTACACTATATCTATTAAACAAGCTTCATCTTGTAGTGGAAATTACCACTATTACTATTAACAAGCTTCACATCTTTGTGATAATTTACATATTACTATTACCAAGCTCCATATCTGTGGTAGGGAAAATTTACCTATTTACTATTAGCAAGCTTCCTCTTGGCGGGACAATTTAAACACTATTATTATTATTATTATTATTATTATTATATTAACAAACCTCCATCCTTTGTGGGGAATTTAACACTATTTGACTATTACCAAGCTTTCATCTGTTTGGATAACTTTACACTATTGCTATTAACCAAGCCATTCCACTTGGCTGCGGAGAATTTACAATATTCGATTAACAAGCTTCCATCTTGGAGGGAAGAATGTACACTACTTACTATTTAACCAAGCATTACATTTGGTGGGGAGAATTTTACACTATTACTGATTAACAAGCTCCATCCTTGAGGAGAATTTTAACTATTACTTTATAACAAGCTTCCTACTTTGGTGGGAGAATTACACTATTACTATTAACACAGTTCCCTTGGCAGGAGAATTTACGACCTATTTACTATTAACAGCTCAACCACCTTGGCGCGGAAATTTACATGGATACTATTAACAAGCTTCCATCTGTGGTGAATAATTTACACTATTACTATTAGCACGAAGACTGTCCATCTTGTGGGAGAATTTACCACTTGATTACTATTAACACGCTCCATCTTCGGCGGGGGAGAAGTGTTACGACTATTACTATGTAACAAGCTGTCCATCTTGGAGGGAGGATTTACACTATTACTATTAACAAGATCCATCTTAGTGGGAGCATTTCACTCTAACTATAACAAAAGCTTCCATCTTGGCGTGGAGAATTTACAACTATTACTATTAACAAGCTTCCATCTTGGTGCGAAGATTATACATTACGATTATTAAAGCCACCATTCAGCATCTTGTGGGAGAATTACTATACTATTACGTTATTAACTGCCTTCCATCTTGGTTGGAGAATGTACACTATTACTGTTACAAGATTCCATCTTGGCAGGAGAGAACTTTACACTATTACTAAATTAAACAAGGCTCCACATCTTGGTGGGAGAATTGTACACTATTACTATTACAAGCTCTCCATCTTGGCTGTACCACTGCCAAAACCGGGACATTCTCTGTGCATTTTTAACTTTAGTAAAAACAATTCAAACCTTTTTGCTTTCTTGGCTTTACCCTGAATGGGAGAGACCCCAAACAACTGTGTACGGCACATACACTGGTATTAGTGGTTGTCTTGGAAAGTGATTGAACTCGATAGGAAATGTGAACTTCACCTCCCTGTTTTTATTACTTAGACTGATCCAATCCTCCACATGCTAAATTTCTTTTTAAACTGGCTTTCCAATATCTTCATTTATTTTAAAAAAAAAATTATTAAGACATGAACATGTTTATTTTTAAGTACTTCAATAATTATTTTATTAAAAAAAAAATAATTGACCTAGGGCTAAACCCTTATGGTCTGGGTAATCAAAACATATCCCTTGGTATTTACTGTTCATTACACTCACTGTCTATACAAAGCCTGTTTGGTCATGGTCTACGTTCTGTTAATGGTTAACATTAGGGTAAATGCTCGGTCCATCTCAGATTGCGATGTCCTTTAGTCAAACCCAGATCATATCCCACACTCAGATAATAATCACAGCCCTATCCATTCAGCAATAATGTACTGAGGGAATAGCGAGTTAATCGTCTGGTTTATAATACCGACTAGCAATGCCTTCAGGGACCTCTCTCTTGTTTATCAAACGTTTAGACGATGGGTAATCCCTACTGATATCGGATTTCTTTATACGATAAATTATTCACTGTGGCACAGAACAATATAGGAATCGGTCTACTATGTAGTCGATGCAGCGAGCCATGCCAGCAAGCCAGCCAAGCGGAGGAGGCGACTCGCGAGCGGGAGCGAGCCAGGCCTGCCAGCCAGCCAGCCAGCCAGTAGTAGCGAGGAGCGAGCCAGCAGCACAGCCAGCCAGCAAGCCAGCCAGCCAGCCAGAGCCAGCCAGCCAGACAGCCAGCCAGCAAGGCCAGCGAGCGAGCCAGCCAGCGAGCGAGGAGCGAGAGAGCCAGCCAGCACCAGCCAGCCAGCGAGGGAGCGAGAGAGCGAGCGAGCAGCCAAGCCAGCAGCCAGCGCGGGAGCTAGCGAGCGACGAGCGAGCGAGCTAGCGAGCGAGCGATGCGAGCGAAGCGAGCCAGTCCAGCCAGCCGCGCGGCGCGAAGCGAGCCAGCGTAGAGAGCGAAGCGAGGAGCAGCGCAGCCAGCCATCCAGCCAGCCAGCCAGCCAGCCAGCCTCCAGCCAGCCGCCAGCCAGCCAGCCAGCCAGCCAGCCAGCGAGCCCAGCGAGCTGAGCGGAGCCCAGGACCCAGCGAGAGAGCCGAGCGAGAGCTGAGCGAGCGAGCGTAGCGAGCAGCGAGAGCGAGCGAGCGGAGCGAGCGAGCGAGGCGAGCGAGCGAGCGAGCGAGCGAGCGAGGAGCGGAGCCGAGCGTAGGAGCTGAGCAGGCGAGCCAGCGAGGCCATGCGAGCCAGCGAGCTAGCGAGCTAGCGAGCGAGCGAGCAGCGAGCGAGCGAGCGAGAGAGCAGCGAGCGAGCGAGCGAGCGATCGAGTCGAGCGAGCAGCGAGCAGAGGAGCAGCGACAGATGAGGCGAGCGAGCGAGCTGAGGGCGAGGAGAGAGCGAGCGAGCAGGAGCGAGCGAGAAGCGAGAGAGCGAGCGAGCGAGCGAGCGAGCGCGCGAGCGAGCAGCCAGGCCAGGTCAGCGTAGCGGCGAGCGAGCGAGCGAGGAGGCGAGGTGAGCAGGCGAGCGAGCGAGCGAGCTAGCGAGCGAGGGGTGAGCGAGCGAGCAGGAGCGATGCGAGCGTGCCAGCCAGCAGGCCAGCAAGCCAGCCAGCCAGCTAGCCCAGCGGAGCGAGCGAGCCCAGCGACCGCAGCGAACGGGAGCGGAGGGCCGAGAGAGGGAGCGAGCAGCGATCGAGCGAGCGAGCCGAGCGAGCGAGCGAGCGAGCGAGCGGAGCGAGCGAGCGAGCGATGCAGCAGCGATGCGAGCGAGCGAGCGCGAGCGAGCGAGGAGTCGAGCCAGCAGCCAGCGAGCCAGCGAGCAGGGAGGAGGAGCAGCGAGCGAGAGAGCTATCGAGCGAGCGAGCGAGCGAGCGATCGAGCGAGCGATCCAGCGAGCAGCTAGCAGCGAGCAGCGAAGCAGCTAGCGAGCGATCGAAGCGAGCAGCGAGCGAGCGAGGAGCGAGCTACATCGAGCAGCGTAGCGAGCGAGCGAGTCCGAGCGAGGAGCGAGCCATCGAGCCAGCGGAGCCAGCTGAAGCAGCTAGTGTCAGCGATGTGCAGCTAGCAGCGAGCATCTATCAGAAGCTATCTATGATCATGCGATGCGAGCTAATCGATCTATATTCTATCTATCTGTCATCTATCGATCTATCGATCTAGCTAGCTATCCATTCATCCATCCCATGCGTTTATTGCATAAACAGAAGTATATTTAGTTAGACAGGGAAAGAAAATGGCCCCTGGATTGACATTGGGCTCACAGCTTTCTAAGGCCACTCCACGCTGCATATAAAGTGGCAACAAGAATAAAAAGAGGGGGGCCAACTGACACCCAATAAGACAGGTGGACCGGTTGTGGATCTCAAGTAAGAATAAAACGTATCATTTCAGTAGATTATCATTAAAACCATTAATATAAAATTAGTACACATAAGAGCTAAAAAAACAACCCTCTCCCTCACTTAATCGGCCTCAATAAATATCAATAAGTGAATGGCAGAAGTACATGCACAACCCACTTCCAGGATCTGCAGAAAAAATGGGTAAGATATAGATCTCACCGACCAGCCTCTCACCCGCCCGGCAGCCAGAGCCCCCAAGTCAAGCCGGGCTAGTTATTACACCCTCTTACTATTATATTTACCCTTTCCTCCGGAATTCAGTATGCACTCCTCTAACAATGTTGCTGGCCTGTGGCCCTGGGCCGCTAGGAGGGAGGCTTTTAGCACTCATCTGTTGCTGTGTGATATCTAAGGGAGGGCAGCATGGTTGGAAAGTGAGAGTAAGTGATTTCAGCTTTTTATGGGAGAGATGTGACATGCATTGGGGGATCTATTTATTTTTGGATATTGTCTGTCCTTAAATATAAATCAGAGTTATCTCTGAGGCAATGGCTTATTTTCTACCAAAGCTGGGCAAGTAGTGACACGTATTGAGATAGTGGCTCCAGCAGTGCGAATCAACCCACCAGACACTATAGGGCGTCTGGGGGGGATGTTCATGCGTTTTGGGATCTTTGGTAGAAGTGGACAGGAGTTGTTAACAAATAAACTACATAGGACGCAAAAAAACAGTTTTGTGTGTGTAAAACTAGTGCAAACAATTTGACTTAAATAATTAATGACAGTTACACCGGTGGAGTAAGGACTCGATTGCGTGTTAGAGTACGGAATCCTTACCTGACCGGGACCACACACATGGCAGTAGAGTTTTTTTTTGTACAGCCAATGGGATGGTTTTGTTAATAAATAGGTTAAAACCAAGAGAAGAAAAAGGAAACTTACCTCAATAGGATGAACATCTGTGTCCGCAAGTCTCATATTGTTCAAAACTTACTTACAAGGCATGCCACCCAAGACAATGTACAGGGAGATTCAAATAAAAGGGTTCTTAGCGTGTAAAATGGGGCTTAAGTTTAAACCCAAACCAATCAATCTATTTAACATTTGAAAGCTAACATCTGATTGGTTGGGGCAAATTAGCACCCATTTTAAGATCTAGAACTTTTATGAATAAACCCTGATAGGTCTAACAGAACACCCCAAAAAGGCTAAGAGCTGTTTTACACAGTTTGCTGAAACCATGGCCCAACATCCCGGCCAATGGTGGACTGCCAAATACAGAAGGAACACTATGGCTTGTATTGCTGCTCGGGCACGTAAAGGGGCACGTAAAGGCATGTAAGAGGCACGTAAAGTGGCCTACGTAAAAGGGCACCGTGCAGTCAGCAGCGAGCGGTGTTGGGCTAAGAGCAGCGCCAGAGAGCTGACGGTGGGATTAAGGACTTCTGCAAAGCGTAGGGTCATTGGGGGTATGCGGCGGGAACATTCTTTGCACAAAAGGTAATGCTAAAAGGATCTTGAGATGTTGTGGGAGGCGGTTCTGTTAGATACCGTATAATATTTTGCTTTGAGGAAGGAGTTGTAATGAGAATGAGAAATTTATTGTGGCAATATGAAGGGGATTGATTCCTTTATTAGGGTATGATATATTTTCCAAAGTTCTTGAATAGATTTTGGAGGTGGATCATGGTTGTGTATTGGTTTCGTTAAAGTTGAAGGATTAGTCATTGCATATAGTCCCAATTTGTGTTCTATATATTCCAATTTTAATTCGCGACATTTTTATTGTTTCCTGATGGGCTTCTGTAATGGTTCGATAGCTATTGGTCGGGTCGAATATCAGTGGGGAAAGAGGGGGGGGGGTGGGGGGGAACCCTTGTAAGTTCCGTTAGACAATTAAAAAAGGGTCCTGTCTGATAACATATTTGATATGAAAAAATTTTGCGTTTGATAAAGTGAGGATAGCATTTTTGAGCAATCCTTTAATTGGTATTATCTAGTATAATTCAATAGTTTCAAATTTAATCTATCGAAGGCTTTTCGGGTTGAATGTGATTATTAATGGTGGATATTGTTTGGGTTTGTTTGAGCCAATCTTTAGATTTTGAGGTTCTGTTTGTATCCTGGTTGTCTATTTTGGATAAATCCAACTGATCATGTTATAGTGTGGGTAGTAAATATGTTGGAATCTGGTTGAACTAATATCTTTTGTTGGAGTAAATTTTGAGGGATCTGTATTAAGTAGGGAGATTGGTTCTATAATAGTCATTATAGGCAGGGGGCCATTAATTGGGTTTAGCAATAGGGAAAATGTGTCATTTGTCGGAAAATTATTGGTTTTTTATAGCACATATTGAATATTTTTGTAATCAGGGGTTAAAGGGCATGTCCACCCCCAAAACTTATTAATCCCACCAAACTACTGGCGCCCACCAGGTAGTGTAGTGTAACCTACCTCGAACATCCTCAACACTCATCTGGTTACTGTAGTCCCCCCCAAAGTTCCAAAAAACTGCCCACACCCAGGAGGCTCAGCAGGCGTCCAGTAGGACAATGTGCATGCTACCTGGCCTCCCCGGGGATCCTGCCATGCGTGCGTGCAGCCCTTCCCCCCCTCCTCCATCCCCCTCCCTCTCCCTCCCTCTCCCTGTCCCGTTTGTTCTACTATCCCTCCCCATAGCAACAAATCCCCCTTAGACTTGTGCTCCCCAACCATCGGTCTCACCAGCCCCAAGCGCATGTTTTTTTTTTTAAAAAAACGCGCCCCAACTCTTAATGACCTTGCCGCTTTCCTCCGCTGCACTGAATGACAGGCAGCCGAGTCCGTGATTGGCTGCCGCTTCGCAATCACAGACGGCGACTGCCGGTCACGCGCCCTCTTCTGGCACTTCTCGGCAAGCAGAGGACGGCAGTGCGGCGGAGGAGCGAGCGGGATGGTAAGTAAGAGTTTGGGGGGGCTTTTTAAAAAAAAAAAACATGCGGTTGGGGCTGGGGGACATGGGGGAGCATTGATATTAAATTTTGAGTTTTAGGGGTGGAAATAGGCCTTTAATGGTCTGTATAAATGTTATAATATTTGTTATGAATCCATTGTGACTGGGATTATTGTTTGGAGTTCGTGAATAGCTTGTCATACTATTTTCTGGATGGGTGGCCGATTTTTTTTTAAATTGGATATTTGTTATATTATTGAGGTTAAGGTTGTCTAGGAATTTGTTGATTTCTTGTGTTGTAGGGTGATTATATTAGGATATGTGTTTAGGTTTGTAAAGTGTATAGCGTAGTACTTAGCGAATTGATCTGCTATTTGCTTTGGCTTTGGATTGTATATTATTTTGGTTATGGTTTAGATAAATGAAATTTTTTGTTTTGCCATTTTTCTTTGAATTGGTTGCTAGAATTTGCTAGCTTTGGTCCTTGGGCTATCAAAATAAACAAAGGATCGGAGCACTCCTGGGGAATCCTAGTTTAAACCATATTTAATAAATATATGTGTGGCGACGTGTTTCAACCCAGCTTCGGGTAATTCTCAAGAAATGGGTGTTGTAAAACAGCAAAACTTTAAAAGAGCGCCAATGACAGTGCCGCCCCTCAAACTACGATCTCCGTCCCCCTCCTATTTTTCTGACAAGGTACAATTCGTTCCCGGATTAGGCCCACTTCGTAGGTGTCCATACTATCAGTGGCTCACTGACACTCCCACCCGTAGTAGGCGCCTTCCATTGGAGTTGCATACAATCGCTCCGCTTTTACCGAGACTGGAGGAGAACTGGATCCCTTTAGTGTCCCACACCACACCTGCCTTAAAGTGCCAGTGCTCCGTGCATAATTAGGATAAGTCCCAGTACTTTTAGACTACAAGTGGATAAAAATAGTGAAATAATATTAAAACAGTAAAAACAGTTAAAATCAGTGGAGTCATTTGATGATACTAAAAACCAATTGTGTCTCTAATAACCTTCCTTAAACCCCAGCAGACATATGACTCACCCCTATCTGTCAAGAAATTTGAAGGATATGGCATACATAAAGCATGACCATTCAAATGACTTAAGGCTGACACTATTATCCACTAGCCACTGGCGTCGGACTGGACATGTGAATACTGGTGGGTATTCTTACCACATTTAATTACCACAGTGTTATAAGTGGTCTCTGGGGGGACAAGCATGGTCATGATCTATCTAGGACCGAGCCCCTTGTTGTCGGGTCATTCGGGCCCCTTTTTAAAGGAAGGCACGCAAGTGAAGCATGTTTCATTTTCAGAACCCCCCCCCTTGAGAGATTACAGGTTTCAATCTTAGGATCCACCATTGCCTTCGCACGTAGGAGGGCTGTTTCCTATCCACGTCCTCTGGCTTTTGGTGACCTGATCTAAGACCATCCATTTAAAGTTGAGCCAAAGGTGTGTTTGGCCTCCTATAGTGTCTGCAACTGATTGTTCCCCATATTTGGAGAGCTTGTCCAATCCCTGTCAACACTGTCTGTAGCCAATGCTGTCCTGATCGCCTTCTATGATTAGCCATTCTATCTCTCCACTGTGCGGTGTGGTTTTTTTACCACAGCCTATAGGCCAAAGACCGGCCAAGGTATAGTGATGTGAGAAGCAGTAGTATGGGTTGTACGTAAGACAATAGACTAGTCCGGGGTCTAATTTTAGACGTTGCCACTTTGAGGGTGTGGGGAAATCAGTGTGCCGAGGATGTATCTTGCATGTGTGGCCACATCTCAAGTACAGCTGCTAGCACACACATTCTGTCCACATTAGCCAACTCGCTTTAGGTGTTGGACCAGACTTGACGTCCGTCCTTGGACCAGATAGATCTTTTAAATTTTTCCCTCGCGGGGTTTAAGTGAACATGGCGAGGGTCTTAAAGGGAAGGGGACTCATCACCTCGATGTATAGTCTGGTCCAATTTTGTTTAACGCTCTCCTGAGTAGTCATTTGCGCTGGTGCGTATAGTCAAGGGCTGTCTGAATATAAAAGGGTGGGTATTCTTCTTACTCCCAGTTGGCTACTCTGGCCAGTCACGGACACTCTTGCCTGTCCAGTTCTTCGTACTGACGCACTTTTTCCTCATTAGAACCACCGTTTAATAGTTATTTCACGTATTATATCAATGCTGCAGTCTAAACGTACGGGGGATTACCTAATATGCACGGAGCACTTGCACTTAATGGAAAGGTGATGGTGGGGACACTAAAAGGATCCGTTCCGTCCTCCAGATCTCTGGGCACCCCCTCATGGGGACGGCCTACTACGGGGGGAGGCGTGAGTGTAGGGAGGGCCATGATTAGGATGGAACACACTACGAAGGGGACCTATCCGGGAAAAATAATAATTGGACCTTGTCCGAAAAATAGGAGGGGGACGGAGGATCGAAGTTTGCGGGGCGGGCACTTCATTGGGCTATTTAAGTTTTGCTTGTGTTACACACCCATGTCTTGAGAAAGACCCGTGGTTTGGGTTGATGCAAAGCGTGAACACGGGTTATAACAATGAAATATTGTTTAACTGAGGGATTCCAGGATGTGCTCCGATCCTTTTGGTTTGTGTGATATTCTACATGTTCACGGAGGCACCGGGTGGTGGTGTTTGTGGAAGGAGGACGAGGAGAGGACCGCTCCACCTTAGTTAATGACAGTCGTTATCTATTATAGTTCGATCCATAATTGTAGTTTATAGTTATCTTAGCTATGTTAAAATATTGAGATAAATCTGATGATAGGTCTGAATGTTATAGGAGTTAGTTTCAGTTATGTAGTTTTGGACATTTGTTCCAAGTTCCAATTTTCTACTCTCTCCCAGCTGAATCCCTCAACCCCCCCCCCACCCCACCCCCCACACTCGCCCCCTCCTGGTCTAGATCTTTTAATCTTTATAGGAGAAAAAGTTTCCAGAGAGGTACTTTTCTTTTTTGTTTTGTTTACTTTGTGATACCTTTTCCTTTTTTATTCCTTTTCGTTTTAATTTGATTGTACTGTCGGTCTTGATTGTATTGTGGTTAGGCTTAGTTTTAGATTATTCCATTCTGTTTGGATTCTTTTGGGAGAAATCGTAGTTGTTTTTTGGGTGGTGTGTTGTTGGGGGCCAGGCTGTGGTCTCCAATTTCCATTCTTTTAGGCAGGGATTTCTGCTCTTTGTTGTTGAGGTTTGGAACCATTTATCTCCATATAGTATGTTTAGCTTGTGGGAAATTCCCCATCTGTAGTTTATTGTATGTTTAGGTAACGGAGAATGGTTATGTCACTAAAGTCTTCTTTGTGCTCATAGTTATAGGAGGACGATCTGGGAACAGTTTGTATTTTTGTGGACATTGATCGGAACTGCTGTTTTATCTCTCATTCCTTCAAAAATCTCTCTTTTTATTTGATAAAAGTGAATCTTAGTATAACATCGTTGGTGCTTGGGATGGAGCTTGTTTGGGTTTAGGTAATCTATGGATCCTGTCGGTTACAAGATCCAGCTCTGTGCATCTGGTTGTAATAAACATTTAAACAGGCCAGAGTGTATTCTGAAGTTGTGGCTGGTTTTATGATTTCCGCGGATCCCTTGGTTGTGATTCCAAAAGTTCCTTTAGAATGGAGACTGTTAAGGGGCGTCTGTATTCCAGAATGTATTTACAATTGGTGTCATTTTGCCACCACCAATCAGATCTTATTTAACATTTGAAGGCTAAACATCTGCTGTGGGGCACCATTTTAGCACCAAGTTAAATGAATAAGAACTTTTTTATTGAATAACCCTCCAATATGCTGAATTAATTAGCAAAATTCACTAAAAGTTCATTATTAACAATGGAGTTACTTTTTTTTGCCCCCCCTTTCCACAAACAGCAGCCACTCAGAGCTTATTTAACATGTGACAAGCAACATCTGATTGGTTGGGGCAGAATAGCACCCTTTTCAAACCATAAGAGTTCTTATTGAAACTATACCTTCTTTTCAAGTATTTCGTCCTGTGTTGTACTCCTGGCCTGTGACCTGTTTCTTGTGTACACCCGCTTTTTGTTTTTGCCTCTTATGCCATAATATAAGAACCAGGTGGAGTGGAATGTGGCTCACTGGGAAAGACATAGGCAAAGACGACACATTGGAACTGGGTTCACTTTCTCAGAAAGCGGACGATTTAAAGGAAAATGTGTTTGATTACCAATTTTCTCACGGTGTGGCAAATTTAGCACCTTTTTCAATGGAAACTGATCAAATGAAAACTTTTCTAATTGCCAGAGAAAAGTGTGTAATTCCCCCCCCAACTGTTACGCTAAAAGGGAAGTATTTCTTTTAAAAGATTAAAGGGAAGCGTGTATGTAATCGTTTCTTTAAAGGGACATAGACTGGAAAAAGACTTTTGCCTCATCTTATCTATAATTGAAAAATGTAAGAAGCACTTACTTCTGATCTGTGGTGTTGCTGCTGCTTCAATCCAAGGCACACATGTGTTTAGGATCAGTATCCCCCCTCCCTCTTTAACCACTCCCACTTCCATCTGGACATGACTTTTCCCCAACAAACCCAACTGTCAAATGCCTGCACACAGCATTCCGACGTCAAATCTGGCACCATTCCATTACAGTAACTACTCACAGAAGAATAGTTATTGAGAGAAAGGAACTTGATTGACAGCTGTGAAAATATTAAGAAGTTTTAGATGGAGATCTAAGAAATAGGGGACCAGATCAACAAAAAAATGCTACAGTGGTGATTGGGAAGAATTCTAGTTTCCAGTATAGTCATTAAAATAAACCGATTTTTGGTTAATGCCCTTTAAGTAAAAAAAACAAAAAAGGGGAAATGTTGGATTTACCATTTTTCGCAATGCAGAGATTTTTAAATGGTAAATTAAACATTGTCTAGAGTCTTATTTTTCATAAAATGCTAACAGGGAGATTCAATAAAAGTTTTATTCTTAAAAATGGTGCTTAATTTGCCAAACCAATCAGATGTTAACTTTCAAATGTTAAATAGATCTGATTTGTTGTGGCAAAATTAGCACCATTTTTACAAATGAAGGGGGTTATCTTGGAAAATACCAGTTACTGGGATTCATAAAAAAAACATTAACCAATTATATTATTAGATGGTTGGCCATCTTCGAGCAATGTTTCCCTAGAAGATTCAATTGGGAAGTGTGAGCAAATATATATTTTCTGTGAACATTCAAGATCAGAATTGTGTAGCTAAGTCCGTAGCAGTTTTACAGTTCAGCAAATTTTTGAGTCTCAGAGCTTAACGCGAAGACTCTTCAATGGATATAACATTAGTACAGTTATCAGGCATGGCCTAGAAGAGCTACAATCTAATCACTTTAACTCATCACATAACAGCCTACAGAAGCACTATACTCTTTACTAATTGCAATTTATAGAAAGGAGGATGGTTCTAAGGACCCCAGTTTTACATGACATGAATTTTGTATAACGAAATAAGAATTGAAACAGATAATGAGTATATATAAACATTGTAATTGTGGTTCAAAACAACTTTTCAAAAAGAAATTGTTTAATTCTCAAAACAATAAAAAACAAAGACTCCCTATTTTAAAACAAATCAGTTACATCACACCTGACGTGAGCTCACACATGTCAACATCCTGTATATGTTTACTATTGGATCAAAGTCTATTTACTAGAAGGGGGGATGAAATCTCTCACGGTCAGTTGTGGGTGTAGTGTTAGAGTTGTGGAAGGTTGTAATAAATACTCCTACCACAAGTAGTGTTTGTGAGATTGATTTCAGGCCCCGCAGTTCGGTTATTTACTGGAATAACTTGTAAACCATTCAGATAGGTGAAGATAGATGCATGTAAAGCGTCCAACTCAACCATCCTACGTCCAGAAATTCGTCAGCCGGACTCACAACTGGCCAGAAGTTTTCCCAAAAACCACATTTGGGTTATAAAAAGTCAATGCATGTAGGGTAACGTTAGTCCTTTATGACCAATAAACAAGCTCTATAAGCCTTTTCCTTACACGAACCATTAGCATAGCCACATTCCCAGAAGTCTTCCCCTTGTAATTTCACTCTACACAATGCCAAAGCGTATGAAAAAATTACTCAATAAATTACAAGTGATTTCAATGCATTTTTGAAATGTGTTGTTGTGTTTTTTTGCATTTTTATTCCTCTTCCCAATAAATTTCATTGAGAGCCGCAGTGCATTCATGAATGCCAAACACACAAAATGCCGAAGTATGAATGGTACATGACATTTTTCCCTAAAGAGTTGTGCATTATAAAAAACATGGACAACCCGGGTCTAAGCAGGTTAAGGATAAGTTTTTTAGCAATGGCTTTCTAATGCTCTTGTTCCTGAGGCTTATATATAAGGGATATTTAAACAATGGAGTTACAATAGTATGAGCGTGATAAGATCTTGTTTCACATGTATTGGAATATCCTCTTGCTGGGGCTAAATAAAGAATGATTCAGTGTCCCGTTAATATATGGAAACCACCGTGAGGGTGGGAACTACAAAGTTGAGAAGGCTTTCGGTCTACCGGATGTGGGTAGGATATTTTCAAAATGGCCATTAAAGATGCAGATATATGTTCCATAACCAATGAGAAACTGTAAAACACATTCACAATAACTATGGCGAGACATGAATGTCTACAGTGACGTATCAGAGCAAGATAGTTCTGGTAATGGGAGCGAGAAATCACAGAAGAATGGCAATGATGTTGGGCCACAGAAAATTCCAAACGAGATACAAGAACAGTAGTTATCATTGGAGAATTAAAAACCCGTCACCCAGGGCCAAAAACAGCCAAGTAACAACACCGTGTATGGTAATGACTAGTCTATAGATAGGAGCAACGGGCTGCAAATAAGCAATGTATCGTCATAGGACATAACGGTAAGAAGGCAGCACGCTGTCAGGCAGAGGCACAAGAAAAACAACTGAATGTGGCAGGAAGTGAGAGATGTTGGACTCCTACCCAAAATTATGACTTTAGAGCATTTGGGCCACATTTGCTACTAAGCAATATGTCACAGAGAAAAAGGTGACCCAGGAAAAAATACATTGGGGACCAGGAAACTGGTTACCAGTAGATTAGAACAAAGTGGATGAGAGAAGATTCCCAGTACAGTTTGGCAACGTAGAAGATAAAAACTGCAGGAAGACCGCTTCGGGAAATGTTGAAGATGAAAAATCCAATAATCAGAATTCATGGACCAAAGTGAAATTGAATGAGGAGATCTTCCTGTAGGTTTAACACACGATGTAACATATTAATTAAAATAAATGTTTAATAACGTTAAATAATAATAATGATTAAATTAGTGATATTTACAAAGCGGGTAATGGTGTGTGAAGGCGGTTCTATGGTGTGGATTTTTGTATTTGTCCATTTGTGTGTTTACACTAGGTTTACTGCTATGGGGGCCTATTTATAAAGGTTCGTAACTTTCGCAGGCCGTTTTCGCGGCCCATAACGGCCATAAATCGCGTTTACGCGATTTATAAAGGCCCGACCGAAAACGGCCGCGAAAAAGTTAACGAGCGTTACCGTTCGCGCCGAGATACTTACCCGTTACCGCCGCTTCTTATTTTTAATAAAGCGGCGGGTACTGCTGGTTTTCGATCGGCTGTATCGGCTGTTTTACTTCGCCACCTGAAGGAGGAAGTCAGCCGATACTAACCTCTCGCGGGGCGGGGATGGGCAGGAAACCGGGCGGGTGGTCGCACCAGCCCCGGGAGACACGGCCCACCCCGCCCACACCACCAGCGGCAGGCAGCGGGACCACCGCCGCCGCCGCCACTTCCCAGCAGCCCCTCCCAACCCGTTCCCCGTTCGCGGGCAATCTCGGAAACGGGAGGGCTAGAAGGGGCTGCGGGAAGGGTGCCGCAGCAGGTGGTCGCGCCCACCCGGCCGCGCACCCCCTCCCGGGCAAACCCCTCCAAGCCCCCGCCACGGCCGCTCAAGGGGCGGGGTACGGGAAGGGGCCGCTGGGGGGGGTGGAGGCTCCCTCCAGCGGGGCCCTGAGAAGGGCTTTTGTTTTTTGGGGCTTAGGGGGTCCCGCCAGCCCGAAAACGGGACCCCCCTGCCCCGGCCCTTATAAGGGCCCTGCGGCACTGAAAAGTGCCTTTGGCGGGGGTCAGCAGAGCTGAAACCGGGACCCCCCAGTGCGGGGGGCTCTTAAAAGGAGCATTGGGCGACGGCTTCTTTCTCCAGTTCCCGGCGCACCAGCTCCGACGAGGCCACGACCCCCGAGAGGTACCCTGAGGCCGCCGGGGTGGGTTTACACACGGCGGGCGCCGGCGGACCTCACGAGGCCGATGTTGCCGACGTCTCTTGATCCGACGCGACCGTCTTCGGGCTGGCGAAACCAACCCCCAATCAGGTCGCCGATTCCAGGCAGACTCACTGCCGGCAGAGTGAGCCGTCGGCACCGCAGGCCTCATGGAGCGATGTTGCCAGCCGCTTCTTATTCGTTCTTCAGCCATCTACTGCGATGGCATCTGAGTTCCGCGGCGGAAAGCTCCTCTTTAATAGGTTTGAAGAATCCATAATCCGTTTCTGATGCGTCAACTTTTTAATACTTGCGTTACATTAACCATCAGATTTCTGGAAAGTTCTGAAATCTGATTGGTTAATGTAAAGCAAGATTCTAAAAATGACCAATCAGAAACGGCTTATGGATTTCGCAAACCTATATCAAGAGGAGCTTTCCGCCGCCGGAAACTCAGATGCCATCGCAGTAGATCGGCTGAAGAAAGAAGCGGCTGGCCAACATCGGCTCCGGCTTGAGGCCGGCGGGTGCCAGCCGGCTCACTGGCGTACGACAGTGAGTCTGCTGGCTCGGCGACCTGAGTGGGTTGGTGTCGCCAGCCCGGAAGACGTCCGCGTCGGACTCAAGACGACGGCAACATCGGCCTCGGTGATGGGTCGACCGGCGCCTGCCGGGGGTACCCCTGGCGGCCGCAGGTGGTACCTCTCGGGGGTCGGCGGCCTCTGGGCGGAGTGGTGTCGCCGGGACTGGAAGAAAGAAGACGTCGCCCCAAGGGCTCTTTTAAGAGCCCGCCCAATGGGGGGGTCCCGGTGGTTTTCAGCTGCGGGGACCCCCGCCAAAGGCAATGTCAGTGCCGCATAGGGCCCTTTCGAAGGGCCGGGAGGGGGGTCCCGGTTCGGGCTGCGGGGACCCCTAAGCCCCAAAAGGCCCTTCTCAGGGCCCCCGCTGGAGGTTGAGCCTCCACCCCCCACAGGCGGCTCCCTCCCTGTCCCCTCCACGGGAGCTGGCAGGGGCGGGGGGCTTGGAGGGGTGCAGGGGAGGGGGTGCGAGGGGCGTCACAGGTCGAGAACACATGCTGAGGCCCCTTCCCGGCAGCCCCTTCTGCCTCCAGTTCGAGATTGCCGCGAACGGGGAAAGGGTTGGGGGGTGCTGGGAAGTTGGCGGCGGCGCAGGTGGTCGCCCCCCGCGCCGCCGACGGGGGGTTGTGTGGGCGGGGTGGGTGTATGCCCCGCCCCTTCAGGACGGCGTAGGGAAGGGATGTTAAGTCCCTTCGCGGCGATACTATATAGTATCGCCGCGAAGGGGGTAAAAATTAAAGAGCACATCGCGGCGCGATAGGTATCGCGGGAAATAGCGCTCGCCGTTATAAATACGCGATTATAGCGCGATTTTCGCTGGGCCGCGATGTGCGGCGGGTTAATTTTTTTCTAGCTAACAGCGTCCTTTATAAATGACCCTAGGTCTTTGTATGTATATGGGGCCAGTTGTATGTCCATATAGTTGTGCATATAGTGGTGTGTAATTTACTGTATCACGGGTTCCTTTCCTTGTTTCTCTTGGCTCTGATTTTATCTGGTCCTATTACAAGGCTTCTATCTATGGTGGGAGAATTTACACTATCTACTATTAACAAGCTTTCCATCTTGGTGGGAGAAATTTACACTATTACTATTAACCAGCTTCCATCTTGGTGGGAGAATTAAACTATTACATTAACAAGCGTTTCCATCTTGGGGGAGAATTTACACTAGTACTATTAACAAGCTTCCATCATTGGTGTGAGAAATTTACACTATTATTAAACAAGCTCATTCTTGGTGGAGAATTTTAAACTATTTACTATTAACAAGCTTCCAATCTTGGTGGGAGACTTACACTATGACTATTAACAAGCTTCCCATCTTGGTGGAGAATGTACACTATACTATACAAGCTTCCATATTGGTGGAGAATTGTTACAATATTTCACTTCACAAGCGTCATTTGGTGGGCGAAATTACACTATTACTATAACAAGCTTCCATCTTGGTGGGAGAATTAGGACTATTGCTATGAACAGCTTCTATGCTTGGTGGGAGGAACTTACACTATTACGATACCAAGTTCCATCTGGTGCGGAGAATTGACAGTATTACATTAACAAGCTTCAACCGGAGCGGGAGGAATTTACCCTAGTACTTTACCAAGGATTCAATCTTGGGTCGGAGATTTACAGTATTTACTATTAAAAAGCTCAATCGTGGGGGGAGAAGTTACACTATTACTCTTAATAAGCTTCCATTCTGGTGGGAGAATGTACCACGATTACTATTAACAAGCATCCATCTTGGGTGGGAGAATTTAACAATATGGCTATAACATCTTCCATCTTGGTGGGAGAATTACACTATTGCTATAACAAGCTCCAGCTTGGCTGGGAGACTGTACACTATTAATATTAACATGCTTCCATCTGGAGGGGAGAATTTACCACGATTACTATTACAACGCGTCTATCTTGGTGGGGAGATACGTACACTATTACTATTACCAAGCTTACATATGGTGGGGAGAATTACAGTGATACTATAAAGTTCTATATTTGGGGAGAACTGTACACTATTATATTAACAAGCTTCAACCGGCGGAAGATATTACACATTACTATTAACAAGCTTCATCTTGGTGGGAGATTTTTACACGTTCTACTAGGAACAAGCTTACATCCTTGGTGGAGAATTACATATTACTATTAAAAAGCATCCATCTGTGGGAGAATTTACACTTTACTATAACAAGCTTCCATTCTTGGTGGGATAATTAAAATATTAATATTAATAAGCGCCATCGTGGTGGGAGAATTCAAATACTCTATTAACAAGCTTCCATCTTGGTGGGAGATTTACACTATTACTATTAAAAGCTGCCATCTGGTGGGAGAATTTACACTGATTACGATAACAAGCTTCCATCTTGGTGGGATCTTGGGGGAGCTTACTCTCATTACTATTAACAAGCTTCCATCTTTGGTGGGAGAAGAATTTACACTAGTACATAACAAGCTTCACCTTGGCGTGAAAATTTACAGCTAGTACTATTAACAAGCTTCAATCTTGGTGGGAGAATTTAACATTACTATTAAACAAGCTTCACCTGGCGGGAGAATTTACACTATTACTAAACAAGCTTCCATCTGGAGGGAGGAATTACTCTATTAATATTAAACAAGCTTCATCTTGGCGGCATAATTTTACACTATTACATTAAAAGCTTCGATCGTGGCGGGGGGATAATTTACACTATTACTATAACCAAGCTTATCTTGGCAGGGGAGAATTTACACTATACTATTAACAAGCTCATCTTGGCGGGGAGGAATTTACATATTACTATTAACAAGCTCATCTTGGTGGGAGATTTTACAAATTACTCATATCAAGCTTCTATCTTGGGCAGGAGAATTACACATATATAGCAGGCTTCATCTGGTGGGAGAAATTTACCAATATTATTAGTACAAGCTTTCATCTTGGCGGGAGGAATTTACTCTATTCTATAAACAAGATTCAATCTGGGGGGGGAATTTACATAGTACTATTAACAAGGCTTCCTCTTAGTGGATAAGTTAAATATACTATTACAAGCGTCCATCTTGTGGGAAAATTTACACTATTATTATTAAACAAGCTTCCATCGGGGGAGAATTTACACTATTATAATTAACAAGCTTCCATCTTGGTGGGAGAAGTACAATAGTATAATTAACAAGCTTCCATCGTGGGAGAATTTACACTATTACTATTAACAAAGCTTTCATCTTGGCGGGAGAATTTACTCTATTACTATTAACAAGCTCCATCTTGGTGGGAGAATTTACACTATTTACTTATTACAAGGCTTCCATCGTGGTGGGACATTTTACACTATTACTATGTAACAAGTTCATCTTGGTGGGAGAATTTACACTATTATTATTAAACAAACGTCCATCTTGGGGAGAATTTACACTATTACATTAACAAGCGTCATCTTGGGGGAGAATTTACACTTTTCTATTAACAAGCTTCCTTCTTGGGGTGGGATTAATTTACACTATTACTTTACCAAGCTTTCCATCTTGGTGGGAAAAATTTACCACTAGTACTATTAACAAGCTTCCATCTTGGCGGGTGGGACAATTTACACTAATTATTATTAGTTATTATTATTATTATATTATTAACAAACCTTCATCTGGTGGGAAAATTACACTATACTATTAACAAGCTCCATCTTGGTGGGAGAAATTTACACTATTACGATTACCAAGCTTCATCTTTTTGGGGATAATTTAAACTATACTATACCAAGCTTCCACCTTGGCGGGGTTGAGAGAATTTACACTATTACATTAAACAAGCTTCCATCTGGAGGAGGAATGTACACTCTATTACTATTAACAAAGCTTCCATCTTTTGGTCGGGAATGTACACTTTATATTAACAAGCTGCTTCATCTTGGAGGGAGAATTTACCACTATACTATTAACAAGCTTCAGCATCTTTTGTGGGATAATGTAACATTTACTATTACCAAAGCTTCCATCTTGGTGGGAAAATTTACACTATTCTTTAGCAAGATTCCATCTTGGCGGGAAAAATTTACACTGATTATTATTATTGTATTATTATATTATTATAACAAACCTCCATCTTGGTGGGAGAATTTACACTTTACTATACCAAGCTTATCATCTTTTGGATAATTTACACTATTGCTATATACAAGGCTTCCACCGGCGAGGGGAGAATTTACACTATTACTATTAACAAGACCTTCCATCTTGGAGGGAGAAATGTACCATCTATTACTATTAACAAGCTCATCTTGGTGGGAGAATTTACACTATTACTATTAACAAGCTTTCCATCTTGAGGGAGAAATTTACCATATTACTATTAAAAAGCTTTCCTCTGGTGGGAGAATTTGTACACTATTACTATTAACAAACTTCCAACCTTGGCAGGAGAATTACACTTCATTAAATTACAGCTTCCACCTTGGGCAGGAGAAATTACATGATTACTATTAACAAGCTTCCAATCTTTGGTGGAGAATTTACACTATTACTATTCACATCATCGGGGAATTGAAAGAAAGACCTTCGAGAATGAGAGAAGAGCGAGAAAGAGAGAAAGAAAAGAAGGAAAGAAGATGGGAGGAGAGAAGAGAAGAAGAATTAGGACAGAATTTACCAAAATTTACACTATTACTTATTAACAAGCTTCCATCTTGGCGGGAGAATTTACACTATTTACTAAACACAGCTTCCATCTTGGAGGCAGAATTACACTATTATATTAAAGCTTCATCTAGTGGGAGAATTTACCTATTACATATAACAAGCTTCCATCTTGGCGGGAGAATGTTACACTATTTACATTAAAAAGCTTCCATCTTGGTGGGAGAAGTAAGATTACAATTTCCATTACTATAACAAGCTTCCATCTGGTGGGAGATTTTACACTATTATATTAAATGCTTCCATCTTGGTGGGAGAATTTACATATTACGGTTTGTTACAAGCTTCCAATCTTGGATGGGGGGGAAGAATTACAATATTTACTATTAACAAGCTCCATTTGGTGGGGAGAATTGTACAACTATACTTGTAACAAGCTTCCATCTTGCGTGTACCACTGCCAAAACCGGGACATTCTCTGTTGCATTTTCAACTTTTAAAAACAATTCAAACCTGTTGCTTTCTTGTCCTTAACCCTGATGGGGAGAGACACAAAACACAAACTGGAAGGCACATACACTGGTATTAGTGTTTCTGAAAGGTGATTTTAAAACCGATTAGGAAATTACTGCACCCTCCTGTTTATTACTTAGGACTGATCCAAATCCTCCCACATGACAATTTCTTTTAAAGGCTCTTCCCCAATATCTTCATTTATTAAAAAAAAAAAGTATATTAAAGCGAAATGTTTATTTTTGTAAGTACTTTCAATAATTATTTTATAAAAAAAAAAATAATTGACCTAGGGCTAAACCCGTTATGGCTGGGTAAGTAAACATATCCTTGGTATTTACTGTTCATTACACTACATGTTTAGACAAAGCCTGTTGGATCATGGTCTAGTATCTGTAATGGTTAAATAGGTAAATGTCGTCCATCTCTAGATGCGATTCCTTTATCATAACCACAGATATTATCCAAAACAATCAGATAATAATCACACTTCTCCATTCACAATTAATTACTGTGAATGCAGTTAATCCGTCTTTTTGTACCACTAGACAATGCCGCAGGGACCCTGTTTCGCAACGTGGAGACGATGGGAAGCCGATCGGAGACGGAGCGGGAGGGTAACAAATTAGGAGGCACGGGGGGCACGACAAATTAAGGTGAAGCGGAAGGCGAGGCGAGCGATGCGAGCCACCGCGCAGCCAGCAAGCGAGGACGATCGGAGCGAGCGAGGCGAGCAGCCAAAGCCAGCCAGCCAGGCCAGCCAGCGAGGAGCGAGCAGCGAGCCGCCAGCCAGCCAGCCAGACCAGCCAGCTCACAGCAACAGCCAGCCAGCAAGCCAGCCAGCAACAGCCAGCCAGCCCCCCAAAATCGCGCACCAGACAGAGCAGCCACAGCGAGCAGACCAAGCACCGCAGCAGCAGCCGAGGAGCGAGGAGCAGCGAGCGAGCCCGCAGCGACCAGCGAGGAGCGAGAGAGCGAGGCGAGCAGCAGCCAGACACGGCCAGCAGAGCTGAGGAGCGAGCGGCGAGCCCAGCGAGGCGAGCGAGCGAAATAGGAGCCAGCCAGCCAGCCAGCAGCAGTCCGAGCCAGCGCAGCAGCCAGAGAGCAGCCAGCCGGCCAGCACAGCCACCAGCCAGCCAGCGCAGCCAGCCAGCCCGCAGCGCAGCGAGCGAGCTAAGAGCCAGCGGACCAGCGATGAGAGCCGAGGCGAGGAGCGAGACGAGCGAGCGAGAGCGAGCGAGTGATGAGCAGAGAGAGCTGGAGCGAGCTGCGAGCACGAGCGAGCGAGCGGAGCGAGCAGAGCGAGCACCGAGCGAGGAGCGAGCCAGCGAGCCAGCGACAGCGAGCACAGAGCGCGAGGAGCTGAGCGAGCGAGCGAGCGAGCGAGCGACGAGCGAGCGAGCGCGAGCGAGTCAGGGAGCGAGCGGAAGGCGAGCGAGCAGAGGCAGAGCGAGCAGCGATAGCGAGAGAGCGAGCGACAGGAGCGAGCGAGCGGCGAGCGAGCGAGCGAGCGAGGCAGACGGCGAGCGAGTAGCGAGCGAGCAGCAGCGAGCGAGCGAGCACGAGCAGTCGCAGGCAGGAGACGGGGAGCGAGCGAGAGGGAGCGAGCGAGCAGTGAGCGGCTGAGTGAGCGAGCTGAGGAGGTAGAGGAGCAGCGAGCAGGAGCGAAAGCGGGCACGCCAGCCAGCCCAGCCAGCCAGCCAGCCAGCAGCGATCAGCGAGCGAGCGAGCCCAGCGACCAGAGAGCGAGGCCGAGCGAGGAGCGAGCGAGCGAGCGAGCGAGCGAGCGAGCGAGAGCGAGGCGAGCGAGGAGGGCGAGCGAGCGAGAGAGCGAGCGAGAGCGAGCGAGCGAGCGAGGAGCCGAGCGGAGGAGCGAGCCGAGCTCCAAGCGAGCCAGCGTCGCAGCGAGCCAGAGAGCAGAGCGAGCTAGCGAGCTAGCGACGCGACGAGCGAGCGAGCGGAGGAGCGAGCAAGCGAGCAGCGAGCAAGCAGCAGCGAGCAGCGAGCGAGAGAGCGAGCGGAGCAGCGAGCGAGCGACGATGCGGAGAGCGTACTCTAGTATCTAGCTTTATCTATCTATCTATCCTATCTAGATCGAGCCATCGATCCAATCTATCCATCGATCATCTATCATCTGATCATCTATCATCTATCAGCGATCACTATCGTAGATGCTATCTATCTATCTATCTATCTATCTATCTATCTACGATCTATCTATCTATCATCTATAGCTATCTATCTCTATCTATCTATCCATCCATCCATCCCATGCGTTTATTGCATAAACAAGAAGTAGAAGTATATAGTAGACAGGGAAAGAAAAATAGCCCCGGAGGGGACATTGGGCTCACAGCTTCTAAGGCACTCCCGCCTGCAATTATAAAGTGCAACAATGAATAAAAGAGGGGGGCAAAACTGACACCAATAAGACAGGTGGACGTTTGTGGACTCTCAAAGAAGATAAAAACGTACATTTCATTAGATATCATAAAACCCATTAATATAAAATATAGAACATAAGAGCTATAAAAAAACACCCTACCCTGCACATAATCGGCCTCAATACATATCAAATAAGTGATGGCAGAAGTACAACACACCCAATTCCAGATCTGCAGAAAAAGGTGTAAGATTAGATCTCACCGACCAGCCTCTCACCGCCGGCCAGCCAGAGCCCCAAGTCCAATCGGGGCTATTCTTTCCCCATCTTACTATATATTTACCCGTTTTCTCTCCGAATTCAGTATGCCACTATTAACAATGTTGCTGCGTGGCCCGGGCCGTCTAGGAGGCAGTTTTGCACTCATCTTTGCTGTGTGATATCTAAGGGAGGGCAGCAGGTTGGAAATGTGAGTAAGTGATTTCAGCTGCTGGAAGTGTGGACATGCAATGGGGGATATTATTATATTTGATTATGTTGGCCTTTAAATATAAACAGATGTATCTCGAGGCAAGTGCTTTATTTTATCCAGGCTGTCAAGTAGTGATCCACGTATTGAGGATAGTGGCTCCAGCAGCAATCCAACCCCAGACACTATCGGGCGCTGGGGGGTGTTCGCGTTTTTTGGATCTTTGGTAGCAAGTACAGGATTGTACAAATAAAAAAGACAAAACATTTTTAACTAGTGCAAACAATTTTGCCACTAAACTTAATGCCATTACACACTGTGGAGAGGATCGATGCTGTAAGTCGGATCTTACCTGACCGGGACCCCACAATGCAGTAAGTATTTTTTTTTTACAGCCTTGGCTGGTTTTTTAAAAAAGGTAACAAGAGGAAGAAACTTCTAATAGGATGAACATCTGTGGTCCGCAAGTCTGCATATTGTTCAAAACTTACTTAAAGGCATGTCCACCCCAAAAATGGACAGGGAGATTCAAAAGTTCTTATCGTTTTTAAAATGGGGCTAATTTACCCCAACCAATCACATCTTATTTAACATTTGAAAGCTAACATCTGATTGGTGGGAGCAAAATTAGCACCATTTTAATGATTAGAACTTTTATGAATAACCCTGATAGTTCCTACAGAACACCCCCCCAAAAGCTAAGATCTTGTTTACTTACAGTTTGCAACCATTGGCCAACATCAAGGCCAATGGTTGACTGCCAATACCGAAGAACCTCTGCTATTGGCTGCTCGGGCACGTAAAGGGCACGTAAAGGCCATTGTAAAGGCCACGTAAAGGCCACGTAAAGGGCACGTGCAGTAGCAGCAGAGGTGTGGGCTAAGGCAGCGCCAGGATCGGTGGTTTATAAGGCTTCTTACACAGCGTGGGAACATCTTGCAAACTGTAAGTAAAACGGATCTTAGATTTTGGGGGGGGTTTCTGTTAGATACCGTATATATTTTGCTTTGAGGAGAGTTTATGAGAATGAGAAATTTATTGGCCAATATGAAGGATTTTGATTCATTTATTTATGGTAGGATATATTTCCAAAGTTCTTGAATAGATTGTGGAGGTGGATCATGGTTGTTATTGGTTTCGTTAAAGTGAGGATTAGATCATCTGCATATAGTCCCAATTTGTGTTCTATATTTCAATTTAATTCCTGCGAACATTTTATTGTTTCTGATGGCTTTGCTAATGGTCGATAGCTAGGTCGAATATCAGTGGGGAAAGGGACACCCTTGTCTAGTTCCGTTAGAAATAAAAAAGGGTCTGATAACATATTTGAATGAAAACTTTTGCGTTGTATAAAGTTAGTATAGCATTTTTGAGCCATCCTTTTATATTGTATTTTTCTAGTTACAATCCAAATAGTTTCAATTTAAATCTAGCGAAGGCCTTTTCGGCGTTAATGTGATTATTAATGTGGATTATTGGTTTGTTGACCAATCTATATATTTATGTGAGTTTTCTAGTATTGTATCCTGGTGTCTATTTTGGATAAATCCAACTTGATCATTGTTTAATAGTGTGGGTAAAATTGGTTGTAATCTTGTGCTAATATCTGAGTAAATTTTGAGATCTGTATAAGTAGGGGATGAGTCTATAATTGTCATTATAGAGGAGCCACTATTGTGTTAGAATAGGGACCAATTGTGTCATTTCTTCGGAAATTATTGTTTTTCTATAGCCATATTGAATATTTTCTGTAAATAGGGGTGTTAAAGGGCAGGTTCCACCCCCAAAACTATAATCCCACAACTACTGGCCCCACCATGTAGTGTAGTTTAATCCTTACCTCACATCCCAACTCCATCTGGTTCTCCGTAGTCCCCCCCCAAAGTTCCAAAAACTGCCCACCAGGAGGCTAGCAGGTCCATTATAGGACACTGCCTGCCCTGGCCTACCGGGGATCCTGCATGGTGCTGACAGCCCTTCTCCCCCCTCCCTTCCCCCCTCCCCCTCTCCCTCCCTCTCCTCCCGTTCTACTATCCCTCCCCCAGCACAAATCCCCTTAATATTGTGCTCCCCCATGTCCCCCCAGCCCCAACCGCAGTTTTTTTTTTTTAAAAAGCTCCCAAACTCTTACTTACCTCTCGCTTTCCTCCGCTGCACTGAATGACCGGCAGCGCGTCCGTGATTGGCTGCCGCTCAGCCAATACAGACGCGACTGCCGGCCCGCCTCTTCTTGCATTCTCGCAAGCAGAGGGCCGGCAGTGCGGCGGGAGGATCGAGGGGAGGAAGTAAGAGTTTGGGGGGCTTTTTAAAAAAAAAACATGCGGTTGGGGGCTGGGGAATGGGGGAGCATGATATTAAATTTTGATTTTAGGGGTGGGACAGAGCCTTAATATTGTCTGTATAAATTTATAATATTTGTTGTTGAATCCATGTGACCTGGGGATTTATTGTTGGAAGTTCGTGGAATAGCTTGACTACTATTTTCTGGATGGGTTGGCTATTTTTTTTATGGATATTTGTTATATTATTTAGGTTAAGGTTTTCTAGGAATTTGTTGATTCTTGTGTGGTAGGGTGATTATATTAGGATCTTTGTTTTAGGTTGTTAAGTGTAGGTAGTAACTTAGCGATTGATCTGATTTGCTTTGAGTGTTATTTTATTTGTTTTATGGTTTATGATAAATGAAATTTTGTTTTTTTTTTGAGTGACAATTTGTTTGCTAGAATTTTGCTTGCTTTGGTCCTTGGGCTATCAAAATAACCAAAGGATCGGAGCACTCTGGGAATCCTCAGTTTAAACAAATATTATTAAATAATATGTGTCGTCGACGTGTTTCAACCCCCAGCTTCGGGTCATTCTAAAGCAGGTGTTGTAACACAGCAAAACTTTAAATAGCCCCAATGACAGTGCCCGCCCCATCAACTTCGAGATCTCCGTCCCCTCCTATTTTTCTGACAAGGTCCAATTAGGTTCCCGGATAGGCCACTTCGTAGGTGTGTCCATCCTATCAGTGGCTCACGACCACCCCACCGTAGTAGGCAGTCCATGTGGGAGTTGCATACATCGCTCGCTTTACCAGGACCTGGAGGAGAACTGGATCCCTTTAGTGTCCACCATCACCTTCCTTAAAGTGCAGTGCTCCGTGCATAATAGATAGTCCCAAGTATTTTAGACTACCGATGGATTAAAAATAGTGAAAATAATATTAAAACAGCTTAAAACCAGTTAAATCAGTGAGAGTCAATCTAGATACTAAAAAAAATGTGTCTATAATAAAATTCTAACCCGGACTATATGAAAAAAACATATAAATAAGGAACATAAAACATGATTAATACTAAGGTCCATCCTACTATTCGACACATGTGACTAACTGGTGTTCTACACACTTATTTTACACATTTTTTAGGGGTTTGGGGGACAAGCATGGTCAATGTCATAACAGACCCATTGTGGGGTCATGGGCCCCTTTTAAATGAAGCACTCGCCAGTGAGCATGTTTCATTCAGAACCCTTTGGGGATACAGTGTTCAATCTTCGGATCCACCATGCCTCGCACTGTAGGAGGGCTCTGTTCCTATAGTTCCTCTGCTTTGTGACCTGATCTATAGCCATCCATTAAAGTTAGCCAAAAGTGGTTTGGCCTCCTTATAGTGTCTGGCAACTGATTGTTCCCCATATTTGGAGAAGCTGTCCAACTCCTGTCACACTGGTCTGTAGCCAATGCTTCCTGATCGCCTTTCATGATTAGCCATTATCTCTCACTGTGGTCGTGGTTTTACCCACATAATATAGGCCACCGGGGCAGGTGATGCTGTAGACAATGTATGTACTAAGACATGACAGTCTGTGTCTAATTTTTAGCGTTTGCCACTTGAGGGTGTGGGAAATGTGCCCTTGATGATGTATCTGCATGTTTGGCACTCAATACAGCTTGAGCACCCATCTGGTACATGTAGCCAACTCGCTTTGGTGGGACCAACTGGACGTCCGTCCTGACCAGTAGATTCGTTAAAATTTTTCCCTCTGGGGAGTGTGAACATGGGGCGGTGTCTTAAAGGGAAGGGACTCATCACTCTGTATTATATTCCAATTTTGTTTTAACGCTTCCTTGATTAGTTCATTGCTGGTGGTGAGTCCGAGGTGATATAATAGGGTAGGTGGGTATTCTTCTTACTCCCAGGTTGGCTACTCTGGCAGTCACGGACCCAAATCTTGCCCTGTCCAGTTCTCTACTGACCACTTTTTTCTCATGAGCCCCGTTTAATATTTATTCACTATTTTATATCCATCTTGCCAGTCTAAAAGTACTTGGGACTTACCTAATTTATGCACGGAGACACTGCACTTTAAGGAAGGTGATGTGGGACACTAAAGGGATCGGTTCTCCTCCAGATCTCTGTGCACCTCCCTCATGGACTGCTACTCGGGTGGGAGTGGCAGTGAGGCCATGATAGGAGGACACACCTACGAAGTGGACCTATCCGGGAACCTAATGGGACCTTGTCAGAAAATAGGAGGGGGACGGAGATCGAAGTTGAGGGGCGGGCACGTCGTTGGGCTATTTAAAGTTTTGCTGGGTTACAACACCCATGTTTGAGACGACCCGTTGTTGGGTTGAACGCGTCGACACACGTGTTATAACAATAAATATTGTTTAAACTGAGATTCCCAGGAGGGCTCGATCCTTGGTTATTTGTGAATTCTACAGTTCACGGAGGCCCCGGGTGGTTGTGACGGAGGACGAGGAGAGCCGTCTCCACTTAGTTATACAGTCGTATATATTTATGTACAGATCCATAATTGTAGTTATAGTTATCTTAGCTATTGTAAATATTGAGATAAATCCTGAGATCGGGTCTGACTGTTCATATGATTTAGTTTCAGTTATGTAGTTTGTACATTTTGTCCAGTTCCATTATCCTTCTCTCCCCTCATCCCTCAACCCCCCCCCCACCCCACCCCCCACACTCGACCTCCTCCTGGTCTAGATCTTTTAATCTTTATAGGAGAAAAGTTTTCAGAGGTTATTTTTTCTTTTGTTTTGTTTATCTTGTGTACCTTTTTTCCCTTTTTTATTTCCTTTGTTAATTTTGTATAATGTCGGTCTCTGATTTTATGTTGGTAGGTTTAGATTATTTCCTTCTTGTGTATTCTTTTGGGAGAAGCGTTAGTTGTTTTTTGGTGGTGTGGTTGTTGGGGCCATCTGTGGTCTCCCATTTTCCATTCCTTTAGAAGGGATTCTGCTTCTTTTGGTGTTGAGGTTATGAACCATTATATCACATATAGTATGTTTAGCTTTGTGGAATCCCCATCTGTAGTTTATGTTTATGTCACGGAGAATTTTGGTTATGTCACTAATTGTCTCTTCTTTGTGCATAGTTATAGGAGACAGATCTGGGAACAGTTGTATTGGTTGAAATTGATCGGTACTGGGTTTTATCTCTCATTGCCTTCAATAATCTCTCTTGTATTGAAAAAGTGAATTCTTAGTATAAATCTGTTTTGTGGTGCTGGGCTGGAGCTTGTTTGGGTTTAGTGAATTATGGATCCTGGTCGGTTACAAGATCCACGCTCTGTTGCATTGGTAATAAACATTTAAACAAGTCCAGAGTGTATTCTAGAAGGTGTGGCTGTTTATGGATTCAGCGATCCCTTTGGTTTGTGATTCCAAAAGTTCCTTTAGAATGGGAGAATGTTGAAGGGGCGGCTGCTTCCAGAATATTGAAAATGGTGCTAATTTTGCCAAAACCAATCAGATCTTATTTAACATTTGAAAGCTAACACTGATTGGTTGGGGCACCATTTTTAGCACCATTTTAATGATAAGAACTTTTATTGAATAACCCTAAATCCTGCTGATAATTCAGCATAAATTCATAAAAGTTCTATTATTAAAAATGGAGCTATTTTGCGCTAAACCAATCAGAGCTTATTTACATTTGAAAGCTCTAAACATCTGATTGGTTGGGGCAGAATTAGCACCATTTTAACAATACGAGTTTTATTGAATAACCTTCATTTTAAGTATTTAGTACTGTTTCTAACCTACGTTTATTACAAGTTTTGTTTTTGAATATATGCAAATATAAGAAAAAAGGTTGTGGAATCAAGGGAAAGCATAGGAAATAATTGGAAATGTTTTTTCTCAGAGAAGATTAAGGAAAATGTGTTGATTACCATTTCTCCATGTGTGGCACTTTAGCACCTTCTTTCAATGAACTGCTCAAATGAAAATTTTCTAATTGCAAAGAGAAAGTGTGTAATCACTGTTACCGCTAAAAGGGAAGTATCTTATTAAACAGATTAAAGGGAAAGTGTTGTAATCTGTTTTCTTTAAAGGGACACCTACTGAAAAAAATGACTTTGCCTCATCGTATCTATAATTGATACATGTAAGAAGAACTTACTTGATATGTGTGTGGACTGCTGCATGCCTTCATCCAGCACACATTTTGTTTAGGAGCAGTATCCCCCCCTCCCGTTTTAACCACTCCCACTTCATCTGACATGACATTTTCCCCCACAAACCAACTGTTCAAGCCTGCACAACAGCATTCCGACTGTCAAATCTGTCACCATTCAGTTACAGTAACTAATCACAGAAGAATAGTTATGAGAGCAAGGAATTGATTGACAGCTGAAATATAAGAAGTTTTAGATTGGATATCAAGAAAATAGGGGACAGATCAACAAAAAAAATGATACAGTGGGATTGGGAAGAGACTTCTAGTTTCCAGTTATAGTCATTTAAAAAAACCTAATTTTTGGTTTAGATGCCCTTTAAGTAATAAAAAAAATAAAAGGGAGCGAAAAATGTGTATTACCATTTTTCTCAATGAAGAGATTAAATGGTAAATTAAACATTTTCTAGATTCTTATTTTCAGCTAAAATGCAAACAGGGAGATTCAAAAAGTTCTTCATTCTTAAAAATGGTGCTAATTTTGCTCCAAACCAACAGATTGTTAACTTCAAAGTTAAATAAGATCTGATTGGTGAGTGGCAAAATTAGCACCATTTTAACATGAAGGGGGTTATTTGGAAAATACCAGTTACTGGTGATCATAGAAAAAATAAACAATATATATTATGATGGTGCCATCTTCCGAGCAATGTTCCCTATAATATCAATTGGAAGTGTGAGCAAATATATATTTTCTGTGCACATTCAAGATAAAATTGTGTTAGCTACGCGTAGCAGTTCTTACAGTTCAGCAAATTTTGAAGTCTCAGAGCTTAAAGCGAAAGACTTCTTCAATGATAAAACATTAGTACAGTTATATCAGCCTTGCCTAGAAGAGCTTACCATTAATCACTTTAACTCACACATACCGCCTACAGAAGCACTATACTCTTTACTAATTAGCAATTTATAGAAAGGGGATGTTCTCTAAGACCCCCCGTTTTACATGACATGAATTTTGATAACGAAAATAAGAATTGAAACAGAATAATGAGTCTATATTAAACAAATTGTAATTGTTGTTCAAAACACTTTCAAAAGACATTTGTTTAATTCTCAAAACATAAAAAACAAAGACCTCCCTATTTTTAAAACAAACAGTTACATCACACCTTAAGTGAGCCACCACGCTCACATGCCTGTATATGTTTTACTCATTGGATCAAAGTCTATTTAATAGAAGGGTGGATGAAAATCTCTCACGGTCAGTTTGTTGGGTGTAGTGTTAGAGTGTGTGGAGGTGTAATAAATACTCCTATACCACAGTAGTGTTTGTGAGATTGATTCAGCCCAGCATGTTCTGTTATTACTAGAATAACTGTAAACCATCAGATAGGTGAGATGCCTGTAAATCGTCACTCAACACCCATACCTGTCCAGAAATTCGTCAGCCGGAATCACAACTGGCAGAAGTTTTCAAAACACATGGTTATAAAAGTCAATGCGATGTAGTGTGTAACTTTAGTCTATGACAATAAACAAGATATATAAGCCTTTTACTCATATACGAACCATAGCATAGCCAACATTCCCAGAAGTCTCTCCCCTTTTACTTCACTCTACACAATGCAAAGCGTATTGAAAATACTCATAAATTAACAGTGATTCAATGCATTTTTGAAATTTGTTTTTTTGTTTTTATGCATTATTCCTCTCCAACAATAAACTTTCATGAGAGCCAGCATGCATTATGAATGCAACACACAAAATGCAGAAGTATGAATGGTACTATGACCTTTTCCCTTAAAGCTGCATTATATAAAAACATGACAAACCGGTCTAGCATGTAAGGATAAGTTTAGCATGGCTTTTTCTATCCTTTGTTCCTGAGGGGCTATATATAATGGGATTAAACAATGGAGTTACAATAGGATTGAGCAGTGATAAGATCTTGTTCACATGTAATGAATATCCTCTTGCTGGGCTAAATAAAGGGTGTCAGTGTCCCCGTAATATATGGAAACCACAGTGAGGTGGGAAACTACAAGTTGAGAAGGTTTCTGTCTACCGGATGTGGTAGATATTTTCAAAATGCCATAAAGATGCGAATATATGTCCAATAACCAATAGGAAACTGTAAAAACACATATCACAATAACTATGGCGGAGACAGAATTTCTACCCTGAAGTATCAAGGCAAGATAGTTCTCGTAATGGAGCGAGATCACAGAAGAAGAATGGTCAATGATGTTGGGACCACAGAAATTCAAACGAGATACAAGAACATTAGGTATCATTGCGAGAAAAAACCCGTTCCCAGGGCAAACAGCCCAAGTAAACAACACCGTGTATGGTTAATGATAGTCCTATAGAGCAAAAGGGCTGCAAATAGCAATGTATCGATCATAGGAAATCACGAGAAGGCAGCACTCTGTCATGGCAGAGGCACCAACCAAAACAACTGAATGTGGCAGGAAGTTGAGGAGATGTGGACTCCTACCCAAAATTATGACTTTTAGAGCATTTGGGGCCACATTTGTACTATCAATATGTCACAGAGAAAAAGGTGAACCAAGGAAAAAATACATTGGGGACCAGAACTGGTGACCAGTAGAAAAACCAAGTGGTGATGAGAGATTCCCAGTTACAGCGTGCAACGTAGAAGAAAAAACTGTCAGGAAAGGACCGGGATGGAAAATGTTGAAGATTGAAAAATCCCAATAATCAGAAATCAGTGGACCAAAGTGCAATTGATGAGGTTTCCTGCGGTTTAATCACACGATTGAACAGAATAAAAAAAATAAATGTTATAAAGTTATAATAATAATAATGATAATTAGTGAATTACATATCTGGGTAAATGGTGTGTGAATGCTTTCTATGGTGTGTATTTTTGTATTTGTCCCTTTGTGGTTGTTACACTATGTTTACTTCTATGGGGCATATTTATAAAGGTTCGTTAACTTTTCGCGGCCGTTTTCGCGGCAATTAACGCAAATCGCGTTTAACCGGATTATAAAAGGCCCGAAAACGGCCGCGAAAAGTTAACGAAGCGTTAACCTTTTCGCGAGCCGATACTTACCGTTACCGCGCTTCGTATTGTATAAAGCCGGGCGGTACTGGTTTCGCTAGGCTAGTATGGCTGTTTACTTGCCAACTTGAAGGAGGCGAAGTCAGCCGATCTAACCTCCCGCGGCGGGGATGGAGGCAACCCGCGGGGTGGTCGCACCCGCCCCGGGAGACAAGCCCACCCCGCCACACCCCCCGCGGCGGCAGCGGCGACCACCCGCGCCGCGCACTCCCAGCAGCCCCTCCCAACCCGTTCCCCGTTCGCGGGGCACATCTCGGAAAGGGAGGCTAGAAGGGGTGCCGGGAAGGGGCCGCAGCAGGTGTGTCGCGACCACCCGCCGCGCACCCCCCCCCGGCAAACCTCCAAGCCCCCCGCCCGGCGCTCTCCGGGGAGGGGACGGGAGGGAGCGCTGGGGGGGTGGAGGCTCCCTCCATCGGGCCCTGAGAGGGCCTTTTGGGGCTTAGGGGGTCCAGCCGCCCGAACCGGGGGACCCCCCTCCCCGGCCCTTATAAGGGCCCTGCGGCACTGACAAGTGCCTTTGGCGGGGGTCCCCCAGCGAAACCGGGACCCCCAGTGCGGCTCTAAAAAGAGCCCTTGGGCGACGTCTTCTTTCTTCCAGACCCGGCGACACAGCATCCGCCGAGGCCAACGACCCCCGAGAGGTACCCCTGCGGCGCCAGGGGTACCCCCGGCGGGGGCCGGCGACCTCTAACGAGGCCGATGTTGCCGGCGTTGATCCGACGCGACGTTTCGGGCTGGCGACACCAGCCCCCACTCTTCAGGTCGCCCGATGCCAGCAGACTCTGCCGGCCGCCAGTCGCCCGCTGGCAGCCGGCCCTCAGTGGGCCGCTGTTGCCAGCCCTTTTCTTCTTCTACCCAGCCTCTACTGCGAGGCATCTGAGTTCCGCGGCGGAAAGCTCCTCTTTATAAGGTGGTTGCCGAAATCCATAATCCGTTTCTGATTGGTCATTTTTAATACTTGCTTTACATTAACCAATCAGATTTCTGGAAAAGTTCTGAAATCTGTTGGTTAATGTAAAGCAAGTATATAAAATGACCAATCGAAACGGATTATGGATTCTGCAAACCTATATAAAGAGGAGCTTTCCGCCGCGGGAACTCAGAGCCATCGCAGTAGATGGTGTGAAGAAAGAAGCGGCTGGCAACATCGGCTCCGTGAGGCCGGCGGTGGCCAGCAGGCGCACTGGCGGCCGCAGTGAGTCTGCCTGGCACCGGGACCTGAGTGGGGTTGGTGTCGCCAGCCGAAGACGTCGCGTCGGATCAAGAAGCCGGCAAATCGGCCCGTTGAGGTCGCCGGCGCCTGACCGGGGTCCCCTGGCGGCCGAGGGGTACCTCTCGGGGGTCGGCGGCCTCCGGCGGAGCTGGTGTCGCCGGGACTGGAGAAAGAAGACGTCGCCCAAGGGGCTTTAAGAGCCGCACTGGGGGGGTCCGTCTTTCAGCGCGGGACCCCGCCAAAGGCACTTGTCAGTGCCGCAAGGGCCCTTATAGGCCGGTGGAGGGGGTCCCGGTTGGGTGCGGGACACACCCTAGCCCCAAAAGGCCTTCTACAGCCCCGTGGAGGGAGCCTCACACCCCACAGGGCTCCCTCCCGTCCCCTCCCCGGGAGCGGCCGGGGCGGGGGCTTGGAGGGGTTGCCGGGGAGGGGGTGGCGGCGGGTGGTAGCGACACCTGCTGCGGCCCCTTCCCGGCAGCCCTTTCTAGTCCTCCGTTCGAGTTGCCGCGAACGGGGAACGGGTTGGGAGGGGCTGCTGGGAGTGGCGGCGGCGGCAGGTGGTCGCCGCTGCCCGCCGCGGGGGGTGTGGCAGGGCTGGGTGTATGACCCCCGCCCCCTTTAGGGCGCGTCAGGGAATGGGATTTAAAGTCCCTTCGCGTCGCTATACTAAGGTAATCGCGCGAAGGGGTAAAATTACCGCAGCACATCGCGGACCGCGATAGGTTATCGCTGGGGAAATAGCGCTGCCGTTATAAATACGCGATAGCGCTATTTTCGCGGCCGCGATGTGCGGGGCGGTAATTTTTTGCGCTAAACATCAGTTCCTTTATAAATATGCCCCTATGTCTTTGTAGTGTATATTGGTGCATGTTTGGTATGTCATATATTTGTGCATATATGTGGTGTGTAATTTCCTGTATTCACACGTGGTCCCTTTCCTTGTCTTGCTCCCTGATTTTTAATCTGTTCCCCTATAACAAGCTTCATCTTGGTGGGAGAATTTACACTATTACTATTGAACAAGCTTCCATGCTGGTGGGGAGAACATTTACAACATTACTATTAACAAGCTTCCATTCTTGGTGGGAGAATTTACACTTTACTATTAACACAGCTTCCATCTGGTTGGGAGAATTACACTATTACTATTAACAAACTTCCATCTGGTGGAGAATTTACACTTTATTATTAACAAGCTTCATTCTTGGTGGGAGAAATTACACTATTACTATTAACAAGCTCCATCTTGGTGGGAGACTTACACTATTATATTAACAAGCTCCATCTTGGTGGGAGAATTTACACTATAAGACTATAACAAGCTGCCATACTTGGTGGGAATTTTAACTATTTCTATTAACAAAGGCTTCTATCTGGTTGGGAGAATTTACCTAGTACTATTACAAGCTTCATCTTGGTGGGAGAATTTAGACTATTGCTATTAACAAAGGGCTTTTTTCTCATCTTGGGGGCAGAAACTTACCCACTATTCTATTACCAAAGTTCCATCTTGGTGGAGAATTACAGTAGTATTACTATTACAAGCTTCAACCTTGGCGGGAGAATTAACTATTACTATACCAGCTTCCATTTGGTGGGAGATTTACCGTATTACTATTAACAAGCTTCCAATCTTGGTGGGAGAATTTACACTTATACTATTAATAAGCTTCCACTCTTGGTGGGAGAATTTACACTATTACTATTAACAAGCACCATCTTGTGTGGGAGGAGTTAACATTGCTATTGAACAAGCTTCCATCTTGGTGGGAGAATTTCACTAGGCTATTAAAAACAAGCTTCCATCTGGTGGGAGAATTTAACACTGTACGATTAACATCTCCATCCTGGTGGAGGACATTTACACATACTAGTACCAAGCTTTATCTTGGGTGTGAAATTACATATTACTATACAACTGTCCATCTGTGGGGGGAAGTTCAGTATTACTATTACCAACTTCTCTATCTGGTGGGAGAACTTTACACTTTTACTAATTACCAAGCTCAACCTTGGCGAAGAAATTGACACTATTACTTAACCAAGCTTCATCTTGGTGGGAAGTTTACCGTATTACTATTACCAGTTCCATCTTTGGTGGAGAATTACACTATTACTAAAAAGCATCCATCTTGGTTGGGGAGAATTTAACATTACTATTAAACAGTTCCATTCCATCTTGGTGGGAGAATTTACACTATTACTATTAACAAGCTTCGATCTTGGCGGGATAATTTACACTATTACTATTAACAAGCTTATCTTGGCAGGGGAGAATTTACACTATTACTATTAACAAGCTTCCATCTTGGCGGGAGAATTTACACTATTACTATTAACAAGCTTCCATCTTGGTGGGAGAATTTACACTATTACTAATATCAAGCTTCTATCTTGGCAGGAGAATTTACACTATTACTATTAGCAAGCTTCCATCTTGGTGGGAGAATTTACACTATTATTATTAACAAGCTTTCATCTTGGCGGGAGAATTTACTCTATTACTATTAACAAGCTTCCATCTTGGTGGGGGAATTTACACTATTACTATTAACAAGCTTCCATCTTAGTGGGATAATTTACACTATTACTATTACCAAGCTTCCATCTTGGTGGGAAAATTTACACTATTATTATTAACAAGCTTCCATCTTGGTGGGAGAATTTACACTATTATAATTAACAAGCTTCCATCTTGGGAGAATTTACACTATTACTATTAACAAGCTTCCACCTTGGCGGGAGAATTTACACTATTACTATTAACAAGCTTCCATCTTGGCGGGAGAATTTACACTATTACTATTAACAAGCTTCCAATATCAGAAAATTTCATGTAACTTAACCTGAGGAAATTGTCCGGGGCTCACGTCCCTGTGGGAAGACATCAAAGAACAGGTATCATCACCCAGGAGGGGGTCCCCCCTAACAAAATGGATTATTGAATTCCGAAATTCGGGCTCCCCAGGTGATGTCCAGAGTTACACACCGCCAAAGCTGAGGACATCAACGGCGCCAGGAGTGCCGACCTATTAATACTTCTATCCAAATCCATTTGTGATCTGTTATTATTTTCACAATGCTTGCAATCATGTGCTCACACCTTAACCAATCGCATTATTAAAAATATTATGTAATCTGATTTGGTTACTGTGTGTCTATGATTGCAAGCATTGAAATATTAACCAATCACATTGATTTGGTTCCTTCAGCAAACCTATATAGAGGGGCAAACAACGCACATAAAACAAGAGGAAAAAGAAGATTTCTTTCCCAGTTCCAAGAGACATGTAACGTAAAACATGAAAAAAAATTTTTTTAATATACAAAATTTTCAAAACTTTCCTTAAAACTTTTGAATTTAACGGTTTCAGTCAGAAAAATCGGAGTGATAAATCTGCCCATGGCGAATAGGGGTT
Source organism: Hymenochirus boettgeri (assembly GCA_019447015.1). Lineage (NCBI taxonomy): Eukaryota > Metazoa > Chordata > Amphibia > Anura > Pipidae > Hymenochirus > Hymenochirus boettgeri. Next base: position 352,710 of record JAACNH010000129.1, read on the forward strand.
ACGAATTTATGAATAAGGGTTGATCACCAAAGCAATTAAACCGAATTAACTGATCCATAAAACCTATAAAATTATCAAATGACCCCCTCAAAAGCCTATTTCCGGAAAAATGAAATTCTGGATTGATAAGAACGAAAGGGTAGCTTTATTTTTTTTTTTTTTATAATCCGTTTTTCTGTAGTAGAATCTATCCAGAATCTATATCTATATATATAGATACTCTATATATTATATATCTTTTCGCTCTACCCTAGCTGCTCGCTCGCTCGATAGCTCGCTCGATCTCTCTATGCTAGATAGACTCGATAGCTAGGCTCTACTGCTAGCTCGCGTGCGCGATCCGCTCCTCGTGGGTGCTGTCGCGGCGTGCCCTCGCTCTCTCGCTCGCTCTCCTCTACTCCGCTGCCTCGCTCGCTCGCTCGCTCGCCTCGGTCGCTCGCTCCCTCGCTCCTCGCTCGCGCGCTCGCTCGCTCAGCTGCTCCTCGCTCGCTCGCTCGGGCGCTCGCTCGCTCGCTCGCTCCTCGCTCGCTCGCTCGCTCGTGGCTCGCTCGCTCCTCGCTCGCTCGCTCGCCGCGCTCGGTCGTCTCTCGCTCGGTCGCTCCCATCGGTCGCTCCGCTCGGTCTCTCGCTCGTCTCGCCTCGCTCGCTCGCTCGCTGGTCGTCCGGGCGCTCGCTCGCTCGCTCCTCAGCTACTGCTAGCTCGCGCGCTCGCGCGCTCGCTGGCGGCTCCGCTCGCTCGCTGCTCACCGCTTCATCGCTGCATCGCTCCTCGGTCGCTCGCTTCGACTCGACTACCTCGTCGCTCGCTCGCTCGCTCGCTCCTCGCTCTCGCGCTCCTCCCTCGTCGCTCGCTCGCTCGCTCGCTCCGCGCGCGCGCTCGTTCGCTCGCTCCTCTCTGCCTACTCTCGCTCGCTCCTCTCTCGTCGCTAGCTCGCTCGCTCGCTCCTCCTAGCTCGCCCGCTCGCTCGCTCGCTCCTCGCTCGCTGCTCGCTGCCTCGATTCGCCATCTCGCTCGCCTCGCTCGCTCTCTCGCTCGCTCGCTCGCTCGCTCCTCGCTCCCGATCCTCGCCCGCTTCGCGCGCTGCTGCAATCGCTCGCTGCTCGCTCGCTGCTCCCGCGCTCGCTCGACTAGCTAGATAGCTCGCTCGCTCAATAATGACTGATAGCTCTAAGTTCTTTCTGTCATGTTGTTTGAAATCTTGCTACACAATAATGAGCATTAGTTATGGTGCCAAGGTGAATAAAATAGAGTACATACAACATCCGATATCATAGGGATTACCAATCATCTAACGTTGGAACAACAAGTAGAGGTCCCCTGAAGGCATTGGCTGTTGGTATATAAAAGCTGATTACCGCATCTCACAAACAGTAATATGGTTAATGGAGAAGGTGTGATATTATTCTTTATTGTTTGTGGTATATATGATCTGGGTTATGTAAAGGAATCGCAATCTAGAGATGACACATTTAACTACCTATTTTACAAATTATCAGATACCGTAGAGACCCAACTGCATTCCAACAGGCTTTTGTAAGTAGCAGTGAGTGTAATGAACAGTAAACACCACAGGAAAACATTTATTACCCATCCATACATAAGGTTTCAGCCCTAGGTCATGCTGCTTATTAGGACAAATTGTAATGTCTTTTAAAAATAAACACTTCATCTAAATCATTTTAATAAAGTTCATGATATAGTAATAGGATATATTGTTATCAACTAAAGATTTAAGAGCCATGTCCTTTTCATACATAGAATAGTAATGGTGTAAATTCCACCACGATGAAGCTGTTATAGTAATATGTAATTATCCCCACCAAGAAGAAGCTTGTTAAAGTAAATTGTAAATTCTCTTCCCGCCAAGGATGAAAGCTTTGTTTATAATAGTGTCATTCTCCCGCCAAGATGGAAGCTTGTTATAGTAATAGTGTATCTATCTGGTAATCTCTCCTCCCGCCACGATAGAAGCTTTTAATAGTAATAGTGGTAAATTTCTCCCGCCAACCATGGAAGCTTGTTTAAATAGTAATGTGTAAATTCTTTCCTCTCCTCTCACCATCGCCAAGAGGACAGCTTGTTAAGTAGTAATAGTGTAAAATTCTCCCTGCTCATTCCTCCCGCAAGATGGAATCTTGTTAATAGTATAAAAGTGTAATTCTCCCACCCAATGGAAGCTTGTTTAATAGTATAAGTGTAAATTCTCCACCAGATGGAAGCCTTGTTAATAGTAATATGTAAAGTTCTCCCCACCAAGATGGAAGCTTGTTAATAAGTAATAGTGTAAATCTCCCCGGCCAAGATGGAAGCCTGTAATAGTAATGTTAAATTCTCGATCCCCTCTCTTCCCGCCAAGATGGAAACTTGTTGAATAGTAATAATGTAAATTCCTCCCTCCCAAGATGGTAGCTTGTTAATTAACTAGTGGTAATTCTTCTCCCGCAGGATGAACTTGTTATTAGTATTAGGTAATTCTCCCACTCCAAATCGTCCCCAGTGGAAGCTTGTTTTATATAATATGTAAATTCTCGCCGCCATCATAGATGGAACCGCTTTGTTCTAGTATTGTGTAAATTCTCCCACCAGATGGAATGGCTTTTATAGTATATGTACATCGTTTCGTCACTTCATTCTCCTCCCGCCAAGAAGGAACTTGTTAATAGTAAATGGTAAATTCTCCAGCACAGGATGGAAGCTTACAATATAATAGTGTAAATCTCCCACCAGTATGGAAGCTTGTTTAATAGTAATAGTGAATTATCCCAAACCAGATGGAAGCTTGTTAATAGTAATAGTGTAATTAATCCCAACAAGACGAACCTTGTTATAGTTAATAGTGTAAATTCTCCCGCCAGGAGGAAGCTTGTTAAATATAAGTAGTAAATTCTCGTCCCCCGGATGAGCTCTTGTTATAGTAATGTGTAAAATTCTCCCCCCAGGATGGAATCTTGTTAAGTATAGTGTAAATTCTCCCCCCTCCGCCAAAATGGAACGCTTGTTAATATAAAGTGTAATTCCTCCATTCCCCCTAAAATCCATTCCCTCCGCCAAGATGGGAAGCTTGTGTAAATAGTAATAGTGTAATTTATCCACCCAAAATGGAAGCTGTTATAGTAGTATAACTTAAATTCTTCTCCCCCTCCTGAATGGAAAGCTTGTTTAATAGTTTATAGTGTAAATCCTAACCTCACCAAGACAGGTGAAGCTTGTTTAATAGGAATGGTAACTATTCCCCTCCCGCAGAGTGGAAGCTTTGTTAAGTAATAGTAATTCATTCTCTCCAGCCAGGTGGAAGCTTAATGGGTTTTAAAATAGTGTAATTATCCCGCCAGGATGGAATCGTCTTTTAATAGTAATCGTGTAATATAATACCCCCAGATGAGGAAGCTTGTTATAGTAATATGTAATTATCCCCCATAGAAGGAAGCTTGTTAATAGTAATAGTTGTAAATTCTATCCCCTCCAGGAATGGAAGCCAGCTTGTTATAGTATAATTTGTAAATTCCTCCCACCAGGATGGGAACTTGTTAATGTATAGTTAAATATTCTTCCCACCAATGATGGAAGCTTGTATATAGTAAATGTGTAACATTATCCCACCACCACATGGAACTTGTTAATAGTAATAGTGTAATTAATCCCACCAAGAAGAATCTTGTTATAGTAATCCGTTTAATTCTCCTCGCCGAGGATGGGATCACACCTTCTCCATTCACAATATTACTGTGAGATGCAGTTAATCAGCCTTTTATATACCACTAGCAATGCCTTCAGGGACCTCTCTTGTTTTCAAACGTTAGATGATTGGTAATCCCTACTGATATCGGATGTTAATTGTAACTCTATTTTATTCACTGTGGGCACATAACAAATCTCATTATTTTTGTAGACAAGATTTCAAACAACATGACAGAAATTAATCTATCTATTATCAGTCTATTATTGATCTATCTATCTATCTATCTATCTATCTATCTATCTATCATCTATCTATCATCTATCTATCTATCATCTATCTATCTTTCTATCTATCTTTCTATCATCTATCTATCTATCTATCTATCTATCTATCTATCTATCTATCTATCTTTCTATCTATCAGCTATCTATCTATCTATTATCTATCTATCTATCTTTCTATCTATTATCTATCTATCTATCTATCTATCTATCTATCTATCTATCTATCTATCTATCTATCTATCTATCTATCTACCTACAGAGTCCTCCACCGTTATAACCCGGTTCCTCTCGAGTGTTCCCCGAGTCCCGTCCGGACCGCTGTACCCCTCACAAGACCCAGCTCCTATACAGACCTCCCCCCGCACCACTGGCTTCTCCCCCCCACCATTAAGAAAACCGTTCGCGCATGTTCCCACCAGATTCCCTGCCGTAACCTGTGCCCATCACAGAAACTCATCTCCTATCAGACCCCCCCTCACAATGCTGCCGGCCTCTCACCGGAACCCTGCTCTCTCGGAGTGGCCCCGATGGCCCGGGCCGGCCCTGACCCAGCACAGAACCAGCGCCGATACAAACCCCCGTCTCGTGCACACGCGGCCGCCCCCGGAGACCTGGCGAGACCCGGGCGCGCGAGGTCCCCCAGAGGGCCCGGCCGGACCACGGACCCAGCACAGACAGCGCCTAACGGACCCCCACGCAACACGGCGGCCTCCACCTTAGAATACCGGGCGCGCGCGGGAGGGCCCCAACGAGGCCGGCCGGACCCGGGATCCAGCACGAACCAGCGCCTGGACCAGACCCCCACGCACACGGAGGCCGCCCACCGGAGACCTGTCTCGCGCGAGGGGCCCCAGATGTCCCTGGCCGGACCCGGACCCAGCACAGAACCAGCGCCGAGACAGACCCCACGCACACGGAGGCCTCCCCCACCATAGACCCGGGCGCGCCGAGGGCCCCATAGGGCCCGGGCCAGGAACCCTGTACCCCATCACAAAGAACCATCGCCTATAACAGACCCCCACTCCACATACACTGCTTCCCTCCCACCTTAAACATTTCTCTCTATGTCCCCATATGTCCCTGTCCGTACCCTGTAACCCATCACAGAACCAGCGCCTATACAGACCCCCCACCACAAGGCGTCGCCCAACCTTAAACGTGTCTTCTGTAGTGTCCCCCAGATGTCCCTTTCCGTACCTGTACCCATCACAGAACCACTCCTATACAGCCCCCCACTCACACTGCTGCCGGCCACACCTATAAAATACCTCTCTCTCGATGTCCCCATATGTCCCTGTCCTAACCCTGTACCCAGCACAGACCATCATCCTATACCGACCCCCACTCACACTGCTTCATCCCACCTGTATACCTTGCTTTCTCTTTCTCGCTAGTGGGTCCCCATCGTCCCCTGCCGTAAACCCTGTACCCAGCACCAGAAACCCATTCTCCTATCAGACCCCCCACCACACACTGCGTCCTCCCAACCTATACCTTTCTCTCTAGTGTCCCCATATGTCCCTAGTCCATACCCTGTACCCATCACAGAACCATCTCCATACAGACCGCCACTCACATCTGCTTTCCTCCACCTTATACCTTCTCATCTAGTGTCCCCATATGTCCCTGTCCGTACCTGTACCCTTCACAGAACCATTCCTATACAGACCCCCCACTCACCTGGGCTTCCTCCACCTTATACACCTTTCTCTCTATTCCCCATCTGTACCTGTCCGTGCACCCTGTCCCATCACAGAACCATCTCCTATACAAGACCCCACTCACAATGCTCTCCTCCCACCTTATACCTTCTCTGCGCTAGTGTCCCCATATTTCCCTGTCGTACCCTGTAACCCATTCACAGAACCATCTCCTGATCACAGACTCCCCACTAACACTGCTCCCTCCCACCTTACACCTTTGCTCCTCGAGTGTCGCCATATGTCCCATGTCCGTTACCCTGTACCCATCACAGAACCATCTCCTATGACAAGACCCGCCCCACTCACAACTGCTTCCTCCCACCTTAACCTTTCCTCTAGTGTGCCCATATGTCCCGTCCGTAACCCTGTACCCATCACAGAACCACGTCCTATCAGACGCCCCCACTCACACTGCTTCCTCCCCCAGCCTATATACTTTCTCTCTAGTGTCCCCATAGTCCTGTCCGTACCCTGTACCCATCACAGAACCTCTCCTATACAGACCCCCACTCACACTGCGTCCTCTCACCTTATATCTTTCTCTTCTAGTGTCCCATATGTCCCTGTCCCGTAATACCCTGTACCCAGCACACAACCCAGCTCCTATGCAACCCCCCCACTCACACTGCTTCTCCCACCGCCCACCTTAATACCTTATCTCTCTAGTATCCCCATATATGTCCCTGTGCCTACCCGTACCATCACAGAACCAGCTCCATACATACCCCCACTCACAATGCTTCCTCCCAACCTTATACCTTTCTCTCTAGTGTCCCCATATGTCCCTGCCCGTACCCTTTAGCCCATCACAGAACCATCTCTATACAGACCCCACACCTCACACTGCGGCCTCCTCCCCGTAAAACCTTTCTCTCAAGTGTCCCCATATGTCCCGTTTCCGTACCCTGTACCATCCAGAACCATCTCCTATACGACCGACCCCCACTAACACTGCTTCCGCCACCTTAACCTTTCTCTCTATGTCCCCATATGTCCCGGTCCTACCCTGTACACCATCACAGAACCATCTCTATACAGACCCCCCCTCGACACTGCTATCCTCCACCTATATACCTTTCTCCTATGTCCCCATATGTCCCTGTCCCGTACCCTGTACCCATCAACAGAACCATCTCCTATCAACATACCCCCCCTCACACCTGCTTCCTCGCACCTTAAACCTTGTCTCTCAAGTGTGCCCCATATGTCCCTGTCCGTACCCTGTACCCATCACGAGAACCATCTCCTAAAGTACAGACCCCCACGTAACACTGCGGTCCTCCACTTAAACCTCTTCTCTCATAGTTCCCATATGTCCCCTGTCCGTACCCTGTAACCCAGCAGCAGAACCATCTCCTAAGACCCCCCCACTAACACTGCTTCCTCCACCGTAAAACCTTTCTCTCTAGTGTCCCTATGTCCCTGTCCTACCCTGTACCCATCACAGACCGATCTCCTATACCGACCCCCACTCACACTGCTTCCTCCCACCATATATCCCGTTCCTCAAGTGTCCCCATATGTCCCTGTCCGTACCCCTTACCATCACAGAACCGCTCCCGATACAGACCCCCACTCACACTGCTTCCTCCCACCTTAAACCTTTCTCTTAGTGTCCCCATATTCCCTGTCCCGTACCCTGGTACCCATCACAGAACCATCTCCTATACGACCGACCCCACTCACACTGCTTCCTCCTCCCACCTTAAAACCTTTCTCTCTAGTGTCCCCGTATGTCCCATGGTCGCCGTAACCCTGTACCCATACAGAACCATCTCCTAACAGACCCCAACTCACACTGCTTCTCCCACCTATATACCTTCTCTCTACTCTAGTGTCCCCATATGTCCCTGCCCGTTCCCCCCTGATACCCAGCACGCCACCATCTCCTATCAGACCCCCACTCACCTGCTCCTCTCCGACCTTAATACCTTTCCGCTCTAGTGCCCCTATGTCCCGGTCCGTAACCCTGTACACATCACAGAACATCTCCTAGACAAACCCCCACTCACACTGGTTCTCCACCTTATAACCTTTGCTCTCTAGGTCCCCATATGTCCCTGTCCTATACCCTGTACCTATCTACAGAACCATCTCCTATACAGAACCCCCGCCACTCACATTGCTTCCTCCACCTTAAACCTTCCTTTCACGATGTCCCCATATGTCCCTGTCCGGACCCTGTACCCATCCACAGAACCAATCTCCTATACAGACCCCCCCCACTCACCCTGCTTTCCTCCCACCTTAACTTTCTCTCTGTGTCCCATATGTTCCTAGCCTGCGCTGTTTTTAATTGGAATAGACTGTAACCTATGCTGGTAAACACACTACCAATATTTTTGGCCGACTGACCGATTCACTGGCAGATTCGGATGATCTTCTGAAACTACGGCTGTGGGGGGGGGGGGGCGCCACGACCGACCATCGAATTGTTTGTTCGTCTGGTTCGGACGAACGACGTCGGCATGTTTTGGAAATTTCCGATCGAATTGTGTGGTTCCCTATGGAATCGCACGATCGATCGTTTGGGAGTCACAAAATTCAAAGCCACCCGAATTTAACCGCGATCGACGGACTCGGTCCCGGCCGAGCTTTTTGTCGGGATAGAAAGTCCCTTCGTGTTTACCCAGCCTATAGAAAACATGAAGATTTCGCCGTCATTATGTTCACTCACTAACAACTGCGCAGTGCCTCCAAAGCCCTGAAATGAAAGTTAATTACTAAATCTGGTACGAGTCCACACTCCCAATCGGCACGAGTCGGTCTGGCATTCTCATGAACATAGGACACACACAGTCACCACCTACGTCCGATATACATTGTAGGGTAGAAGGCTTAGGCTAACTCCTATGAAATCCGACAATCACTAGATTTTATAACAGGGAGCCGCCACGAATGAGAAAATTTGTTCCGAAACAATCGTTCCCCACTCGGCTGATCATCACATACTAATGGGATCAGCCCTATATCTCTAAAGTTTGTCCCACTTTAAACTTGGGTTACCAGGCAATGTGGAACTTTACTCCTTATCATAATAATCAAGCCTAATATTTGCCTACAAACCCTAAGAATAGTCACTTTCCCCAGAATCCCTCTTATTTCCTTAAAGGTGCCATACAGCTGTGCGATTTACTTACCTACAGGCGATTACGCCACACATGCTAGCCTGCCAGAACCGATCTTATATATATTCGACCGCATGCCGAGCGCAAATAAATGGGAAATTGCGATCACATGTCCCGGTCCAAATCGAAGATCGGAGAGGCGGTTCCGGCAGAATCTAGAACATCGCTCAGCTTCGTATAGGGTAATTCATAGCACACAGATGGATAGGCCACCTTTAAATTCACCCATCCCACTAACTGCTGATAAGTTTAGCTGTGGCGATTCTAACCCTTGTTCCTGGGCTGTATCTAATATAATGGGAATTAAACAATGGAGTTTAACAAATAGTATTGATCAGTATAAGATCTTTGTTCACTGTAATGAATATCCTCTTGGCTGGCTAATACAGAGTGGAATCATTGTCCCGTAACTATATGAAACCACAGTGAGATGGGAACTACAGTTGAGAAGGCCTTCTGTCCTACCGATGTTTTGAGATATTTTTCAAAATGGCCTAAAGATGCAGATAGATGTTCCAATAACCAAGAAACTGTAAAACACATATGCAAGAACGGAGGTGGGACATAATTTTCTACAGCTGAGTAATCTAGCAAATAGTTCTACTAAATGGATCGAGATCACAGAAGAAATGGTCAATGAATGTTGGACCACAGAAATTCAACAAGATACAAGAACATTAGTTATCATTGCGAGAATACAAAACCCGTCACCCAGGGCCCAACAGCAAGTAACAACACCGTGTTGGTTAATGATGTCTATAGATCAACGGCGCAAATACAATTCTATCGATCAGAGGACATCACGGTAGAAGGCAGCACTCTAATGATGGCAGTAGGGCACCACAGAAAAACAACTGAATGTGGCAGGAAGTGAGAGATTTGGCCTCCTAACCCAAATTATGACTTTTCGAGGCATTTTGGGGCCACATTTGTACTAATCAATTTTCACAGAGAGAAAGGTGACCAAGGAAAATACATTGGGACAAACTGGTGACCACAGAAACCAAGTGGATGATGAAAATCCCACTACAGTTTTTGCAAACGTCGAAGATAAAACTGTCACAGGAATACCGGGATCTGGAATTGGTGAAGATTGAAAAAATCCAATAATCATAATTCTGGACCGAAGTGCAATTGGACTTGAGGAGTTTTCCTGCGTTTAATCACCAATGTAACACAAATATAACATAAATGTTAAAATGTTATAATAATAGTATTTTGAGTTGAATAAAAACATACGTCCATCTAGTCCACTACTCTGCAAATACCCACATTTTCTGCCTAACAGTTGATCCTGAATCCTGATCCTCCGTACAAGGGAATAATTCCTTCTGACTGCCAGGTGGCATCGAAATTTCCCTGGATCAACCTACTTTTTGTTCATTACCAGTAACTACTGTAAACATTCCTGTTTGTCAGAAACTCTCCAGCCTTTTATTAACTTACCAATGAACCTGCCATAACAACCTCCTAGGGGTTTTCTGGAAGACAGTTTTCCATACTGTATTACACCGTTCCAAAGTGGCAAACCCTTCCCAACTCTACTTTATTAGCAATACCAACCATAACTTGTACATTCCTTGTTTGTAGAAACCCATCCAATCTTTTATTACACTGAACGCATGAACCTGCATACCAACGTCCAGGGAAGCAGTTTCCATAGCTTTACTGTTCTCCGCAGTGACAAACCCGTTCCCAACTCTACTTATGGATCAATTCCAGTAACTTGTAACATTCCTGTTGTTTTTGTAAAAAAAAAAAGCAACCATCCACTTTTATTAAACTATCCAATTAACCTCCATAACACTCCCTGAAGACAGTTTCCATAGCTTTAACGTTCTCACAGTTGACAACCCTTTCCCTACTCTACTTTCTATATCCATCCCAGTAACTTGGAACTTCCTTGTTTGTAGAAACTCATCCGCTTTTTATTAACTGACCATGACCTCCATAAAACGTTCACTGGAAGACATTCCATAGCTTTTACCCGTTTCTCACAGTGACAAACCCTTTCCAACTCTACTTATATATCAATAACCAGTACCTGTAACATGCCCTGGTGGGGGGGTAGAAACGACTCATCACTTTTTATTAACTGACCAATGAACTGCCATAACACGTCCCCTGAAACAGTTCCATAGCTTTACCGTTCACTCACAGTGACAACGCCCCTTTTCCAACTCTACTTTATGTATCAATACAGAACTTGTACATTCCTTGTTTGTAGAACCCTCCAAGCTTTTTATAAACTGACCAATGAACCTGCCCATAAACAATACCCCCGTCACTGGAAGACGGTTTTCCATACTTTAAAACGTTCTCACAGTGACAAAACCCTTCCCAACCTTTTCTACTTATGTATCAATACCCAGTAACATGTAACATTCCTTTGGAGAAACTCATCGCTTGTTTAATTAACTGACCAATTAACCTGCCATTACAACGTCCACTGGACGACTGTTCCATAGCTTTACCGTTCTCACATGACAAACCCTTTCCCAACTCTACTTATTATGTATAATCCCAGTAACTTTGTAACTTCCTTGTTTGTAGAACTCATCCAGCTTTTTTTAAACTGACCAATGACCCCTGCCATAACACTCCACTGGAGACAGTTCCAGTATACTTTCCGTTCTCGACACAGTGACAAACCTTTCCCACTCTACTTTAATGTATCAATCCCAGTAACTTTAACATTCCTATGTTTGTAGAAACTCATCCAGCTTTTTATTAAACTGACCAATGGACCTGCATAAACAACGTCCACTGAAGACAGTTCCATAGCCTTTATTCACCGTTCTCACAGTAGTGACACCTTTCCCAACTCGTACCCCCCTACTTTATATATCAATCCCAGACGTGTAACATTCCTGTTCTGCAGAAACCATCAAGCTTTTATTAAACTGACCTGAACCTTCCATAACACGTCACTGGAAGACATTTCCATAGCTTACCGTTCTCGACATTGACAAACCCTGTCTCAACTCTACTTTTAATTATCAATCCAGTACTTGTACATTCCATTGTTTTGCTAGAAAACTCATCGCTTTTCGTACGACCATGACCTGCCAAACAACGTCCACTGGCAAACAGTTTCATACTTTAATCGGTTCTCACATGTGACAACCCTTTCCCAACTCTACTTATGTATCATCCAGAACTTGTAACATTCCTTGTTTGTAGAAACTTCATCCAGCTTTTATTAAACTGACCATTAACTGCCATAACACGGCCCACTGGAAGCGTTCCATAGCTTTACCACCGCTCTCCATCACAGTGCAACCCTTTCCCAACTCTACTTTATGTAATCAAACCAGTACTTGTAACATTCCTTGTTTGTAAAACGCCATCAGCTTTTGATGAAACTGACCAATGAACCTGCCATAACAACACATCCACCTGGAAAACATTCCATAGCTTTAACCGTTCTCACAGTGAAAACCCTTTCCCCAACTCTACTTTATGTATCAATACCATTAACTTGTAACATTCCTGTTTGTTAGAAACCCATCCAGCTTTTTAGTAACTGACAATGAACCTGGCATAACCACACGTCACTGGAAACAGTGCCATAGCTTTTAATTATAACCGTTCTCACCTTGAAAACCCTTTCCCAACCTACTTTAAGTATCAATCCCAGTAACTTGTACATTCCTTTTTTTGTAGAAACTCACCAGGCTTTTTATTAAACTGACCAATGAACCTGCCTACAATGTCACTGGACGACAGTTCCATAAGCTTATTAAGAAACCGTTCTCACAGGGACAACCCTTTTCCAACTCTCCTTAATGTATCAATCCCATACTTGTACCAGTCCTTTATTTAGACTCATCCATCTTTTTATTAAACTTACAATGAACCCCCTACCAATGGTCCACGGGATCACAGTTCACATAGCTTATACCATTCTCAAGTTGACAAACCCTTTCCCAACTCTACTTTATGTATCCCTCCGTAACTTGTAACATTCCTCCTTGTTTGTATAAACTCCTTCCGCTTTTTTTAAACGACACAGAACCTGCCCATAAAAATGTCCACTGGAAGACAGTTTCCCTAGCTTTTAACCATTCTCACAGTGACAAACGCTTTCCCACGTCTACTTATGTATCAATCCTATAACTTGTAACATTCTTGTTTTGTAGAAACCCTCCACTTTTTATTAAACTGACCATGACCTCCATAACAACTCACTTTAGGAAATATCATAGCTTTACAAAGTTCGTCAGCAGTGACAACCCCCTTTCCCACTCTAACTTTATGTATCAATACCAGTACTTGTAACATTCCTTGTTTTATGAAACCATCCAGCTTTTTTATTAAACTGACCAATGAACTCTGCCATAACAACGTCCACTGAAGACAGTTTTCCATAGCTTTACCGGTCCTCACAGTGACAAAACCTTTCCCAACTCCTACGTTATTTATCATCCCGTAACTTGTACTTCCTTTGTTGTAGTAAACGCTATCGCAGCTTTTTATTAAACTGACCGACTGAACCTGCACATTACACAACTCCACTGGAAGCAGTTCCCCATAAGCTTTACCGTTTCGCACCAGTGACATAACCCTTTCCCACTCTACTTTATTATCACTCCAGTAACTTGTAACTTCCTTGTTTGGTAGAAACTCATCCAGCTTTATTTTAAACTGACCAAAGACCTCGCCATTACACACGTCCAATGCAGACAGTTCATAGCTTTACCGTTCTCAATAGCAAAACCCTCTTCCCAACTCTCACTTTATGTTCAATACCACTTAACTTGTTAACATTTCCTTGTTTGTAGAAACTCATCCACTTTTTATAAACTGACCAAGACCCTGCCATATACAACTTCCCGGAATACAGTTTCCATACTTACCGTTCTCACAGTGACAAACCCTTTCCCAACTCACTTTATGGTATCAACCAGTACTTGTAACATTCCTTGTTTGTGACAACTCATCCAGCTTTAGTATAATGACCAAGAACCTGCCATAACAACCGTCCACTGGAAAAGACAAGTTCCATAGCTTTAACCTTCTTCTACTTAGACAAACCTTTCCCGAACTCTACTGTATGTAATCAATACCAGTAACTTGGACATTCCTTTTTGTAAAACCCATCCAGCTTTTTATTAAACTGACCCATGAACCTGCCATGAACACGTCACTGGAAGACAGTTCCATAGCCTTTACCGTTCTCACATGACAACCCTGTCCCAACTCACTTTATGTATAACCCAGTAAACTGTAACATTCCTGTTTGTAGAACTCATCCAGCTTTTATTAAACGGACCAATGAACCTGCCATAACAGTCACAGTCCACTGGAGAACCGTTCCATAGCTTTACCTTCCACGTGAAAAAACCCTTTCACCGCTACTATTAGTATCAATACCAGTAACTGTAACTTGCCTTGTTTGTAGAAACTCATCACTTTTTATTAACTGACCAATGAACCGTGCTACAACGTCCACTGGAAGACAGTTTCCACTAGCTTTAACCGTTCTCACAGTAAAAACCTTTCCCCACTACGCTACTTATGTATCATAACCAGTACTTGTAACATTCTCATTGTTTGTAAACTCATCCAGCTGGTTATTACTGACCAATACCTGCATACAACGTGCCACTGGAAGACGTTTCCATAGCTTTATTCCGTTCTCACAATGACAAAAAAACCACCGTTCTCCCCAACTCTCACTTTATGTATCCATACACGTAACGTGTAACATTCCTGTGTTGTGAGAAACCACTCCAGCTTGGTGTTATGAAACTGACCATGAACCTGCCATTACAACACGTCCACTGGAGACAGTTTCCATAGCTTTTACCGTTCTCAAGTGAAAACCCTTTCCCAACTCTACTTTTGATCAATCCCTGTAACCTGTAACATTCCGTTTAGTGTTTAGAAACCTCATCCACTTTTCTATAACTGACCAATGAACCTGAACATACCAACGTCCACTGGAAGACGTTCCTAGCTTTAACCGTTCTCACGTTACAACCCTTTCCCACTCTACTTTAATGTATCAATACAGTAACTTTAACGATTCCTTGTTTGTTGTAGAACTCATCCAGCTTATTTTTACTGACATGAACCTGCCATAACACGTCCACTTAAACGTGTATAAGTTTACCGTTCATCACATTGACAAACCTTCCTCCAACTCTAGCTGTATGTAATCAGCCAGTAACTTGTGACTTCCTGTTGTTAGAACCCATCCACTTGTTTATTAAACATGACCACGACCCTGCCTAAATACGTCCACTGACTGAAGAGCAGTTCCATAGCTTTACCGTTCTCACATGACAAACCCTTTCCAACTCTACTTTATGTCTCAATCACCACGTAACTTGTAACAGTTCCATTGTTTGTAGAAACTCATCCAGCTTTTTATATAAACTGACGCATGAAACCTGCCATAACAAACGTCCACTGGTACAGACAGTTCCATTACTTTAACCGTCTTCACAGTACAACAACCCTTTCCCAACCTCATACTTGTATGTATCAAACCAGTAACTGGTAACTTCCTTGTTTTGTAAAACTCATCCAGCTTTTTATTAAACTGACCGAACGACCTGCCATAACAACGTCCACTGGAAGACGTCCATATAGCTTTCCGTTCGCTCACGGTGACAACTCTCTTTCCCACTCTACTTTGAGTGATCAACACGTAAGCTTGTACATTCCTTGTTTGTAGAACCCCATCCAAGCTTTTTATTAACTGACAATGATCCCTGCCATACAAACGTCCACTGGAAGACAGTTCCATAGCTTTACCGCTTCTCACAGTGACAAACCCTTTCCCACTCTAACTTATGTATCATACCAGTAACTTGTAACATTCCTTGTTTGGAGAAACACCATCCAGCGTTTATTAAACGACCATGAACCTGCCATAACAACGTCCACTGGAAGACAGTTCCATAGCTTTACCGTTCTCACAGTGACAAACCCTTTCCAACTCTACTTTATGTATCAATCCCAGTAACTTGTAACATTCCTTGTTTGTAGAAACCTCATCAGCTTTTATTTAAACTGACCAATAACCTGCATAACACTTCCACTGAAGACACGTTCCATAGCTTAACCGTTTTCTCACAGTTACAACCCTTTCCCAACTCTACTTTATGTTCATTACCAGTAACTTGTAACATTCCTTGTTTGTAGAAAATCATCCAGCTTTTTATTAAACTGACCAATGAACCTGCCATACAACGTCACTGGAGACAGTTCCATAGCTTTACCGTTCTCACAGTGAAACCCTTTCCCAACTCTACTTTATGTATCAATCCAGTACTTGTACATTCCTTTGTTTGTAGAAACTCAAAAAAACTCCCAACTTTATAAACTGAACCTAAATGAACCTGCCATACAAACGCCACTGGAAGACAGTTCCATAGCTTTACCGTTCTCCACAGTGACAAACCCTTTCCCAACTCTACTTTATGTATCAATCCAGGAACTTTTAACATTCCTTGTTTGTAGAAACCATCCAGCTTTAATTAAACTGACCATGAACCTGCCATAACCCGTCCACTAGACATTCCTATAGCTTTACCGTTCTCACATGTACAAACCCTTTCCCAACTCTACTTATGTATCAAACCAGTAACTTGTAACATTCTTGTTTGTAGAAACCCATCCAGCTTTTATTAACTGACCAAGAACCCCTTCCCATAACAACGTCCACTGGAAGACAGTTCATAGCTTTAAACCGTTCTCTTTTTACCAGTGACAAAAACCTTTCCACCACGTCTGACTTTATGTTATGCAATCAGTCACTGTAACAGTCCTTGTTTGAAGAAACTCTCCAGCTTTTAGTAACTGACCAATGACCTGCCTAACAAGTCACTGGAAGACAGTTCCATAGCTTTACCATTCTCACAGTGACAACACCCTTTCCAACTCTACTTATGTCATCAATCCAGTAACTTGTAACATTCCTTGTGTAGAACTCCTCCAGCTTTTTATATCAACTGACCGAATGAACCTGCCATAACAAACAACGTCCACTGAAGTACAGTTCCATACTTTACCGTTCTCACAGATGACAAACTCCTTTCCCAACCTCTACTTTATATGTATCAAATACCATAACTTGTATACATTCCTTTTTGTAGAAACTACATCCAGCTTTATTAAACTGACCAATGACCTCCATAACAAACGTCCACTGGAAGACATTCCATAGCTTTACCGTTCCACAGTGACAAACCTTTCCACTCTACTTATTATCCAATACCATAACTTGTAATCCTTTTTGTAGAACATCCACGCTTTTTATAACGACCATGAACCTGCCTAAAGAGTCCACTGGGACAGTCCATAGCTTTACCGTTCTCAACAGTGAAAAACCCTTCCCACTCTACTTTAGTTCAATCAGTAACTTCTAACATTCCTTGTTTGTAGAACCCTCCGCTCTTTTTTATTAACTGACCAATGAACCTGCACATAACAACGTCCTGGAGACAGTTCCAGACTTTTAAACCGTCTCAAACATGAAACAAAACCCTTTCCCCAACTTACTTTAGTGTATCAATAACACCGTAACTGTAACAATCCTGTTTGTAGAAACTCCATCCAGCTTTTATATTAAACTGACCATGAACCTTCATAACAACGTCCACTGGAAGACAGTTCCCTAGCTTTACCTGTTCTCACAGGACCAAACCCTTTCCCAACTCTCCTATGTTCAATATCCAGTACTTGTAACTTGTTTTGTGAGACACCTCATCCACATTTTTTTTAAAAATATGTCCAATAGAACCTTCCATCAACACGTCCATGGCACGACACAGTAAAACACTTTTAATCCCTATAATCCATACCTCTGCTTTCTACAAGCAATACCATGCTCCTATCGTTGGCTGGACTAGTTAGTCAATAATCACTTTACTTTTTTTAATCTGGATACATAACTAAGTCAACAGCTAGGTAAGGAGAACTTACATTGTGCACTTCCTTGATCATCACTGACATGTCCCAACCTTTACTGATTCAATTAAATAATGCGGCTATAGTTGATATTAAATCCTTAAAACAGTTACGGGAAACCCATCAGATTGAAATCATCGACCGGACAGAACCTCCTGACACTACTGACAGAAAGATTATAGCTAGCCCCAACAAGACCCTTTGGCACCCAACTTAGCACTTTATATAATTGGAGAACACCTATTAACAATACTCTCATCATCCTGTCATTACCATTTTCTATCATGTACAAAGGACTCACCCAGAACCAACTAGTACATTACCTATTCTTAGTCGCCTATGGGGGACTGTATCAGCCTTATACCAAAATTCCACTTAACTACACTATTTATATAATCGGTATCTTATTGTAAAATACCACTTGTGATCGTACAATACACCGTTTTTTTTACCAATATTCTAAGCTCCGTGTATTGAAATCGATAACGTAAATACCATACGGTCATATGGGTAATATACGACCCAGCAGCTGGATTAGAAAGTTAACTATCGTAACAAAACATGTCGTTCTTTTAGAATAACTAATCTGTATTTTTTACGATAGAATTACCATATGTTCCCTTGATTTACACTTTCCATAGCCGTTCACCACTAGAGAGCTTTAAGACTTACCGAGGCCTCGTATTACGTACTAGGCCTTTTTCAAATTCAGAATTACATCGCTTTTTGCCAGGAGAATTAAAATATAAACATCTAATTCAATAAAATTCTACTTAAAAGGTGTAACTTGCCCCCACCAATCAGATTTTAGTTTCAAATGTTAAATAGATCTGATGGTGGGAAAATTAGCACATTTTAAACGATAAGCTTTTTATTGAATAACCCTGATACATTCTCTATGACGGGATGTATATCTGGTCCATTTATAGATCAATTAACTTACATTAGATGTTTACTGAACCATAATGCTCAGTTACATAGTCTTCTAAAGTGTGCATCTGGTATACCACATTACTTGCTCACTACATATTATTCTTTGGACTATCTTCACTTGGATGTTCTATATATAGATGGTATTTACGAGATAAAAAAATACTCATTCAATTGGTCTGCTTATTGAAATTTCCTCTTCGACTACTTTCTGTATCTATTCCCTGAAATATATTCATCACAGATTGACATCTAAGACTTTTTTATCCAGAAAAATTTGCTTCTTAAATTAAATTGCTCTTTAACACCATTGGCTACTTTTTTTTCCGAGCACTAAAGTTTTTAAATAGACCTAGATACCTCTGCACCAAATGCATGTTTTTAAACTTCATTACCAAGCTTTCCATCTTGGCGGGAACATTTTACCACTATTACTATTAACAAGCTTCCATCGTGGCGTGAACTTTACCTATTACTATTACAAGCTTCCATTTGGCGGGACATTTACTCTATATTAACAAGCTTCCATCTTGGTGGGAGATTTAACACTATTACTATTACAAGCTTCCATCTTGGCGGGAAATTTACCCTATTACTATTAACCAAGCTTCCATCTTGGCGGGAACATTTACACTATTACTATTAACAGCTTCCATCTTGGGGAAATTTACACTATTACTATAACAAGCTTCCATCTTGGCGGGAACATTTACACTATTACATTAACCAGCTTCCATCTGGTGGGAGAATTTACACTATTACTATTAACAAGCTTCCCATCTTGGCGGGAAATTTACACTATTCTATTAACACTTCCTGGCGAGAGATTTACACTATACTATTAAGCTTCCATCCTGGTGGAGAATTTACACTATTACCTATTAACAGCTTCCATCTTGGTGGGAGAATTTACAACTATTACTATTACAACTTCCATCTTGGTGGGAGAATTTACACTCATTACGATTTAACGCTTCCATCTTGGGTGGAGATTTCACTATTACTATAACAACTTCCATCTTGGTGGAGAATTTACACTATTACTATTAACAAGCTTCCATCTTGGGTGGGAGAATTTACATATTACTATTAACAAGCGTTCCATCTTGTGGGGATGAATTTACCATTACTATTAACACTTCCATTTTGGGCATTTACCTATTCTATTAACAAGCTTCCATCTTGGTGGGAGAATTTACACTATTACTATTAACAAGCTTTCCCATCTTGTGAAAATTTACCCTATTACTATTAGCTTCCATCTTGGTGGGAATTTACACTATACTATTAACAAGCTTCCACTTGGGGAAATTACACTATTACTATTCAAAGCACTTCTATCTTGGTGGAGAATTTACACTATTACTATTAACAGCTTCCATCTGTGGAAATTTCAACTATTACTAGTAACTTCCATCTTGGGGAATTTACACTATTACTATTAACAAGCTTCATCTTGGTGGGAAATTCCACACTTACTATTAACAAGCTTCCATCTTGGAGAATTTACACTATTACTATTAACCAAGCTTCCATCTTGGTGGGAGAATTTACACTATTACTATTAACAAGCTTCCATCTTGGTGGGAGAATTTACACTATTACTATAACAAGCTTCCATCGGGTGGGGATGAATTACCTATTACTATTAAAAGCTTCCACTTTGGTGGGAATTTACACTATTACTATTAACAAGCTTCCATCTTGGTGGAGAAAATTACACTATTACTATTAACCACTTCCATCTGGGGGGAGAATTTACACTATTACTATTAACACTTCCATCTTGGTGGGAGAATTTACACTATTACTATAACAAACTTCTCTTGGTGGGAGAATTTACACATTACTATTAACAAGCTTCCATCTTGTGTGGAGAATTTACACATTACTATTAACAACATCTTCATCTTGGTGGAGAATTTACCTATTACTATTAACAGCTCCATCTTGGTGGGAGAATTTACTATAACTATTAACAAGCTTCCATCTGGTGGGAGAATTACACTATTACATTAACAAGCTTCCATCTTGGTGGGAGAATTTACACTATACTATTTAACAAGCTTCCATCTTGGTGGGAGAATTACAACTATTACTATACCAAGCTTCCATCTTGGTGGAGAATTACACTATTACTATTAACAAGCTTCCATCTGGTGGGAGAATTTACACTATTACTATTAACAAGCTTCCATCTTGGGGGAGAATTACACTATTACTATTAACAGCTTCTATCTTGGTGGGAGAATTTACACTATTACTATTAACAAGCTTCTCATCTTGGCGGGAGAATTTACACTATTACTATTAACAAGCTTCATCTTGGTGGGAGAATACACTATTACTATTAACAAGCTTCCTCTGGTGGGAGAATTTAACCTATACTATTAACAGACACTTCCATTTTGGTGGAGAAATTCCACTATTACTATTAACAACTTCCATCTTGGTGGAGAATTACACTATTACTATTAACAAGCTTCCATCTGGTGGGAAATTTACACTATTACTATTAACAAGCTTCATCTTGGGGGAGAATTTACACTACTATTACAAGCTTCCATCTTGGGGAGGAATTTACACTATTACTATTAACAAGCTTCCATCTTGGTGGGAGAAATTACACTATTACTATTAACCAGCTTCCATCTTGGTTGGAGAATTTACACTATTACTATTAACAAGCTTCCATCTTGGTGGGAAAATTTACACTATTACTATTAACAAGCTTCTATCTTGGTGGGAGAATTTACATCTATTACTATTAACAAGCTTCCATCTTGGTGGGAGAATTTACACTATTACTATTAACAAGCTTCCATCTGGGGGAGAATTTACCTATTTATTAACAAGCTCCATCTTGGTGGCGGAATTTACACTATACTGTTAACCAAGCTTCCATCTGGTGGAGAATTTACACTATTACTATATTAAACGCTTCCATCTTGGTGGGAAATTTACACTATTACTATTAACAAGCTTCCATCTTGTGGGAGAATTTACACTATTACTATAACAAGCTTCCATCTTGGTGAAGAATTACACTATTACTATAACCGCTTCCATCTTGGTGGGAGAATTTACACTATTACTATTAACAAGCTTCCATCTTGGTGGGAAAATTTACACTATTCTATTAACAAGCTTCCATCTTGGTGGGAGAATTTACACTATACTATTAACAAAGCTTCCATCTTGGTGGGAGAATTACACTAGTACTATTAACAGCTCCATCTTGGTGGGAGAATTTCACACTATTATTATTAACAAGCTTCATCTGGTGGAGAATTTACACACTATTACTATACAGCTTCCATCTGGGGGAGTAATTACAATTATTATTAACAAGCTTCCATCTTGGTGGAAATTTACCTATTACTATTAACAAGCTTCTATCTGTGGTGGGATAATTACACTATTACTATTAACAAGCTTCCATCTTGGCTGGAGAATTTACACTATTACTATTAACAAGCTCCATCTTGGGGAGAATTACACTTATTACTATTAACAAGCTTCCATCTTGGTGGGAGAATTTACACATATCTATTAACAAGCTTCCATCTTGGTGGAGAAATTACACTATTACTATTAACAGCTTCCATCTGGTGGGAGAATTTACACTATCTATTACAAGCTTCCATCTTGGTGGGATTTTACACTATTACATTAACAAGGCTTCTACTGGTGGGAGGAAATTTACACTATTACTATTAACAAGCTTCCATCTTGGTGGGAGAATTTACACTATTACTATTAACAAGCTTCCATCTTGGTGGGAGAATTTACACTATTACTATTAACAAGCTTCCATCTGGTGGGAGAAATTACACTATTACTATTAACCAGCTTCCATCTTGGTGGAGAATTTACACTATTACTATTAAAGCTCCATCTTGGTGGAAAATTACACTATTACTATTAACAAGCTTCTATCTTGGTGAGAATTTACACTATTACTATTAACAAGCTTCCATCTTGGTGGAGAATTCACTATTACTATACAAGCTTCCATCTTGGTGGAGAATTTACATTCATATTATTAACAGCTTCCATCTTGGGGGAGAATTACACTATTACTTTTAACAAGCTTCCATCTTGGTGGGAGAATTTACACTATTACATATTAACAAGCTTCCATCTTGTGGAATTTACACTTATTACTATTAACAAGCTTCCATTTGGCGGGAGAATACACTATTACTATTAACAAGCTTCCATCTTGGTGGGAGAAATTTACACTATTACTATTAACACGCTTCCATCTTGTGGGGAGAATTACACTAGACTATTAACAAGCTTCCATCTTGGTGGAGAATTTTACACTTTACTATTAACAAGCTCCATCTGGTGGTGGGAAATTTACACTATTACTATTAACAAGCTTCATCTTGGTGGGGGAATTTACACTATTACTATTAACAGCTTCCTCTTGGTGGGAGAATTTAACACTATTATATTAACAAAGCTTCCATCTTGGGTGGGGAATTTACACTATTACTATAACAAGCTTCCATCGGGGGGATTTACACTATTACTATTAACAAGCTTCCCATCTTGGTGGGGAAATTTACACTATTACTATCAAGCTCCCTCTTGGGTGGAGAATTACACTAGTACATAACAAGCTTCCATCTGGGTGGGAGATTTACACTATACTAACAGCTCCATCGTGGTGGGAGAATTTACACTATATTATTAAAAAGCTTCCATCTTGGTGGGAGAATTTACACTATTACTAAACAAGCTTTCCATCTGGGTGGAGTAATTTACACTATTATTATTAACAAGCTTCCATCTTGGGGGGGAATATACACTATTACATAACGCTTCATCTTGTGGGATTAAGTACATCGAGATCATTAACAAGCTTCATCTTGGCTGGAGAATTTACACAACTAATTAACACAGCTTCCATCTTGGTGGAGAATTTACACTATTACTATTAACAAGCTTCCATCTTGGTGGGAGAATTACACTATTACTATTAACAAGCTTCATCTTGGGGAGAATTAACATATTACATCCAGCTTCCATCTTGGTGGGAAGAATTACACTATTACTAAACAAGCTTCCATCTTGGCGGGAATTTAGTCACACTATTACTATTAACAAGCTTCTATCTTGGGGGAGAATTGACACATTACTATTAACAAGCTTCCATCTTGGTGGAGAATTTACACCTATTACTATTAACCAAGCTTCCATCTTGGTGGGGAGAATTTACACTATACTATTAACAAGCTTCCTCTTGGTGGAGAAATTACACTATTACTATTAACCACTTCCATCTTGGTTGGGAATTTACACTATACTATTAACAACTTCCATCTGGGTGGAAATTTACACTATTAATATTAACAAGCTTCTATCTTGGTGGGAGAATTTACACTATTACTATTAACAAGCTTCATCTTGTGGGAGAATTTACACTATTACTATTAACAAGCTTCCATCTTGGTGGGAGAATATTCCACCTATTATTAACAACTTCCATCTTGGTGCGAATTTACACTAACTGTTAACAAGCTTCCATCTTGGTGGGAGAATTTACACTATTACTATTACAAGCTTCCATCTTGGTGGAAATTTACACTATTTACTATTAACAAGCTTCCATCTTGGTGGAGAATTTTACCTATTATATAACAAGCTTTCCATCTTGGTGGAGAATTACACATTATAAACTAGCTCATTTGGTGGGAGATTTACTACTATTACTATTAACACAGCTTCCATCTTGGTGGGAGAAATTTACACTATTACTATTAACAAGGCTTGCATCTTGGTGGGAGAATTTACACTATTACTATTAAACAAGCTTCCATCTTGGTGGGAGAAGTACACTATTACTATTAACAAGCTTCCAATCTTGGGTGGGAGAATTTACACTATTATATTAACAAGCTTCCATCTTGGAGAATTTACACTATTACGTATTAACAAGCTTCCATCTTGGTGGGAAAATTTACTCTATTACTATAACAGCTTCATCGTGGTGATAATTTACACTATTACTATTACAAGCTTCCATCTTGGTGGGAGAATTACACTATTACTTAACATGCTTCATCTTGTGCGGGAGAATTTACACTATTACTTATTAACAGCCTTCCATCTGGTGGAGAATTTACCCTATACTATTAACAAGCTTCCATCTTGGCTGTACCACTGCAAACCGGGACATTCTCCGTTGCGTTTTCTAACTTTAAAAACAATTCAAACCTTCTGCTTTCTTGTCCTTTAACCCTGAATGGGAGAGACACAAACACACTGTGCAAGGCACATACACTGGATATTAGTGTTTCTCTGAAAGGTGATTAACCGATAGGAACTTACTTCACCTCCCTGTTTTATTACTTAGTCTGATCCAAATCCTCCACATACAATTTCTTTTTAAATGGCTCTTCAATATCTTCATTTATTAAAAAAAAAGTATTAAGCTGAAATGTTTATTTTTTAAAGTACTTAAAATACTTTATTTTATAAAAAAAAATAATTGACCTAGGGCTAACCCTTATGGTGCTGGGTAATAAACGTATCCTTGGTATTTACTGTTCATTACACTCACCTGTCTATACAAAGCCTGTTGGATCATGGTCTACGTATCTGTAATGGTTAAAATAGGTAAATGTCGTCCATCTCTAGATTGCGATTCCTTTATCATAACCCAGATCATTATCCCAAACAATCAGATAATAATCACACCTTCTCCATTCACAATATTACTGTGAAATGCAGTTAATCAGCCTTTTATATACCACTAGCAATGCCTTCAGGGACCTCTCTTGTTTTCAAACGTTAGACGATTGGTAATCCCTACTGATATCGGATGTTCATTGTAACTATAATTTATTCCCTGTGGGCACATAACAAATTTTATTTTTTATTTTAATCTATCTATCTATCTATCTATCTATCTATCTATCTATCTATCTATCTATCTATCTATCTATCTATCTATCTATTATCTATCTATCCATCTATCTATCTATCCATCCATCCATCCATCTATCCATCTATCATCTATCTCTCTATCTATCTATCTATCTATCTATCTATCATCTATCCATCCATCCACCCATCCATCCATCTATCTATCTATCTATCATCTATCTATCTATCTATCATCTATCTATCCATCTATCCATCTATCCATCTATCCATCTATCCATTTATCCATCTATCCATCTATCCATCTATCCATCTATCTATATTATCTATCATCTATCATCTATCTATCTATCTATCCATCCATCCATCCATCCATCCATCCATCCATCCATCCATCCATCCATCCATCCATCCATCTATCATCTATCTATCCATCCATCCATCCATCCATCCATCTATCTATCTATCTATCCATCCATCCCATGCGTTTATTGCATAAATCAGAAGTATATAGTAGACAGGGAGAGAAAATAGCCCCTGGATTGGACATTGGGCTCACAGCCTACAAGGCACTCCCGCTGCATATAAAGTGGCAACATTGAATAAAAAGAGGGGGGCAAACTGACACCCAATAAGACAGGTGGACCTGTTGTGGATGCTCAAGTAAGAATAAAAACTTACATTTCATTAGATATCATTAAAACCCATAAATATAATATATACACATAAGAGCTAAAAAAACACCCTCTCCCTGCACATAATTGGCCTCAATACATATCAATAAGTGAATGGCAGAAGTACAGCACAACCCAATTCCAGGATCTGCAGAAAAAGGGGTAAGATTAGATCTCACCCACCAGCCTCTCACCCGCCGGCCAGCCAGAGCCCCAAGTCCAATCCGGGGCTATTTCTTTCCCCCCTCTACTATATATTTACCCTTTCTCTCCGGAATTCAGTATGCACTCATCTAACAATGTTGCTGCCTGTGGCCCTGGGCCGTCTAGCAGGCAGGCTTTTAGCACTCATCTTTGCTGTGTGATATCTAAGGGAGGGCAGCATGGTTGGAAATGTGAGTAAGTGATTTCAGCTGCTGGAAGTGTGGACATGCAATGGGGGATCTTATTTATTTTTGATATTGTTGTCCTTTAAATATAAATCAGATGTATCTCTGAGGCAAGTGGCTTTATTTTCTACCAAAGGCTGCAAGTAGTGATCCACGTATTGAGATAGTGGCTCCAGCAGCAATCCAACCCCAGACACTATCGGGCATCTGGGGGGATGTTCATGCGTTTTTTGGATCTTTGGTAGCAAGTACAGGATTGTACAAATAAAAAGACAAAAACATTTTTTAAAACTAGTGCAACAATTTTGCACTAAACTTAATGCCATTACACCTGTGGAGTAAGGACTCGATGCTGTAAGTCGTATCTTACCTGACCGGGACCCCACAATGCAGTAAGTATTTTTTTTTTTTTTTTACAGCATTGGCTGTTTTTTTAATAAAAGGTAAACAAGAGGAAGAAACTTCTAATAGGATGAACATCTGTGTCCGCATGTCTGCATATTGTTCAAAACTTACTTAAAGGGCATGTCCACCCCAAAAATGTACAGGGAGATTCAATAAAAGTTCTTATCGTTTAAAATGGGGCTAATTTTACCCCAACCAATCACATCTTATTTAACATTTGAAAGCTAACATCTGATTGGTTGGAGCAAAATTAGCACCATTTTTAATGATTAGAACTTTTATTGAATAACCCTGATAGTCTCTAACAGAACACCCCCCAAAAGCTAAGATCTGTTTTACTTACAGTTTGCAACCATTGGCCGACATCACGGCCAATGGTTGACTGCCAATACCGAAGGAACCTCTGCTATTGCTGCTCGGGCACGTAAAGGGCACGTAAAGGCCATGTAAAGGCCACGTAAAGGCCACGTAAAGGGCACGTGCAGTAGCAGCAGAGGTGTGGGCTAAGCAGCGCAGGATCGGTGGTTTATAAGGCTTCTTACACAGCGCGGGAACATCTTTGCAAACTGTAAGTAAAACGGATCTTAGATTTTGGGGGGGTTTCTGTTAGATACCGTATATATTTTGCTTTGAGGAAGAGTTTTAATGAGAATGAGAAATTTATTGGCAATATGAAGGATTTTGATTCATTTATTTTATGGTATGATATATTTCCAAAGTTCTTGAATAGATTTTGGAGGTGGATCATGGTTGCTATTGGTTTCGTTAAAGTGAGGATTAGATCATCTGCATATAGTCCCAATTTGTGTTCTATATTTCCAATTTTAATTCCTGCGACATTTTTATTGTTTCTGATGGCTTCTGCTAATGGTTCGATAGCTAGGTCGAATATCAGTGGGGAAAGAGGACACCCTTGTCTAGTTCCGTTAGACAATAAAAAAGGGTCTGATAACATATTTGATATGAAAACTTTTACTGTTGTATAAAGTTAGTATAGCATTTTTGAGCCATCCTTTTATATTGTATTTATCTAGTATACATTCCAAATAGTTTCAATTTAATCTATCGAAGGCCTTTTCGGCGTCTAATGTGATTATTAATGTGGATATGTTGTGTTTGTTTGACCAATCTATTATATTTATGAGTTTTCTAGTATTGTATCCTGGTTGTCTATTTTGGATAAATCCAACTTGATCATTGTTTAATAGTGTGGGTAAAATTGGTTGTAATCTTGTTGCTAATATCTTTGAGTAAATTTTGAGATCTGTATTAAGTAGGGAGATTGGTCTATAATTAGTCATTATAGCAGGAGCCTTATTGTGTTTTAGAATAGGGACAATTGTGTCATTTCTTTCGGAAATTATTGTTTTTCTATAGCGGGTGGGAGTGTCAGTGAGGCCACTGATAGGATGGACACACCTACGAAGTGGACCTATCCGGGAACCTAATTGGACCTTGTCAGAAAAATAGGAGGGGGACGGAGATCGAAGTTGAGGGGCGGGCACTGTCATTGGGCTATTTAAAGTTTTGCTGTGTTACAACACCCATGTCTTGAGAACGACCCGTTGTTGGGTTGAAACGCGTCGACACACATGTTATAAACAATAAATATTGTTTAAACTGAGGATTCCCAGGAGTGCTCCGATCCTTTGGTTATTGTGATATTCTACATGTTCACGGAGGCACCCGGGTGGTTGTGAAAGGAGGACGAGGAGAGCCGCTCCACCTTAGTTAATACAGTCGTTATATATTATAGTACAGATCCATAATTGTAGTTATAGTTATCTTAGCTATTGTAAATATTGAGATAAATCCTGAGATCGGGTCTGACTGTTCATATGATTTAGTTTCAGTTATGTAGTTTTGTACATTTTGTTCCAGTTCCATTATTCCTCTCTCTCCCCCTTCATCCCTCAACCCCCCCCCCCCCCCCACCCCCCACACTCGACCCCTCCTGGTCTAGATCTTTTAATCTTTATAGGAGAAAAGTTTTCAGAGGTACTTTTCTTTTTTTGTTTTGTTTACTTTTGTGTACCTTTTTTCCCTTTTTTATTTCCTTTTCGTTTAATTTTGTATACTGTCGGTCTCTGATTTTATTTTGGTAGGTTTAGATTATTTCCATTCTTGTTGTATTCTTTTGGGAGAATCGTAGTTGTTTTTTGGTGGTGTGGTTGTTGGGGCCATCTGTGGTCTCCAAATTTTCCATTCCTTTAGCAGGGATTCTGCTTCTTTTGTTGTTGAGGTTATGAACCATTTATCTCCATATAGTATGTTTAGCTTTGTGGGAAATCCCCATCTGTAGTTTATGTTTATGTCACGGAGAATTTTGGTTATGTCACTAAATTGTCTTCTTTGTGCTATGGTTATAGGAGACAGATCTGGGAACAGTTGTATTTGTTGAAATTTGATCGGTACTGCTGTTTTATCTCTCATTGCCTTCAATAATCTCTCTTTTATTTGATAAAAGTGAATTCTTAGTATAACATCTCTTGGTGCTTGGGCTGGAGCTTGTTTGGGTTTAGGTAATCTATGGATCCTGTCGGTTACAAGATCCAGCTCTGTTGCATCTGGTAATAAACATTTAAACAAGTCCAGAGTGTATTCTAGAAGTTGTGGCTGTTTTATGGATTCAGCGATCCCTTTGGTTTGTGATTCCAAAAGTTCCTTTAGAATGGAGACTGTTAAGGGGCGGTCTGCTTCCAGAATATTTAAATGGTGCTAATTTTGCCAAAACCAATCAGATCTTATTTAACATTTGAAAGCTAACATCTGATTGGTTGGGGCACCATTTTTAGCACCATTTTAAATGATAAGAACTTTTATTGAATAACCCTAAATATGCTGAATAATTCAGCATAAATTCAATAAAAGTTCTTATTATTAAAAATGGAGCTAATTTTGCCTCAACCAATCAGAGCTTATTTAACATTTGAAAGCTAACATCTGATTGGTTGGGGCAGAATTAGCACCATTTTTAACAATAAGAGTTTTATTGAATAACCCTTCATTTTTAAGTATTTAGTACTGTTTTCTAACCTACGTTTATTACAAGATTTTTGTTTTTGAATATATGCAAATATAAGAAAAAGGTGGAATCATGGGAAAGCATAGGAAATAATTGGAAATGTTTTTTCTCAGAGGAAGATTAAAGGAAAATTGTGTTGATTACCATTTTCTCACTGTGTGGCACTTTAGCACCTTCTTTCAATGAACTGCTCAAATGAAAAATTTTCTAATTGCAGAGAAAGTGTGTAATTCACTGTTACCGCTAAAAGGGAAGTATTTCTTATTAAACAGATTAAAGGGAAAGTGTGTAATCTGTTTCTTTAAAGGGACACTATACTGAAAAAATGACTTTGCCTCATCTTAATCTATAATTGAATACATGTAAGAAGCACTTACTCTGATCTGTGTGTGTTGCTGCATGCCTTCAATCCAGCACACATTTTGTTTAGGAGCAGTATCCCCCCCTCCCTCTTTTAACCACTCCCACTTCCATCTGACATGACTTTTCCCCCACAAACCAACTGTCAAGCCTGCACACAGCATTCCGACTGTCAAATCTGTCACCATTCCAGTTACAGTAACTACTCACAGAAGAATAGTTATTGAGAGCAAGGAACTTGATTGACAGCTGAAATATAAGAAGTTTTAGATTGGATATCTAAAGAAATAGGGGACAGATCAACAAAAAAATGATACAGTGGTGATTGGGAAGAATTCTAGTTTCCAGTTATAGTCAATTTAAAATAACCTATTTTTTGGTTTAGATGCCCTTTAAGTAAAAAAAACATTAAAGGGAAAATGTTGTATTTACCATTTTTCTCAATGCAGAGATTAAATGGTAAATTAAACATTTTCTAGATTCTTATTTTTCAGCTAAAATGCTAACAGGGAGATTCAATAAAAGTTCTTATTCTTAAAAATGGTGCTAATTTTGCTCCAACCAATCAGATGTTAACTTTCAAATGTTAAATAAGATCTGATTGGTTGTGGCAAAATTAGCACCATTTTTAACAATGAAGGGGGTTATTTGGAAAATACCAGTTACTGGTGATCATAGAAAAAAATTAACCAATTATTATTATTATGATGGTGCCATCTTCCGAGCAATGTTCCCTCTAATATTCAATTGGAAGTGTGAGCAAATATATATTTTCTGTGCACATTCAAGATAAAATTGTGTTAGCTACGCGTAGCAGTTCTTACAGTTCAGCAAATTTTTGAGTCTCAGAGCTTAAAGCGAAGACTTCTTCAATGATAATAACATTAGTACAGTTATATCAGGCCTTGCCTAGAAGAGCTTACCATCTAATCACTTTAACTCACACATACAGCCTACAGAAGCACTATACTCTTTACTAATTAGCAATTTATAGAAAGGAGGATGTTCTCTAAGACCCCAGTTTTACATGACATGAATTTTGTATAACGAAAATAAGAATTGAAACAGAATAATGAGTCTATATTAAACAATTGTAATTGTTGTTCAAAACAACTTTTCAAAAAGACAATTTGTTTAATTCTCAAAACATAAAAAACAAAGACCTCCCTATTTTTAAAACAAATCAGTTACATCACACCTTAAGTGAGCTCACACTGCTCACATCCTTGTATATGGTTTACTCATTGGATCAAAGTCTATTTACTAGAAGGGTGGATGAAATCTCTCACGGTCAGTTGTTGGGTGTAGTGTTAGAGTGTGTGGAAGGTTGTAATAAATACTCCTATACCACAAGTAGTGTTTGTGAGATTGATTTCAGCCCAGCATGTTCTGTTATTTACTAGAATAACTGTAAACCATCAGATAGGTGAAGATGCCTGTAAATCGTCCACTCAACCATCCATACCTGTCCAGAAATTCCGTCAGCCGGAATCACAACTGGCAGAAGTTTTCCAAAACACATTGGGTTATAAAAGTCAATGCGATGTAGTGTAACTTTAGTCCTTATGACAATAAACAAGCTCATATTAAGCCTTTTACTCTTACTACGAACCATAGCATAGCCACATTCCCAGAAGTCTCTCCCCTTTTACTTTCACTCTACACAATGCAAAGCGTATGAAAAATACTCAATAAATTACACAGTGATTTCAATGCATTTTTGAAATTTGTTTTTGTGTTTTTTATGCATTTTATTCCTCTTCCCAATAAACTTTCATTGAGAGCCAGCAGTGCATTATGAAATGCAACACACAAAATGCAGAAGTATGAATGGTACTATGACATTTTTCCCTAAAGCGTGCATTATAAAAACATGACAAACCGTGTCTAGCATGTAAGGATAAGTTTAGCCATGGCTTTTCTAATCTCTTTGTTCCTGAGGCTATATATAATGGGATTAAACAATGGAGTTACAATAGTATTGAGCAGTGATAAGATCTTGTTCACATGTAATGAATATCCTCTTGCTGGGGCTAAATAAAGAGTGATCAGTGTCCCGTAATATATGGAAACCACAGTGAGGTGGGAACTACAAGTTGAGAAGGCTTTCTGTCTACCGGATGTGGTAGATATTTTCAAAATGGCCATAGAGATGCAGATATATGTTCCAATAACCAATAGAAACTGTAAAACACATATCACAATAACTATGGCGGAGACATGAATTTCTACAGCTGAAGTATCAGAGCAAGATAGTTCTAGTAATGGAGCGAGATCACAGAAGAAATGGTCAATGATGTTGGGACCACAGAAATTCAAACGAGATACAAGAACATTAGTTATCATTGCGAGAATAAAACCCGTCACCCAGGGCCAAACAGCCAAGTAACAACACCGTGTATGGTTAATGATAGTCCTATAGAGCAACGGGCTGCAAATAGCAATGTATCGATCATAGGACATCACAGTAAGAAGGCAGCACTCTGTGATAGCAGAGGCACCAAAGAAAAACAACTGTATGTGGCAGGAAGTGAGAGATGTTGGACTCCTACCCAACATTATGACTTTCAGAGCATTTGGGGCCACATTTGTACTAATCAATATGTCACAGAGAGAAAGGTGACCAAGGAAAAAATACATTGGGGACCAGAACTGGTGACCAGTAGAAACCAAGTGGATGATGAGAAGATTCCCAGTTACAGTTGCAACGTAGAAGATAAAAACTGTCAGGAAGACCGGGAATTGGAATTGGTGAAGATTGAAAAATCCAATAATCAGAAATTCATGGACCGAAGTGTAATTGACTTGAGGAGTTTCCTGCAGGTTTAATCACACGATGTAACATATAATATAAAATAAATGTTAATAACGTTAATAATAATAATGATAATGATAATTAGTGATATTTACATATCTGGGTAATGGTGTGTGAATGCGTTTCTATGGTGTGTATTTTTGTATTTGTCCATTTGTGTGTTTACTCTATGTTTACTTCTATGTCTGTGTATGTATATTGGTGCATGTTGTATGTCCATATATTTGTGCATATATGTTGGTGTGTGTTGTTTGTCAATATCTTTACACGTTTATGTTGGTACTGTTTGTCCCTCTATGTTGGTGTGGGTTGTATGTCTAAAGTTTTGTTCATGTATGTTAATGTTGTGTGTGTTTTACATGTTTATGAATGTAATTGTGGTTTTTAATGTGCTACTGCGATATTGTGTTCTGGGTTTGTGCATTTGTAGTTAATAACATTACAGTTGTGTTAACTCTAAATCTCTGACCCCCTATTATTTTCCCATGTAGTGTTCCATGTAATTTCCTGTATCACGTGTTCCCTTTCCTTGTATTGCTCCTGATTTCATTCTGTTCCCTATTAACAAGCTTCCATCTTGGTGGGAGAATTTACACTATTACTATTAACAAGCTTCCATCTTGGAGGGAGAATTTACACTATTACTATTAACAAGCTTCCATCTTGGAGGGAGAATTTACACTATTACTATTAACAAGCTTCCATCTTGGTGGGAGAATTTACTCTATTACTATTAACAAGCTTCCATCTTGGCGGGAATTTACACTATTACTATTAACAAGCTTTCTTGGCGGGAGAATTTACACATTTACTATTAACAAGCTTCCATCCTGGGGGGAGAATTTACACTATTACTATTAACAAGCTTCCATCCTGGCGGGAGATTTACACTATACTATTAACAAGCTTCCATCTGGCTGGGAGAATTTACACTATTACTATTAACAAGCTTCCTTCTTGGTGGGATAATTTACACTATTACTATTAACAAGCTTCCTTGGGGGAAATTTACACTATTACTATTAACAAGCTTCCATCTGGCGGGGGGGATTTACACTATTACTATTAAGCTTCCATCCTGGTGGAGAATTTACACTATTATATTAACAAGCTTCCATCTTGGGCGGGAGAATTTACACTATTACTATTAACAAGCTTCCATCTTGGTGGGAGAATTTACACCTAATACTTATAACAAGCTTCCATCTTGGCGGGAGAATGACGAATTTACATTATTACTATTAACAAGCTTCCATTTGGGGGAGAATTTACATTATTATATAACAAGCTTCCATCTGGCGGGAGAAGTAATATTAACATTAACAAGCTTCATCTTGGGGGAGAATTTACACTATTACTATTAACCACTTCATCTTGGTGGGAGAATTTACAATGTTACTATTAACAAGCTTCCATTTTGGTGGGAGATTTACTCTATTACTAGTTAACAGCTCCATCTTGGTGGGAGAATTTACACTGTTACTATTAACAAGCTTCCATCTTGGTGGGAGAATTTACACTATTACTATTAACAAGCTTCCATCTTGGCGGGAGAATTTACACTATTGCTATTAACAAGCTTCCATCTTGGTGGGAGAATTTAGACTATTACTATTAACAAGCTTCCATCTTGGAGGGAGAATTTACACTATTACTATTAACAAGCTTCTATCTTGGTGGGAGAATTTACACTATTATTATTAACAAGCTTCCATCTTGGTGGGAGAATTTACACTATTACTATTAATAAGCTTCCATCTTGGTGGGAGAATTTACAGTATTACTATTAACAAGCTTCCATCTTGGCGGGAGAATTTACACTATTACTATTAACAAGCTTCCATCTTGGGAGAATTTACACTATTACTATTAACAAGCATCCATCTTGGTGGGAGAATTTACACTAATACTATTAATAAGCTTCTATCTTGGTGAGAGAATTTACATTATTACTATTAACAAGCTTCTATCTTGGTGAGAGAATTTACACTATAACTATTAATAAGCTTCCATCTGGTGGGGAATTTACCAGTATTAATTAATAAGCTTCCATCTTGGTGGGAGAATTACACTATACTATTAACAAATTTCTTTTTGGTGGGAGATTACACTACTACTATTAACAAGCTTCCATCTTGGTGGGAGAATTTACACTATTACTATTACAAGCTTCCAATTCTTGGAGGGAGAATTTACGTATTACTATTAACAAGCTTCCATCTTTGGTGGGAGAATTTACTCTATATCATAACAAGCTTCCATTTGGCGGGGAATTTACACTATACTATAACAAGCTTCCATCTTGGGGGAGAATTTACACTATTACTATTAACAGCTTCATCCTGGGGGAGAATTTACCACTATTACTATAACAAGCTTCCATCCTGGCGGGAGGGATTACACTATTACTATTAACAAGCTTCCATCCTGGCGGGAGAATTTACACTATTTACTATTAACAAGCTTCCTTCTTGGTGGGATAATTTACACTATTACTATTAACAAGCTTCCATCTGGGTGGATAATTTACACTATTTACTATTAACAAGCTTCCATCCGGGGGGGAGAATTTACACTATTACTTTAAGCTTCCATCTGGTGGAAATTACACTATTACTATTAACAAGCTTCCATCGGCGGGAGAATTTACACTATTACATATTAACAAGCTTCCATCTTGGTGGGAGATTACACTAATACTATTAACAAGCTTCCATCTTGGCGGGAGAATTTACATTATTACTATTAACAAGCTTCCATTTTGGCGGGAGAATTTACATTATTACTATTAACAAGCTTCCATCTTGGCGGGAGAAGTTACACTTATACTATTAACAAGCTTCCATCTTGGCGGGAGAATTTACACTATTACTATTAACACGCTTCCATCTTGGTGGGAGAATTTACACTGTTACTATTAACAAGCTTCCATCTTGGTGGGAGAATTTACTCTATTACTATTAACAAGCTTCCATCTTGGTGGGAGAATTTACACTGTTACTATTAACAAGCTTCCATCTTGGTGGGAGAATTTACACTATTACTATTAACAAGCATCAATCTTGGTGGGAGAATTTACACTATTACTATTAACAAGCATCCATCTTGGTGGGAGAATTTACACTTTTACTATTAACAAGCTTCCGTGTTGGCGGGAGAATTTACACTATTACTATTAACAAGCTTTCATCCTGGCGGGAGAATTTACACTATTACTATTAACAAGCTTCCATCTTGGTGGGAGAATTTACACTATTACTATTAACACAGCTTCCATCTTGGCGGGAGAATTACACATTATTACTATTAACAGCTTCCATCTTGGCGGGAGAATTACATTATTACTATGAACAAGCTTCCATCTTGGAGGAGAATTTACACTATTTTAAACTATAACAAGATTCCATTTGGCGTGAGAATTTACACTATTACTATTAACAAGCTTCCATCTGGTGGGAGAATTTACACATTACTATTAACAGCTTCATCTTGGGGAGAATTACACTATATTATTAATAGCTTCCATCTTGGTGGGAGAATTTACAGTATTACTATTACCAGCTTTATCTTGGTGGGAGAATTTACACTATTACTATTAACAAGCTTCCATCTTGGTGGGAGAATTACACTATTACTATTAAAAGCATCATCTTGCGGGAGAATTTACACTATACATTAACAAGCTTCCATTATTGTGGGAGAATTTACACTATTACTATTAACAAGCTTCCATTTGGTGGGATATTTACACTATTACTATTAACAAGCTTCCATCTTGGCGGGGAATTTACACTATACTATAACAAGCTTCCATCTTGGCGGGGAGAATTTGCACTATTACTATTAACAAGCTTCCATCCTGGCGGGAGAATTACACTATTACTATTAAAGCTTCCATCCTGGCGGGAGAATTACACTATTACTATTAACAAGCTTCCTTCTTGGTGGGATAATTTACACTATTACTATTAACAAGCTTCCATCTTGGTGGGGGAATTTACACTATTACTATTAACAAGTTTCCACTGGCGGGAGAATTTACACTATTACTATAACAGCTTCCATCTTGGTGGGAGAATTTACACTATTACTATTAACAAGCTTCATTACCCACCTGGGGGAGAATTTACATATTACTATTAACAAGCTTCCATCCTGGCGGGAGAATTTACACTATTACTATTAACAAGATTCCATTCTTTGGGGGATAATTTACATTATACTATTACAAGCTTCCATGTTGGTGGGATAATTACACTATTACTATTAACAAGCTTCCATCTTGTGGGAGAATTTACACTATACTATTAACAAGCTTCCATCTGGGGGAATTTACACTATTACTATTAACAAGCTTCCATCCTGGGGGAGAATTTACACTATTACTATTAACAAGCTCCTCTTGGTGGGAAAATTTACACTATTACTATAACAAGCTTCCATCTTGGTGGGATAATTTACACTATACTATTAACAAGCTTCCATCCTGGGGGATAATTTACATATTACCATAAGCTTCCATCCTGGCTGGAGAATTTACACTATTAATCTAAAAAAGCTCCTATTGGCGGGAGAATTTACACTATTACTATTACAAGCTTCCATCTTGGTGGGAGGGATTTACACTAATACTATTAACAAGCTCCATCTTGGCGGGAGAATTTACATTATTACTATTAACAAGCTTCATGTTGGTGGAGAATTTACACTTACTATAACAAGCTTCCATCTTGGCGGGGAATTACACTTTTTACTATTAACAAGCTTCCATTTGGCGGGGAGAATTTACACTATTACTATTAAAAGCTTCCATCTGGGGAGAATTTACACTTACTATTTAAACAAGCTCCATCCTGGCGGGAGAATTTACACTATTACTATAACAAGCTTCCATCTGGCGGGAGAATTTACACTATTACTATTAACAAGCTTCCTCTTGGTGGATAAATTTACTATTACTATTAACAAGCTTCCACTTGGTGGGGGAATTTACACTATTACTATAACAAGCTTCCATCCTGGTGGGAGAATTTACACTATACTATTACAAGCTTCCATCCTGGCTGGAGAATTTACACTATTCAAACAAGCTTCCATCTTGGGGGAGAATTTACACTATTACTATTAACAAGCTTCATCTTGGTGGGAGAATTTACACTAATAATTTAACCAAGCTTCCCTCTTGGCGGGAGAATTTACATTATTACTATTAACAAGCTTCCATCTGGTGGGGAGAATTTACACTAATACTAATAACAGCTTCCATCCTGGGGGGAGAATTTACACTATTTACTATTAACAAGCTTCATCTTGGGGGGAGAATTTACATTTACTATTTAACAAGCTTCCATCTTGGCGGGAGAATTACACTATTACTATTAACAGCTTCCATCTGGCGGGAGAATTACACTATTACATTAACAAGCTTTCCATCTTGGTGGGGAGATTTACATATTACTATTAACAAGCTTCCATCTTGGTGGGAGAATTTACACTATTACTATTAACAAGCTTCCATCTTGGGGGAGAATTTACACTTTTATTAACAAGCCTTCATTTGGCGGGGAATTTACCACATACTATTAACAAGCTTCCATCTTGGGGGAGAATTTACACTATTACTATTAACAAGCTTCCATCTTGGTGGGGAGAATTTACACTATACTATTAACAAGCTTCCATCTTGGCGGGGAATTTACACTATTACTATTAACAAGCTTCCATCTTGGCGGGAGAATTTACACTATTACTATTAACAAGCTTCCATCTTGGCGGGAGAATTTACACTATTACTATTAACAAGCTTCCTTCTTGGTGGGATAATTTACACTATTACTATTAACAAGCTTCCATCTTTTGGTGGGAGAATTTACACTATTACTATAACAAGCTTCCATATTGGCGGGGAATTTACACTATACTATTAACAAGCTTCCATCTTGGGGGAGAATTTACACTATTACTATTAACAGCTTCATCCTGGCGGGAGAATTTACACTATTACTATTAACAAGCTTCCATCCTGGCGGGAGAATTTACACTATTACTATTAACAAGCTTCCATCCTGGCGGGAGAATTTACACTATTACTATTAACAAGCTTCCTTCTTGGTGGGATAATTTACACTATTACTATTAACAAGCTTCCATCTGGGTGGATAATTTACACTATTACTATTAACAAGCTTCCATCCTGGGGGGAGAATTTACACTATTACTATTAAGCTTCCATCCTGGCTGGAGAATTTACACTATTACTATTAACAAGCTTCCATCTTGGCGGGAGAATTTACACTATTACTATTAACAAGCTTCCATCTTGGTGGGAGAACACTAATACTATTAACAAGCTTCCATCTTGGCGGGAGAATTTACATTATTACTATTAACAAGCTTCCATTTGGCGGGAGAATTACATTATTCTATTAACAAGCTTCCATCTTGGGGGAGAAGTTACACTATACTATTAACAAGCTTCCATCTTGGCGGGAGAATTTACACTATTACTATAACACGCTTCCTCTGGTGGGAGAATTTACACTGTTACATTAACAAGCTTCCATCTTGGTGGGAGAATTTACTCTATTACTATTAACAAGCTTCATCTTGGTGGGAGAATTACACTGTTACTATTAACAAGCTTCCATCTTGGTGGGAGAATTTACACTATTACTATTAACAAGCATCATCTTGGGGGAGAATTTACACTATTACTATAACAAGCACCATCTTGGTGGGAGAATTTACACTTTTACTATTAACAGCTTCCGTGTTGGGGGAGAATTTACACTATTACTATTACAAGCTTCATCCTGGGGGAGAATTTACACTATTAATATTAAACAGCTTCCATCTTGGTGGGAGAATTTACACTTTACTATTACAGCTTCCATCTTGGGGGAGAATTTACATTATTACTATTAACAAGCTTCCACTTGGCGGGAGAATTTACATTATTACTTAACAAGCTTCCATCTTGGGAGAATTTACACTATTAACTATAACAAGTTCCATTTGGCGGAGAATTTACACTATTACTATTAACAAGCTTCCATCTGGTGGGGAGAATTTACACTATTACTATTAACAAGCTTCATCTTGGCGGGAGAATTTACACTATATTATTAATAAGCTTCCATCTTGGTGGGAGAATTTACAGTATTACTATTACCAGCTTTATCTTGGTGGGAGAATTTACACTATTACTATTAACAAGCTTCCCTCTTGGTGGGAGAATTTACACTATTACTATTAACAAGCATCATCTTGGCGGGAGAATTTACACTATACTATATAACAAGCTTCCATTTCTGTGGGAGAATTTACACTATACTATTAACAAGCTTCCATGTTGGTGGGATAATTTACACTATTACTATTAACAAGTTCCATCTTGGCGGGGAATTTACACATACTATTAACAAGCTTCTCTTGGCGGGGAGAATTTCACTATTACTATTAACAAGCTTCCATCCTGGCGGGAGAATTTACATATTACTATTAAAAAGCTTCCATCCTGGCGGGAGAATTACACTATTACTATTAACAAGCTTCCTTCTTGGGGATAATTTACACTATTACTATTAACAAGCTTCCATCTGGGGGGGAATTTACACTATTACTATTAACAAGTTTCCATCTGGCGGGAGAATTTACACTATTACTATAAACAGCTTCCATCTTGGTGGGAGAATTTACACTATTACTATTAACAAGCTTCCATTAAAAACAACAAGACCACTGGGGGAGAATTACATATTACTATTAACAAGCTTCCATCCTGGCGGGAGAATTTACACTATTACTATTAAACAAGATTCCTTCTTCTGGTGGGATAATTTACATATACTATTACAAGCTTCCATTTGGTGGGATAATTACACTATTACTATTAACAAGCTTCCATCTTGTTGGGAGAATTTACACTATTACTATTAACAAGCTTCCATCTGGGGGGAGATTTACACTATTACTATTAACAAGCTTCCATCCTGGCGGGAGAATTTACACTATTACTATTAACAAGCTTCCTCTTGGTGGGAAATTTACACTATTACTATTAACAAGCTTCCATCTTGGTGGGATAATTACACTATACTATTAACAAGCTTCCATCCTGGCGGGATAATTTACATATTACATAAGCTTCCACCTGGCTGGAGAATTTACACTATTAATCTAAAAAAGCTCCTATTGGCGGGAGAATTTACACTATTACTATTAACAAGCTTCCATCTTGGTGGGAGGGATTTACACTAATACTATTAACAAGCTCCATCTTGGCGGGAGAATTTACATATTACTATTAACAAGCTTCCATGTTGGTGGGAATTTACACTTACTATTAAAAGCTTCCATCTTGGCGGGGAATTTAACTTTACTATTAACAAGCTTCCATTCTGGCGGGGGAGAATTTACACTATTACTATTAAAAGCTTCCATCTGGGGAGGAATTTACACTATTACTATTAACAAGCTCCATCCTGGCGGGAGAATTTACACTATTACTATAACAAGCTTCCATCTGGCGGGAGAATTTACACTATTACTATTAACAAGCTTCCTTCTTGGTGGTATAATTTACATTACTATTAACAAGCTTCCACTGGTGGGGGATATTTACACTATTACTATTAACAAGCTTCCATCCTGGTGGGAGAATTTACACTATTACTATTAAGCTTCCATCCTGGCTGGAGAATTTACACTATTACTATTAACAAGCTTCCATCTTGGCGGGAGAATTTACACTATTACTATTAACAAGCTTCCATCTTGGTGGGAGAATTTACACTAATATATTAACAAGCTTCCTCTTGGCGGGAGAATTTACATTATTACTATTAACAAGCTTCCATCTGGTGGGAGAATTACACTAATACTAATAACAAGCTTCCATCCTGGGGGGAGAATTTACACTATTTACTATAACAAGCTTCATCTGGGGGAGAATTACATTTACTATTAACAAGCTTCCATCTTGGCGGGAGAATTTACACTATTACTATTAACCAGCTTCCATCTTGGCGGGAGAATTTACACTATTACTATTAACAAGCTTCCATCTTGGTGGGGAGAATTTACATTATTACTATTAACAAGCTTCCATCTTGGTGGGAGAATTTCACTTATTACTATTAACAAGCTTCCATTTGGTGGGAGAATTTACACTTTATATATTAACAAGCTTCATCTTGGGGGGAATTTACACATACTATTAACAAGCTTCCATCTTGGTGGGAGAATTTACACTATTACTATTAACAAGCTTCCATCTTGGTGGGAGAATTTACACTAATACTATTAACAAGCTTCTATCTTGGCGGGAGAATTTACACTATTACTATTAACAAGCTTCCATCTTGGGGGGAGAATTTACACTATTACTATTAACAAGCTTCCATCTTGGCGGGAGAATTTACACTATTACTATTAACAAGCTTCCTTCTTGGTGGGATAATTTACACTATTACTATTAACAAGCTTCCATCTTGGTGGAATTTACACCATTACTATTTATATGTATGAAAGACATGGCTCTTCAATATCTTTAGTTTGAATAACAATAATCCTATTACTATATCATGAACTTTATTTAAAAATGAATTTAGATGAAATGTTTATTTTTATAAATACATTACAAATCTTGTCCTTAATAAGCAGCATTGACCTAGGGCTAACCCTTATGGTTCTGGGTAATAAATGTATCCTTGGTGTTTACTGTTCATTACACTCACCGGTTATACAAAGCCTGTTGGATCATGGTCTACGTATCTGTAATTTGTAAAATAGGTAAAATGTCGTCCATCTCTAAGATTGCGATTCCTTTACATAACCCAGATCATTATCCCAAAACAATAAGATAATAATCACACCTTCTCCATTCACAATATTACGTGTGAGATGCAGTTAATCAGCCTTTTATTAACCACTAGCAATGCCTTAGGACCCTCTTGTTTTCAAACGTTAGATGATGGTAATCCCTACTGATATCGGATGTTTAATTGACTCATTTTATTCACTGTGGGCACATAACAAATCTTTTTGTAGACAAGATTTAAACAACATGACAGAAATTAATCTAGCTTTAACATATGACACGCAAATCATCGATTATTAATTTCAGCTAGCTACTGCCAGCATCTATTGTCACGAGCCATCAGAAATCTAGTGAGCTAGCGATCGAGCTACAGCGCGATCGATCGATTCTAGTCTATGGCAAGCGATCTAGCGAGCGAGGAGCAGACCTGAGGCAGCGGCGGATGGCGAGGGAGAGAAGCGGCGAGCGAGCGAGCTAGGAGCGAGCGAGCGAGCGAGCGAGCGAGAGAGCTGAGCGAGCGACGAGCGCGCGCGCGGAGCGAGCGAGCGAGGAGCGAGCGAGGAGCGAGCGGCGAGAGAGCGAGCGAGCGAGGAGGAGCGACGAGGAGTCGAGCGAGCGAGCACGAGCGAGCGAGCAGCGAGGCAGGCGAGCGACGGAAGCGCAGCAGCCGCGAGCGAGCGCGCAGAGCGAGCGAGCGAGCGAGCGAGCAGCGAGGAGAGCGAGCGAGAGACCAAGACCGAGCGAGCGACGAGGAGCGACGGCGAGCGAGCGCTAACAGGCGAATCGAGCTCGCGAGCGCCAGCGAGCGAGCGAGCGAGCGAGCGACCTGAGCGTCGTATCGAGCTTGACTGTACCACGAGCGGATAGTCGATCATATGCGGACGAGGTTCATCTAGCTATCGAGCGTATACTAACTAGACTCATCGAGCATCGTGAGCGAGGTATATCTATCTAGGTACTATCAGTAGCTGGACATAATATCTATTACTATCATTATCTAGCATCTTAGATGCTATCTAGCTATCATAATCTGTCGACTCGATATATCTATGACGATCTCGATCTATAATCATCAATTCATCTATCTATCTATATTCTATCTATCATATCGATTATCGCTATCTAGCGATCACTCGATCTGATCTATCGTCTATCGACTTCTCATCTATCTACTATCAAAATGATCATTCTATAACTTATACTATATATATATATGAATATATTATATATATATAATATAATATATATATATATCTGTATATATTACAGAAAACTTAATATAAAAAAAATCTCCCATTTCTTTACTTATCAATCCAGAA
Organism: Hymenochirus boettgeri; assembly: GCA_019447015.1. Taxonomy (NCBI): domain Eukaryota; kingdom Metazoa; phylum Chordata; class Amphibia; order Anura; family Pipidae; genus Hymenochirus; species Hymenochirus boettgeri. Next base: position 397,061 of record JAACNH010000129.1, read on the forward strand.
TTCATTTTTCCGGAAATAGGCTTGAGGGGTCATTTGATCATTTTTCATAGGTTTTATGATCAGTTAATTGGTTTAATTGCTGTGATCAACATTATTCATAAATTCCAACCCCCTATTCGCCATGGGCAGATTTATCACTCCGAATTTTTCTGAACCGTGAAAATTCAAATTTTTAAGGAATTTTTGAAAATTTTGTAAAAAATATTTTTTTTCATGATTTTACTGTAAAATGTCTCTGTGACCTGGGAAAGAAATCTTCTTTTTTCCCTCTTCTTTCTTCTGTGGTTGTTTGCCCCTCTTTATATAGGTTTGCTGAAAGACCAAATCCAATTGTGATTGGTTAATATTTCAATGCTTGCAATCATATGATCACACAGTAACCAATCATATTTACATAAAATATTAAAATGCGATTGGTTAATGTGTGATCACATGATTGCAAGCATTGAAATAATAACCAATCACAAATGGATTTGGATAGAAGTCTTAATAGGTCGGCAACTCCTGGCGACGTTGATGTCCTCAGCTTTGGCGGTGTCACTGACATCACCTGGAGGATCCTCGAATTCGGCCATTCAATAATCCATTTTGTTCAGGGGACCCCCTCCTGGGGGTTATCGATACCTGTTCTTTGCTGTTCTTCCCACAGGGACGTGAGCCCCGGACAATTTCCCAGGTTCAAGTTACCATTGAAATTTTATCTTATATTTAGGCGGATCTGTGCGGATTTTTTCTCCCATTGACTTTAATAGGTTTGCCTGTGGATTTTCAAATTATACCATTTTTCGAAAATCCACCAATCAGGAATGGATTTTAGCAGTTTCGCCCATCTCTACCCCCTACCCTTATCATATGACCTTCATATTGACCATACATGACACAATGGATCGCTCAAACATACAGGTCAGCTATGCTGAAATTTACATCAAATAATGTAAATTAATTACAAACTGTTAGGCAGGATCATAGGTAAGCTAAAAATATTGGACTAGATGGACGTATGTCTTTATACAACCTCCAATACTATGTTACTATGTAACTGTTAGACAGACATTATGGGTGGTAGGTATAATGGTTGGACTAGATGGATGGATGTCTTTATACAACCTCCAATACTATGTTACTATGTAACTGTTATACAGACATTATGGGTGGGTATAAAAGGTTGGACTGTGGACGTATGTGTTCTTTATACAACCTCCAATACTATGTTACTATGTAACTGTTATACAGACATTATGGTAGGGTATAAAGGTTGGACTAGACGGACGTATGCTTTATAAACCTCCATACTATGTTACTATGTAACTGTTTTCTAAGACTATGGGTAGGTATAAAGGTTGGACTAGATGGACGTATGTCTTTATACAACCTCCAATACTATGTTACTATGTAACTGTTATACAGAACTTATGGGTAGGGTATAAGGTTGGACTAGATGGACGTTGTCTTTATACAACCTCCAATACATGGTATATGTAACTGTATACAGACATTATGGGTAGGGTATAAAGGTTGGACTAGACAGACGTATATCTTTATACAACCTCCAATACTATGTTACTATGTGACTGTTATACAGACATTATGGGTAGGGTATAAAGGTTGGATAGACGGACGTATGTCTTTATACAACCTCAATAATGTGTTACTATGGAACTGTTATACAGACATTATGGGTAGGGTATAAAGGTTGGACTAGACGGACGTATGTCTTTATACAAACCTCCAATACTATGTTACAGTAACTGTTATACAGACATTAGGGTAGGGGATAAAGGTTAGAACTAGATGGATGTATGTCTTTATACAACTCCAATACTATGTTACTATGTAACTGTTATACAGACATATGGTGTAGGGTATAAAGGTTGGACTAGATGGATGTATGTCTTTATACAACCTCCAATACTATGTTACTATGTAACTGTTATACAGACATTATGGGTAGGGTATAAAGGTTGGACTAGATGGACGTATGTCTATATAAAACTCCAATACTATGTTACTATGTAACTGTTTAACAGACATTATGGGTAGGGTATAAAGGTTGGACTAGACGGACGTATGTCTTTATACAACCTCCATACTATGTTACTATGTAACTGTTATACAGACATTAGGGTAGGGTATAAAGGTTGGACTAGAGAAGTATGTCTTTATACAACCTCCAATACTATGTTACTATGTAACTGTATACAGACATTATGGGAGGGTATAAAGGTTGGACTAGTGGATGTATGTCTTTATACAACCTCCAATCTATGTATATATGTAACTGTTATACAGAATTATGGTGAGGGTATAAAGGTTGGATTAGTGGACGTATGTCTTTATACAACCTCCAATACTATGTTACTATGTAACTGTTATACAGACATTTGGTTAGGGTAAAGGTTGGACTAGAGGATATATGTCTTATACAACCTCCAATACTATGTTACTATTTAACTGTTAGACATTATGGTAGGTATAAAGGTTGGATCAGATGGACGTATGTCTTTATACAACCTCCCTACTATGTTACTATTAACTGTATACAGACATTATGGGTAGGGTATAAAGGTTGGACTAGATGACGTATGTCTTTATACAACCTCCAATACTATGTTACTATGTAACTGTATACAGACATTATGGGTAGGGTATAAAGGTTGGATTAGATGACGTAGTCTTTATACAACCTCCAATACTATGTTACTATGTAACGTTATACAGACATTATGGGTAGGGTAAAAGGTTGGACTAGATGACGTATGTCTTTATACAACCTCCAATACATTTACTATATTAACTGTAACAGACATTATGGGTAGAGGTATAAAGGTTGGACTAGATGTACGTATGTCTTTCAAACCTCCAATACTATGTTACTAGTAAATATGTATACAGACATAGGGTAGGGTATAAAGGTTGGATAGATGGACGTATGTCTTATACAACCTCCAATACTATGTTACTATGTAACTGGTATACAGACATTATGGGTAGGGTTATAAGGGGATTAGTGGACGTATGTCTTTATACAACCTCCAATACTATGTTACTATGTAATTGTTATACAACTTATGGTTGAGGGTATAAAGGTTGGAATAGATGGATATATGTCTTTACAACCCCAATACTATGTTACTATTTAACTGTTAGACATATGGGTAGGGTATAAAGGTTGGATCAGATGGACGTAGTCTTTATACAAACCTCCAATACTATGTTACTAGTAACTGTTATACAGAATTCGGTAGGGTATAAAGGTTGGATGATAGATGGACGTATGTCTTTATACAACCTCCAATACTGTTACTATGTAACTGTATACAGAAATTATGGGTAGGGTATAAAGGTTGGATAGTGGACGTATGTCTTTATCAACCTCCAATACTATGTACTATGTAACTGTTATACAGACATTATGGGTAGGGTATAAGGTTGGACTAGATGGACGTATGTCTTTATACAACCTCCAATACTATGTTACTATATAACTGTTATACAGACATTATGGGTAAAGTAAGGTGGTTGGATGTACGTATGTCTTATACAACCTCCAATACTATGTACTATGAACTTATACAGACATTATGGGTAGGGTATAAAGGTTGGATAGATGGACGTATGTCTTTATACAACCTCCAATACTATGTTACTATGTAAACTGTTTACAGACATTATGGGTAGGGTATAAAGGTTGGATAGATGGACGATGTCTTTATACAACCTCCAATACTATGTTACTATGTAACTTTATACAGACATTATGGGTAGGGATAAAGGTGGGACTAGATGGACGTATGTCTTATAAACCTCCAATACTATGTTACTATTTAACTGTATACAGACATTATGGGTAGGGAAAAGGTTGACTAGATGGACGTATGTCTTTATACAACCTCCAATACTATGTTACTATGTAAATGTTATACAGACATTATGGGTAAGGTATAAAGGTTGGACTAGATGACGTATCTTCATACAACCTCCAATACTATGTTACTATTGAACTATTATACAGACATTATGGGTAGGGTATAAAGGTTGGATTAGATGGACGTATGTCTTTATACAAACCTCCAATACTATGTTACTATGTAACTGTTATACAGACATTATGGTAGGGTATAAAGGTTGGACTAGATGGACGTATGTCTTTATACAACCTCCAAACTATGTTACTATGTAACTGTTATACAGACATTATGGGTAGGGTATAAAGTGGACTAGATGGACGTATGTCTTTATACAACCTCCAAACTATGTTACAATGTAACTGTTATACAGACATTATGGGTAGGGTATAAAGGTTGGACTAGATGGAGGTAGTTCTTATACAACCTCCAATAGTTATATTACGATGAACTGTTATACAGACATTATGGGTAGGGTATAAAGGTTGGACTAGATGGACGTATGTCTTTATACAAACCTCCAATACTATGTTACTATGTAACTGTTATACAGACATTTGGGTAGGGTAAAAAGGTTGGAGCTAGATGGACGTATGTCTTTATACAAACCTCCAATACTATGTTACTATGTAACTGTTATACAGACATTATGGGTAGGGTATAAAGGTTGGAGTAGATGGACGTATGTCTTTATACAACCTCCAATACCATGTTACTATGTAAATGTTATACAGACATATAGGTAGGGTAAAGGTGGACTAGATGGACGTATGTCTTTATACAACCTCCAATACTATGTACTAGTAAATGTTATACAGGCATTATGGTAGGTATAAAGGTTGGACTAGATGGACAGTATGTCTTTATACAACCTCCAATACTATGTTACTATGTAACTGTTATACAGACATTATGGGTAGGTAAAAGGTTGGACTAGATGGACTATGTCTTATACAACCTCCAATACTATGTTACTTGTAACTGTTATACAGACATTATGGGTAGGGTATAAAGGTGGACTAGATGGATGTGTCTTTAACAACCTCCAATACTATGTTACTATGTAACTGTATACAGACATTATGGGTAGGGTATAAAGGTTGGACATAGATGGACGTATGTCTTTATACAACCTCCAATACTATGTTACTATGTAACTGTTATACAGACATTATGGGTAGGGTATAAAGGTTGACTAGATGGACGTATGTCTTTATACAACCTCCAATACTGTTACTATGTAACTGTTATACAGACATTATGGGTAGGGTATAAAGGTGGACTAGAGGACGTATGTCTTATATAAACCTCAATACTATGTTACTATGTAACTGGTATACAGACATTATGGGTAGGGTATAAAGGTTGGACTAGAGACGTATGTCTTTATACAACCTCCAATACTATTACGTAACTGTTATACAGACATTATGGGTAGGGTATAAAGGTGGACTAGAGGACGTATGTCTTTATACAACCTCCAATACATGTTACTATGTAACTGTATACGACATATGGGTAGGGTATAAAGGTGGACTAGATGGACGTATGTCTTTATACAACTCAATACTATGTACTAGTAACTGTTATACGACATTATGGGTAGGGTATAAAGGTTGGACTAGATGGACGTATGTCTTTATACAACCTCCATTATGTACTATGTAACTGTTATACAGACATTATGGGTAGGGTAAAGGTCTGGACTAGACGGACGTATTCTTTATATAAACTCCAATACTATGTTACTATGTAATGTATACAGACATTATGGGTAGGGTATAAAGGTTGGACTAGATGGACGTATGTCTTTATACAACCTCCAATACTATGTTACTATGTAACTGTTATACAGACATTATGGGTAGGGTATAAAGGTCGGACTAGAGGCGTATGTCTTTATACAACCTCCAATCATGTTACTATGTAACTGTTATACAGACATTATGGTAGGTATAAAGGTGGACTAGATGGACGTATGTCTTTATACAACCTCTAATACTATGTTACTATGTAACTGTTATACAGACATTATGGGTGGGTATAAAGGTTGGACTAGAGGACGTATGTCTTATACAAACCTCCTACTATGTTACTATGTAACTGTTTATACAGACATTATGGGTAGGGTATAAAGGTGGACTAGAGGACGTATGTCTTATATAACCTCCATTACTATGTTAATATGTAACTGTATACAGACATTATGGGTAGGGTATAAAGGTTGGACTGACGGACGATATGTTCTTATATAAACCTCCAATACTATGTTACTATGTAACTGTTATACAGACTTATGGGTAGGATATAAAGGTTGGACTAGACAGGACGTATGTCTTTATACAACCTCCAATACTATGTACTATGTAACTGTTATACAGACATTATGGGTAGGGTATAAGGTGGACTAGACGGACGTATGTCTTTATAAACCTCCATACTATGTTACTATGTAACTGTATACAGACATTATGGGTAGGGTATAAAGGTGTGGACTAGAGGACGTATGTCTTATATAACCTCCAATACATGTTTACTATGTAACTGTTATACAGACATATGGGTAGGGTATAAAGGTTGGACTAGATGGACGTATGTCTTTATAAACCTCCAATACTATGTTACTATGTAACGTTATACAGACATTATGGGTAGGGTATAAAGGTGGACTAGATGGACGTATTCTTTATACAACCTCCAATACTATGTAGATGTAACTGTTATACAGACATTATGGGTAGGGTATAAAGGTTGGACTAGATGGACGTATGTCTTTATACAACCTCCATTACTATGTTACGTTAGACAGAAATTTTGAGTAGGGTATAAAGTTGGACTAGATGGATGTGTCTTTATCCTTTAATACTATGTTACTAGGCATGGGGGCATCTTATATTTACAAGTCTGTGTGACATCTTGTATTGACAAGGTTGTGTATTTAGTCCTCCAGATCACCAGTCCACAAGCCAGTGTTAGGTCAGCCCTTAAGCTAATATAATCCTTATTTACCACCACCAGGCAAATTCATACAACCTCAGTCCTTTTCCAAAGACGAAGCATTTACTAGGAGTTCCAGGCCCAGAGACATCAAGTAAAAATGTATTTAATAGCAGATGTAGGTATTCAAAGGTATATGAGCAAATCTTTCTTTTTTCCCTTCCTCCTTTCCCTTTTAACTTTCCCCTTATTTCCTTCTTCTCCTTTCTAAAGGTTCGTACACATTTGCGATCATGGTTCCTGCCCCGCGACGTACAATGTTTACGAATGGCCGCTAATCGGCCAGTGTATGGGCAGTTTATCGGCCAAAATGGCCACTCATTCGGAGATCCACCCGGCTGGTTGGGCAATGATCTCCGAACGAACGCACATACACGGGCCATTTATCATCCGAAACGATATTGTTAGAAAGTCCCCTGATCTTTACTTACCTTCCCTCTTTCCTCCCCTGCACTGTACAGGCCCTCTGCTTGCATTGAAATGCAAGCAGGGGCGGGACCGGCAGCCGTGTCCGTGATTGGCTGAGAGGCAGCCAATCATGGTCGTGGCTGCCGGGAGTTCTGAACAGCATAGGAGAGAGGGAAGGTAAGTAAAGATTGGGGGACTTTCTAACAATGATTTTAATGCGGTTGGGGCTGGGGGAGCATGCCCTACCGCATACTCAAAGGGTTTAATGTTAGGGGGAGGGAGAGAAAAACGGGAGGGAGAGGGAGGGAGAGTGAGGGGGGGGGCTGCACTGAGCATGCCTCAAACCTTGACGAGGTTGAGGTAGACTCAGGCACAACATGAGTCACACACTGCTCCTACACATCAGTTTTCTGGACTTTGGAGGGGCACAGCAGGGGAACCATTTTGAGCAGAAATGTATGGTAAGGATTGTTTTAAACTACTTAATGTGGCCAGTAAGGGGTTAAATTTTAGTTTTGAGGGTGGACATGCCCTTTAAAGGGGCATTATAGGCAATAAGGTAAAGACATGTAACAGACAAAGGAGCTGTTTGTCCTATAAAACAGGTAACTAAAAAGATTGCTCCTCCTTAGAAAAAGTGTAAAACAATGAACGTTTATTTAATTGCATATGTATCTGTGATTATCATTATTGTGATTTTAAAAAATAATAAAAGTGCAGCACTTGGACGGCGAGGAAGGATAGGGACTATAATTGGGATGCATTGCAGCTCAAGGATCTTATTCCAATAGGCCCCCTGATCGTAGTTTGCATTCTCACCCTGTGCTGCTTTTGGTTTCCTACAGTTATTCTGGTTTTCACCACAATTCTAAAAAACTTACAAGTGGATGAATGTCAAGATGCTTCATAGAACCCGCAAGAATTTCAATTAATGGAAGGAGGCTGCACAACCCCTTTAACCCTTGTGGATCACTTATTTGAAGTGCTCAGGGGGGTAAAATACTAAAATAACACTATATATATAGTAAAGAGGAAAAACCCTCTCTACCCAGACTCCCCACAATGGCACAACCACATTAATAGGTACTATTAAAAAGCAGTTTATTGAATAGACTTCAAAAAATATATAATAACCCACACCACATATACTCCTATCACACCAACTCTACCGGGGACTCTGACGAAGCCTGTGCAGTATCGGCGATATGGCGAAACACGTATAGGTTAATGGCGGCTCCTCCAATGTGGTATACTCCTGTGTCTCCAACTATACACTAGGAACTACCAAGGACTATCGGAACCTGTGCAGACACGCAAACTCGGTAGTGTAAAGTCTATCTCAGGAACGGGATATTGGAGTTGGGTGAAGAGTGTGGTCCGTCCGTGAAGATAGGGATCGTATTAGTAAGTCGGACTTGGCTTCTCACTTAAAGCCCAACATGCATGACTCCTGTTATTTACACACTGGGGGAGTTTGACCTTGTTTTTAGTAACCGGGGACGCGCGGTAGAGTTGGTGTGTTCGGAGTATATGTGGTGTGGGTTATTTTACAAGAATTTCAATGTGCCCAGTACAAATGGCCCATAAAGATCAAATTCATTTTAACAAACGAATAAAAAAATAGGAATTAAGAGAAAGATAATAAGGAAAATTGAAAGAGGGTTCATAGTGAGTTTCCATGTAGTGAATTCCTGTAGAAAACTTTCTAGGTCTTCAAATACACACAATATAGGTAAATGTTTATTATCACCACAATTGTCATGTTAAGTTGATTGAATTTGCTTCCTGCGGTGCGTAATAGGAAACCTAAAGGGGAACCCCAAAAATAACTCAAATTGCTTCATAGACAATATGCTTGATGCAAACTGCATTTATAGAGTTTCAGAATGTAGATCTTGGCTTCCATTTAAAAATGGCTTTTCTAATCTCCTTGTTCCTGAGGCTGTATATAATAGGGTTAAACAAGGGAGTCACTATTGTGTTAAGCAGTGATAAGACCTTGTTCAATTGTAATGAATATCCTCTAGCTGGGGCTAAATAAAGAGTGATCAGTGTCCCGTAATATACAAAAACGACCGACAGGTGGGAACTGCAAGTTGAGAAGGCTTTCTTCCTTCCAGATGCGGTAGATATTTTCAGAATGGAGATAACGATGCTAATGTAAGTTGCGATAATTAACGTTATCTGTATAATACATATCACAATGGTTACTATGGAAACATGAATCTCCACAGCTGTGGTATCAGAGCACGATAGTTCGAGTAACGGTGCGAGATCGCAAAAGAAATGGTCAATGATGTTGGGACCACAGAATTCCAAATGAGATATCAGTATATTGTTAATCATAGACAGAAGAAAACCAGTCACCCATGGCCAAAAAGCCAAGCACCAACACATCTTTGGATTCATGATAGTTGTGTAGAGTAAAGGATTGCATATAGCCAAGTACCGGTCATAAGACATTACTGTAAGAAGACAGCACTCTATAATGACCGAAGAAGCAAAGAAAAACAACTGCACATTGCAAGAAATAAAGGATATGGGACTTCTGCCCAATAATATGACTTTCAGTGCATTTGGAGCTACATTCGTACTTAACAAGATGTCACAGACAGAAAGGTGACCAAGGAAAAAATACATAGGAGACTGAAACTGACGACCAGTAGAAACCAAGTGAATGATGAGAAGATTCCCAGTTAGGGTGGCAACGTAGAAAATTAAAACAGTCAGAAAGACCGGGAATTGGAATTTCTGAAGATCTTTAAATCCAGAAATCAGAAATTCATGGACTGCGGTATAATTGTCTTTGGGGATTTCCTGCAGGTTTGATCACACAATATAAAACACATGCCATTTATAATATAAATTTTGTAAAAATAAAGTGATATTTATAAAAAAAAAAAATAGGGTTACAATAGTTTTTTCTGTTATCTTTTTTTTTTATTTTGAAACATTGTATTCAGGTTTCTTTACATAAAATGTGCACGGACCACTACTACGTGCCAAAATACAATCTATAATTATGTGGGACCTTGCGGCTGTCAAAGATCTCACCATTGACTCTTCCCAGCCGAACTTGAAGCAAAATTTCAAAGGTTAGGAAAAAAACCTGTACAACACAAGACAGAAATAGCAGATCATTGGCCCCAAAATAAAATCATATTGGGACAGTAATGTGCTAGTCAAGGTCACCAGGTCATGGTATATCTGTTGTGTACAGGTGGATCAACTGGAATTGAAGTCTGACATAATTCTCCTAATTCACAATGACTTGTACAAGAACATAGTGGTAATTTAATACTATTTTCTCACTTTAAAAATTGTGATCAAGGTTTTTTTTGTTGCTAGTATTATAAAAAAGATGTAAGCTAAATAAAAATCAATAAATCTGTTTATATTTAATGTAATATTTAGAAGTGTTAAAAAGTTCTTTTTATTGCACCAAAAAAAATAATAATAAAACTAAATTTTAACACACGCACTTTTTAAAAAAAGTTTTTTTAAGTTTTAATATTGTTAATGTTGTTTTTGTCAGGAACCGAACAATTCCACTTACCCGTGCATTAAAAGCATAATCAGCCATTGTTGGTTTATTGGATTTTCATTTAAAAAAAAAGGATTCCTATTTCCCAGCTGTGTATTAAAATTCCCTTATCACAAGGTAGATTTTTTATCACAACACAGAGGAAAAAAAACACATAATAATTACATCACAGTTAATTCAACCTCGGATTGTATCTGCTGTTTATATATTAGCAGCAAGACCAACAGGGAATTCTATTGTTTTGAAATCTCGGAGACCTGTCGATCCCACATGACTGGGAATGATCTTTCCAATTAACATTGTGCATTATACTGTATACATCTAACAAATATTATTATTGATTTTAGAGATTTCAATATGTGGCTCAAAAAGTTATATATAATTACTATTAGTTATATATTAACTCAATTTGGTTGGTTTAATCGATAAAAGGTGTAATAGCATCTTAGGAAAATGAGGATGGATTGTGCATCTCCCCATCTGGTCTATTAATGAATGGAAAATTGAATACCAATATAGGGCTCTCTTTGGCTTAAAGGACAACTCCACCCTCATAAGAACATCTTTTAGAAAGAATGGCCTCTTTAAAATATGTTGATATATCATAGTTTGTCCAATGAATTCATTACTGTATGTCTGCTATGTTTCTGGATGCCTCATGGAAACTGAGCCATTTAGAAACCTGTACTGAGCCTGTACTGAGCCTGGGCATGCTCAGAAGAGGCAGACCGGGGATTAACATTCAGTTATTGGCTTTGATGTCAGCTGTCAAATTCATAACTGACAGTTACTAACTGGAAGAACCTGGAAGCAGAAACAGGGGAAACAGGACATTGTGCAGGATTTCAGGTTAGACTTACACCTTTCACATTTCAAACTATTACCGTTAAGGAGTTTGGGGGCTGATTTACCTGTATATAGGTTTTCATTTGATATCTGGACTTGCCCTTTAAAATTAAAATAACATTTAAATCCCATTACAATCGGAATTTTAAACATTTTCCATGACAAATTTTGAATATTCAACAGAATTCACTAAGAATTATAAATAAATTTTTTGCAAAATCCATTGGATCCACGGGTTTTTCAAAACCAGAAGTTCCGACTCGAAACCCAGATTCATCACTTAATATAACTCGACCCATGTACAAAATGTAATACAGGCTAATAGAGATGTTCGAAACTGATGAGTTTCATCCTGTTTTCGAAAACGGACCATAGAATTCTATGGGAGAAGAATATTCGAAAGTTTCTATCGATTTTAAGGATGAAATAGTAATAGTAGGTTACTGTAAATAACACAGGGACCTGGGGAATGGTCTGGGGAACCTGTAAATAAATCAAAACATATTTAAAAATTATCTTTCCTCACGATCGGCTGTTTTTGAGAGTTACCGAAATTGAACGCTACTTTCGAGAGTTACCGATATTACAAATTTGAGGGTTACCGAAATCGGCTTGTACATTCGAGGGTTACCGAAATCGATCGCTACTTTCGAGGGTTACCAATATTACAAATTCGAGGGTTACCAAAATCGGCTTGTACATTCGAGGGTTACCAAAATCGATTGCTACTTTCGAGGGTTACCAATATTACAAATTCAAGGGCTACCGAAATTGGCTTGTACATTCGAGGGTTACCGAAATCTAACGCTACTTTCAAGGGTTACCGATATTACAAACTTTTTCTACTAATTTTCATTTTCAATAATCTACTTTCGATTTCGATAATTATCAACATTTTCGATAAAAATCGAAAATTCGGGTTTCGTAAATTCCGGGAGTTCCGAAAGTTTCTTCAGGACTTCAAAACCCTTGGATTCGATTTGACATTAAGTTCTATTAGAACCCACAGTGCATCTCTACAGGCTAACAAGTTCGGTCCAACCAAAACTTAAACCTTTATAATGTAGGAGCAAACTAGAGCTTCTTACCTGGCCATGATCCCATAATGCAGTAAATCTCTGGCAGGTAAGAAGCTCCAGTTCGGACTATAGCATCGCCCCGTTAGTCTAGTTTAAATGAAGCTGAGTACTGCACAGACTTTTTTTGCATTCTTCAGGAGAAATAAAAACATTTGAAACATTTTTTATTAGTGTTTTATAAGGTTTTATATGCAAACATGACAAATTAGATTTCCCTGGGCCGGGAGGTGGCAATCGATTGATGACTCCAGTTTCTGATTTCTGGCCATTCCATGACTGCAGTGAAAAATCATTGGGAAATCGCCAAGCTCAGGGAGGGTGGGAAAAAAATACACAAACACTGCCAACTATATGATAACGTTTACCAAAAAGCTATTTATATACTCAAAATGAATCACCTTAATCAATACATTTATTAACAGACCACAAATTATATTTCAACAAAATCCTTCATCAGTAATTTCAGTTCCAAATGCCCTGAATACACCTAATCAGTATTATCGCCACCTCTCTTTATACCTCTCTTTATACCTCTCTTTATACCTCTCTTTATACCTCTCTTTATAC